>BSQZ01000001.1:18648999-18908999 GCA_033239005.1 Lamellibrachia satsuma | reverse complement strand
CATTTCAGCCATAAAACAAAGATACGCACAAGTTACTACGGTTTTTCACCACGTTGAGTAATAAAATTTAAATATGATCAATGTCTTCTACACCATATGTAGGACATACTAATCATCTACTGTGTAAGACAACATGGTGAAGTTATGATACTTGGGTGTGCATCGAAAGGAACCAAACTTTATTACCCCGCACATTATATTTTTGTGCCGTGCAAAAAGCGGCCGACCAGGTCGGGGCGGGTTGGCACATGTTTGTCGGGGCGGGTTGGCACATGTTTGTCGGGGCGGGTTGGCACATGCTTGTCGGGGCGGGTTGGCACATGTTTGTCGGGGCGGGTTGGCACATGTTTGTTGGGGCGGGTTGGCACATGCTTGTCGGGGCGGGTTGGCACATGTTTGTCGGGGCGGGTTGGCACATGTTTGTTGGGGCGGGTTGGCACATGTTTGTCGGGGCGGGTTGGTACATGTTTGTCGGGGCGGGTTGGCACATGTTTGTTGGGGCGGGTTGGCACATGCTTGTCGGGGCGGGTTGGCACATGTTTGTTGGGGCGGGTTGGCACATGTTTATCGAGACGGGTTGGAACATGTTTGTCGGGGCATGCATTATAATGGAAATTTGGCATATTACCTACAGGCCTGACCCCAAAGTCAAGCAAGATGTTGCCCGTGGCGGTAATGAAGCCTGACCCATCGGTGAAGCTCGATGCATCGACGGCGCCCGGTCCCCAGTGACATTTGGCAATAACAGGTCCCGGCAGAAATTGGTTCAATAAACTGCGTGTAGCAAACAGTCCCACGAATAATGCACTGGTGGTTATCGGTATTATATATGCCACAACTGTGATTATGATGCTTGATAGCCCACGCCTGGTCTGTCCAGTGCCTTTGGTTGAATTAAATTACGCCAACGTACCTCAGGGACCATCGTACGCCGTACACGGGGTAATATCATACATGCTACAATATCTTGGAAATCGCTGAATGTGTCTACTAATGCATGATGAAAAGGGGAATATGATTACACCAAGTGGATGTACCCTATCTACGTCACCTTAATAAAAATTTATTTAATGAACATTGCACCAATCCCTCCTGGTCTCCCCTGGTAGTTTCGGACGACGGCGAAAGTTTTGTATGTTGATTTTCTGGAGAAAAACCAATCTTGTATGTTGATTTTCTGGAGAGAAACGAAATACAGAAATTGATTCATTTTGCCAAGCAGGTTGATGAAAGAAAATATATTAGCAGAGTCGAGTTTCTGGGTATTCAAGATATAAATTTGCGAACAGCATTAAAACATTAACATCGTCGCCAGAGGGAAAATAAATAGTGATCTGACCCCGACAAGAGACGTAAATGATCTGCTCGGCGCCCCTACAGCGTTCCGCGACCATACAACAAGACCTGCGTGCAAGTGCCACTTTGCACGCAGTTCCTAGTTCCTACGCTGTGCTTAAATGCCATGCGTTGAAATCAAATATATCACGGCAAAACCAACAGTCCACTGTCTATATATCGATTAGGAGATCAGATTTCGGAGACATTTGTAGATTGGTTCATTTACACTGTGGCATAGCGCGTGCCAGTCATTGCTTCCGTGCTTATACAATGCAGTTTGTCGTCCTTAGTTGCTACGATTAACTACACACACGAACACTAAAATGGCGGTGTTATTTTGTCTAGCCTCAGAATTTCAAATTGTGTTTTGGTTTGATTTGAGCTGCCTCTGGGTGTTGTGGGACAAACTGTGTTAAACACCACCACGACCACGCACCACTGTCAACACGTCTCTCTTAAGATGACGTAAGCATGTTGTTTACTCTAACCAAGACCGCGTTGGGTTAACGAGAATGTGTGGTGTTAATAATAGTTTCGCTGCTTACACCACGGTTATGATTTACTCAGATGGGGAAACATTATTTCATGTCCGGGTTCAGAGTAGACCAATAAAAAGTGCCGAGGATTTTGGAATGAAAATTCATTGCAACATTAACATGTAGTTTATTAACGGGAAACTGGGCGTATTTGAGGGACACCGATATGCTGCGCATATAAGTTAATACCTTTTGACTGGTCAGCATCATCAGTTCATGTCATTGTCCGAGTATCCTCTGTAGTCGAACACATGTTATTATTTGGGTGAACAAATCGGGGGGGTCATCCTTGTTGACGTCGTAAAAACTACGTTTGCTCAAGACAAACGCTCGACTGCATGTTGGTGCTCCGACAAACAACGATTGAGAATCGCACTTAATATTAGTTTCCAAGTAAAATTAGTATAGTATTTTGTATTAAGATAGGTCTAACTGACGTTGGCCATTCCATGTTGTCCTAGGGCACTGGATGTATTTCGAGGCGGCTGATGTACGGATGTGGTCAGTATTTCACCTTTACATTACCAATGTCCTCAGTAAAGGATGACGGGGCTATTGTGTTGTTGATGCCCGACACCAAGCAGAAATCGCCAGCCAAACACTGGCGCTATGTTGATGCAGATGTTATTGTTAATACCGTGTAGCCACCCATGCAACACTAACGGCTTAAAACGAAATCTTAGTATAATGCGTCATAAATCCCGGCTTCTCACCAGGGCGCGCATTTGAAAACAGGTGCATTGTATTCTAACTACAAGTCATAAGCAAGATCAGAATCACGCCGAATGACACCTTTTTGTACATTTCTGCGGAGGGTTAAGAAATACACTTGGTACACTGCTGAAGGTGTTGACGATTGAGACTAGTCCCTTTGATAGTTACTAACACCTCCATCATCACCCTTAAACAACTAATCCCTCGTTTATTTTTAGAGCATGTTCTGATGGGAAACCGGTACTTGTTTATTTGGCTTAATCAAGCTAGCGTATACATGTTTGTAATGTTTCTTCTCCCAGACGCTTTCGACCTCGGGCGCCAAACTTTCGGGGGTTTATCTACGTCCCAATGAACGAGTCGTAACGTTTTTGCGAGGCACCGGCTACCGATCGTATATGTATTTTTATCTTTTATTAGCTGTAGCGTTTGAAATGCACCTAATAGTTCGATTTTAAGTTGTCTACAATTCATACACAGTTCGGTTACCATGGAGACAAGATGGCCGTTAGCAAAATTTCTCGTTAAACATAGTTTATTAGCTTTAATGCAATTAGTAGCGTTGACCAAGTGTGCCGTTTATTACAGCTCAGCGACGAGAAACCTTTACACGCAGGTGCATTAATCCAACTGCCTCTGCTCGTTCTTTTGAAATTTATATTACGAATGGTGACATAAAGCTAAGCCGCAGTACTTATATCACAGACGATGTCATAAAATGAAAAAAGTTCGTCAGTTGATACATAGGGGGTCGCGTTGTGACGTCAGATGATCGGCTATTTTTTTTATGGCGTAATAAACGTCAGGCGAAAGCCTAGTTGTTGTGATGCCATATAAACACCAGGCGAAGGACTAGTTTTGTGACCCAATAAACTCCAGGCGAATGCCTAGTTCTTTTAGGCGCCATAAACGTAAGGGGAACGCTTCCTTCTTCTGACACCAAAGAATGAAGATTGGGAACTGCCTTTCATATACACTACATCTTTCATGTGGTGTTCCCTTCCACATTCCTGACAGTAGGTATACACCAGATAACTATTATAAACCCTTCCACATTCATGACAGTAGGTATACACCAGATAACTATGATAAACCCTTCCACATTCCTGACAGTAGGTATACACCAGATAACTATGATAAACCCTTCCACATTCCTGACAGTAGGTATACACCAGATAACTATGATAAACCCTTCCACATTCATGACAGTAGGTATACACCAGATAACTATGATAAACCCTTCCACATTCCTGACAGTAGGTATACACCAGATAACTATGATAAACCCTTCCACATTCCTGGCAATAGGTATACACCAGATAACTATGATAAACCCTTCCACATTCATGACAGTAGGTATACACCAGATAACTATGATAAACCCTTCCACATTCCTGACAGTAGGTATACACCAGATAACTATGATAAACCCTTCCACATTCATGACAATAGGTTTACACCAGATAACTATGATAAACCCTTCCACATTCATGACAATAGTTATACACCAGATAACTATGATAAACCCTTCCACATTCATGACAGTAGTTATACACCAGATAACTATGATAAACCCTTCCACATTCCTGGCAATAGGTATACACCAGATAACTATGATAAACCCTTCTACATTCATGACAATAGGTTTACACCAGATAACTATGATAAACCCTTCCACATTCATGACAATAGTTATACACCAGATAACTATGATAAACCCTTCCACATTCATGACAGTAGGTATACACCAGATAACTATGATAAACCCTTCCACACCCTTCCACATTCATGACAGTAGGTATACACCAGATAACTATGATAAACCCTTCCACACCCTTCCACATTCGTGACAGTAGTTATACACCAGATAACTATGATAAACCCTTCCACATTCATGACAGTAGTTATACACCAGATAACTATGATAAACCCTTCCACATTCATGACAATAGGTATACACCAGATAACTATGATAAACCATTCCACATTCATGACAATAGTTATTCACAGGACAACTACCATAAAACGTTCCACATTCCTGACCCCCTTGGCTCAGGGTTATAACGATTTAGTTGTACCCCGGATATGCATCATATGCCTCTCGCGGAGTCATGATGTACCTGTTCACGGCCTTAGTTCCGCCACTGGCTGTCGGTAGCACGACCACGTTTGTTATTTGAAAAATGCTCATTTGTGTCTAAACACTGAGACCTTAATCAAAATCAGCCCCTGGTGTATTGCTGTAAGTCTCACTTGCTGTTAGTATTAGCTGGGTTGTCAGACCTGAGGCGCCAACACAAAAACCTACCCGTTTCCACAATAGTGACAACAGCATCTGTCACGACCAGTTGCAGGCTCGCTGAAATTGCACCAAACGCAACAGTGCGGCCTACAACGTGGTGGCGATGACTGTGATGTATCCACGCGTAATTTCGTTGCTTTCGTAACACATCAGTCTTCGTTGCTCTAAGGCGACGCTTCATTGTCAATTACGCGCTTTGCGACTGGAAATCGTAGTACGATTGCCGGTAATCGGACGCGATGACAGCGAAAAAAAAAGTACGACACTAAAACTGACATAAAAGCTTTAACAAGCACAATTAATGCTTACACGGCTGGACGCAGAACCTTGTAATACTTTGCCACATCTTCCCACGGCGGGTTACAGCGAGCTGATTTATAGTAATATTACTATTTGCCCTTTCCAGTAACTCCAGTATGTGACATAGAATTCATCCTTATGATTGTTTATTATATATTTCGTTCCCTCGTAAAGCTGCTCATTTCACAACCAGCTCGTCTTGTCTGCGTGCGTGCATGCGTGTGTGCATGCGTGCGTGCGTGCGCACGCGTATGTGTATTCCAACATCTTAACCGCACAAATGTGTTTTAATGAACAACGATAAATATAATATATCCGTTTTTGGTTTATAAATATGGACTTCGCCTTTCAGTATGCAACAACATAAACGTGATATTCTGGGTGAAGCATTCAAATTAAACAGGTAACGGTCATCGTAGGCCTATATACTTAAATTGAAGTTGGCTAAAAACACTCGGACTGCTGTGCAACGGTGTTAGGTATATGCACTACCTTCTTAACAACTTTAAAGATACAACGTCTGGTCGTTTCTTATCATAAAATCATGTATTTTATTTCTAATTCAGTAACACATGTTATTCAAATAGGCACATTAATGTCAACTAAAGTTACATAGAGTTCCCCTCAGATGAAATTTAAATTCTTCTTCCAAATGTGTGTACCTTAAAGTGCCCACGACACGGTTTTTGCTCGTTTTGTTCATATAAGTAAAAAAGGAAACGAGAGTTTTCTTTAGAGTGGGAGATAAGCTGGAAATGACGTCAGGGGGGCGGGGGGTCAGGAATTAGTTACGCACAATTGTTTGCGTGTATGCACGTTTTCAACGATTGTTCCAAGTTGCGTAACCTTCATCAAACGCTTCGTAAAAGCGCACCTCCTGCTAGTTATATATATATATATATATTATATATATATATATATATATATATATATATATTATATATATATATATATATATATATATATATATATATATATATATATATATATATATATATATATATATATATATATATATATATATATATATATATATATATATATATATATATATATGTGTATATACATATATATATATATATATGTGTGTATATACATATATATATACATATATATATACATATATATATATATATATATATATATATATATATATATATATATATATATATATATATATATATATATATATATATATATATATATATATATATATATATATATATATATATATATATATATATATATATATATATATATATATATATATACCGCTGATGTCACAAAATGTCGCTGCAAGATCGCTGCGAATTATCACATTTTAGTGAAGAATGTCTAGTCCGTCTGTGTAAAGTCGTGGATTGTATTACAGTGAAGGTGTTTTATTTGTTGTCTCAATAAGAATCAGAACTTGCCGCCACCGAAAAATCTTGGAGTTGACGCTATGTCAAATAAATTATTATTATTATTATTATTATAAATTACACAATCAGTGTAGATGCCCCAAACACGATGCGCGCGCTACGTTCATTGGACACACAAAACATACTAAGAAAAATGGAATTTGCCTCAATGGTGATATGCTGGCAGAGGTGTATAGCATCGTTATTGGGCAACGCCCCTTTGGCTTTGGAGTACGATTGTTTTCGTATGCGTAACCTGTTGCGCCGCTACATGTCAGCTTGGCAAACTAATGGATAACTAAGCTCGGGTCACTGATGCGGCACTGGACCCCGGGGTGTCATCAGCCGGCCTACACTAGCTGTTCCTGAATAGCATGAATCGCTGTTCGCAGCTAATGATTTCCGTGTCGCCATAACTGCGCGTTGACATTTCAACCTCGGCGGAAATTTACTATTTGCGACGTGACGCGTAGAGACGGGAAATAACAAAAGACTTGTGGGCACGTCCTTTAGTACCGGCCTGCCCGCTGCCCGCTTCCGATTACACAGAGACGATATGATTTAAAACGTTTCTGCAATTCACGATGTGTCTGGAATGTGTTTTTTTCTCGGCTCCCGTTTCGCGGTTGATCAGACTTAAATAGCTGTGCTCATTAGATAGGCTTGAGCATGACACAAAATGCACAAGAGTTAGTGAGATGTGATATTTCAAATGATGATATGCGACATACGATGACCTATCCACGCTCGAAAATGGAGAATTATCGCCAGTGCTTCGCGGACAAATCGAGGCGATGTTTCACCAACGCCGTTGCTGCTAAACCGTCTTTACGTCACGCGATGCGTCGTTGAGATGACGTGATTTGTACATAATCAGACAATCATGTCACGTGCTTAATTACGTAAAAAACCACATGTTCGCGACGACGTATAATATCGAGTTACCACACGGCTAACGTCACAAAAAAACCCACTGCACTGCGCCTGAGACGTCAGTGCAATTCGTTGCTGGTCGAACGAAGCCAAAGCAGCCACTCATGCGTCGACAGAAGACTCTTCCGTGCACACGTCAGCATTGGTACAATTATTGTTTCGACAAAACGAGCCATGAATAGACTGCGTGCCTGCGATTGATGCAGTAACTTCGCCGGCTCTCGACGGTTGGCGTTGCAATGGTCGAGTTGCCTGTCTCCGTCTTGTTGATGGCACCCGGCCACCAGTAGGAACGCAGACGCGGCAATGCAGAACGCCGCGTCGCGATAAATGTCCCATAAATGTCCTTGCGCGAATCGCCGAGGTTTTGTGTCGAGCGGCACGAAACATAGCGGGCGGATATGACGTCAGACTATCTGTATCGGGCGACACTCGCCTCGCTCGGTGTTTGAGGTTTACTGTCTCGCGAGAACATGCGAGGTTGACGGACGCGCTTCCTGACGGCGCATTGGCACGCACCGCGCGGATTTATTGGTCTCTCAATGTATAAGTTTAGCGATCTCTCAGTATTAGTCTTAACAGCACGCACATTCTGCTGTTTTAGCAGAGCACTGTTGTTTCTCCTCTCTGTCGCTTTCTGTGTCTCTGTGTGTCTGTGTGTCTGTCTCTCTGTCTGTGTGTGTTTGTGTGTGTGTGTGTGTGTGTGTGTGTGTGTGTGTGTGTGTGTGTGTGTGTGTGTGTGTGTGTGTGTGTGTGTGTGTCTGTCTGTCTGTCTGTCTCTCTGTCTTTCTGTCTGTCTGTCTGTATGTCTCTCTCTCTCTTTCCCTCCCTCTCCCTCTCCCTCTCTCTCTCTCTCTCTCTCTCTCTCTCTCTCTCTCTCTCTCTCTCTCTCTCTCTCTCTCTCTCTCTCTCTCTCTCTCTCTCTCTCTCTCTCTCTCTCTCTCTCTCTCTCTCTCTCTCTCTCTCTCTCTCTCTCTCTGTGTGCGTGCGTGCGTGTGTGTGTGTGTGTGTGTGTGTGTGTGTGTGTGTGTGTGTGTGTGTGTGTGTGTGTGTGTGTGTGTGTGTGTGTGTGTGTGTGTGTGTCTGCTACAATGTTGAGCCTAACCGACTAGTAAAGTAACGGAGGTGACAGCGACGGCGTTCGTATTGCAGACGGTGACACTTGTGCAAAACCGTGCTGAAGAAGAGGTTTTGCAAAGTATCACAGCCTGAAATACAAAGCACTCACGGCCAGCGAGATCATCAACGAGTCGCGGCTTCCTCGTTGTCTGCGTCAACAGAACCTTGCCCCCGTCGCGTCAGTGGGGCGACACGACTTTTCAATTTCGGAGGCATTTATTAGTCTGCGAACTGTTTAGGCGTGAAGGAGGCAGATATGTGAACGCATATTACGAATTACGCTTTTCAAGCAGAATAAAATTAATTTCCGGCACTTTGGACACATCCCAGATCCGACACTGCTGTGTTTCTGGTTTATGAAGACGTTGATTTATACCAGCAATATCCCAACTAAGCTCTAGTTGCCACGGCTTGTGGACATTCCTGGGTTACGGAGCGGATTGATGAGGTGCAATTGCGCATTTAAACATATGATTAGACACGTTTACACTGGTCAATTTCATTCTCACTTCTCGATCGTGATCAACCAATCGAAAACACCGATTTGTAAACATATACTTAATCGACCAACTGCATCGCGTAATCTAAAATGGCGCCTGATCGAGACAATATTAACGCTACGTTATAAACGGTCCTCCTCAAGTCGATGTTTTCGCTCGTATCGCTTCAGATTCATTTCGCGAAAAACCAACTGTGCACATTTCTTAATTAAGCTATTCACACAATACATATTTGAACATCAACGAACCTAATTTGTGATGGGCTAAATTTGTGATGGGCTAAATGAATTGTGCAGCATAACATCGACCTCCTGAAAACTGTATTCAAGCCGATTCACGGAACATTTCACCAGTTAAATGGAGTCAGTATGTGATGTGATGCTTTCGGGTAGACGTAGCTACGATGCGTTGAACCATGCACACATCCTGTCATATCGACCGGGGTTTGCCGTGAGTTAGGAGACGATTAGAAAGCATGCTCGGCCGCGCGTGACGACTGACTGGGCCGAGGTGCCTGGGCCGGTCCTCGGTCACGTGAGACGTAACGATAATGCTGACTCGAGCCATAGCTCAGAAGCAATTATGGGGACAGACCACAGTTGACCTTCCTGTTTATTGTTTCACAAGAATGTAGGGCGTATTAAATTGTGATGTGTTAAATTAAACAATTCATATGATGTGACACAAGTGCAATTAAGCAGGCATATTCACAGGTTTGTTTGTAGAAGCTATTGGCTGTGAGATATGCATTTATTTGAAAGTTTAACAGGCGGAGGGATTTGTGGGAATGTTTTGCTATGGGCCACGTGAGCGCATGAATACATGGCTATTTTTGTTTTAAAAGAGCTGGAGGTAGGTGATTTTGACAAAATGTGGTCAGTATGTCAATGAGATTATGGCAGTCACTGTGAAAACGTATCAGAATGTTTTATAGTCAAGTTTTCTTATAAACAGACAAAACGTTAACATGGCCACCAATGCAATTTTGCACTGTGGTTTGACCTCTAATGTCCGTTCCCGAAAGCCGGAGCAGACACGGAATTATGTTACTGGAAGCGAGGATGGATTATGTGACAACGGTTGTAGGTATTCTTTGACGGAATAAAGACACATAGTTGATAAGGGGACAATTCTACAACTTCCCTTACAGCCACACTATGTGCATCATTCAGACATTAGCGTAAGTAACATTAGCGCCTTCACGGCTTACGCACGTCGAAGCACCTTCCCGGTTTACGCACGTCGAAGCACCTTCCCGGTTTACGCACGTCGAAGCACCTTCCCGGTTTACGCACGTCGTAGCACCTTCCCGGTTTACGCAGGTCGTAGCACCTTCCCGGCTTACGCACGTCGTAGCACCTCCCCAGCTTACGCACGTCGTAGCACCTTCCCGGCTTACGCACGTCGTAGCACCTCCTTGGCTTACGCACGTCGTAGCACCTTCCCAGCTTACGCACGTCGTAGCACCTTCCCGGCATACGCACGTTGTAGCGCCTTCCCGGCTTACGCACGTCCCAGCACCTCCTTGGCTTACACACGTCGTAGCACCTCCTTGGCTTACGCACGTCGTAGCACCTCCTTGGCTTACGCACGTCGTAGCACCTCCTTGGCTTACGCACGTCGTAGCACCTCCTTGGCTTACGCACGTCGCAACACCTCATTGGCTTACGCACGTCGTAGCACCTCCTTGGCTTACGCACGTCGTACGACCTCCTTGGCTTACGCACATCGTAGCACCTCCTTGGCTTACGCACATCGTAGCACCTCCTTGGCTTACGCACGTCGCAACACCTCCTTGGCTTACGCACGTAGTAGCACTTCCCCGGCTTACGTATGTCGTAGCACCTCCTTGGCTTACGTACGTCGTAGCCCCTCGCCGGCTTACGCTCCTCTTTGTGCCTCCCCGGCTTACTCACTCATTTTAAAAATTACCAGTATGTCTTAGTTATCCCATATGTCTACATTTCCCGAAGTTGTCTTGTCTTATCGGCGCTCCTCAATGTTGAAGGTTATTTCTGAGCACTGTCTAAAATACATCGATCACGTCGGACGCACGTGACCTGTGTAAACAGTGACCTGCACGTAGTAGCAAGTATTAGCACGTCACCTGTGTAAAAAGTGACCTGCGCGTAGTAGCTAGTAGTAGCACGTGACCTGTGTAAACAGTGACCTGCGCGTAGTAGCAAGGAAGAATATTTACTCCGTTCATTCACACATAATATATATGGATTTTCCTCAACATTGGTTTTCCAAAAGAAATACTGTTGTTGTGTTTCAAGCAGACGCTTTATTTATGCGACACACGAGTTAAAACGCGAACAACATCTGGCATATTAGTCCACGTTTATACCTGTAATTTACCACCACAGACTACTTAAGTCTGAGCTACATGCACCGCCTTCCCTCGTGCTACAGCATAACATGACATGCAGTAAACAAGTTGTTATCCTAGAAACAGTCGATATTAGTGGAAATATTCGCAAGAAGCGCATTTAGGATTTCGGATATCGCTTTTGATAAATTCTCTAACTTCTAACAAATTATTTATCTTATGGTGTTTACAAATCAAGCGGGTTCGATTACGAATACCCTTATTACTGTTTAATATTGGTCTGAAGAGGTCTGCCAGTCTATTTACAAACACAAACAATGTTTACAAGCACAAACAATGTTTACAAACACAAACAATTAGAGCTGTTGATAGAGATTATATAAATTGTGCATATCAGTAATATTTAAATGTTCCTGAATCAAACCTATCTAGTAGGTATCCATTACTACATGCTAACTCGCTTGCACAAACATGTTATGAATTTGTTTTGAAATCATCGGACAAACTGTTAACATGAACCTGGTGATGCGCTCTATGCAACATGACGATACTGCTATTCACACTTTTCTAAGTTACCAATTGTTTTGATGATTTTAGAAAAAGTACGCACTTTTTTATTAAACTAATGGCGCATGTTACAGGTACTTAAACTGTTCACACGCACGCACGCACGCACGCACGCACGCACGCACGCACTCACGCACGCACGCACGCACATACATACACACACCGCATATTTTAGTATGAACTAAAGTGATTCGCGATGGGCTAAATTAATTGAGGGTGTGGGCTTTCAAAGGCGCTGGGCGCTCGCAAACATGCGGAAAATCGAGCGTAGTAACCGAGAGTCACACTGGAGCTCTGACTGCACCGACACAGACCCTTACAGTGACAAGACCGCGCGTTACCCACACGGTACCGATGTAATCCTATACATTACATTTTGTACTCGCGGAGTCTCCATTCCCGCCTCTTTAGCACTTAATTTCCTCTCTGATGCGTATAAAATCCACACCACTATTGATTCCAAAGCCTGTTACGCGGTACTCTGAAAAGAAATAATTATATTCTCGTCAAAATAGTCGTTATTATTTATTTTGATAGGTTTATTACTACCGTAAACAATAACAGTAAAAACATACTTCGTGAGCGAAAATAAAACGTGCAATAAACGATGTGTAGTGATAATTCCAAGCTATGCTACGCCTTTAACTACTGACCTGGATCACAGCTAAACACAGGCTTAGTGATGTGCCTGGACTACGGCAATTTTTTCCAGAACTGCTCCAATAACTCACATCTGCTTATTGGGCAGACGAAAAACCGAACGCTGGCGTAGACTATGCTATAATATATATATATATATATATATATATATATATATATATATATATATATATATATATATATATATATATATATATATATATATATATATATATATATATATATATATATATATATATATATATATATTCGAACGCGAGACTCAATGTGTGCGAGAGAATAAGAGAAGGATTAAGAAAGAAAGCGAGTGAGGCATATATCTAGCGAGCCATGCAGAGAAACAGACATACAGACAGACAGACAGACAGAGAAACAGACATACAGATATACATTCATAGAAACAGGCGGACAACCAGACATGCTGGCAGGCAGCCAGGCAGGCAGGCAGGCAGGCAGGCAGGCAGGCAGGCAGGCAGGCAGGCAGGCAGGCAGGCAGGCAGACAGGCAGGCAGGCAGGCAGGCAGGCAGGCAGACAGCTAAAGCCAGACAAACAGAGCCAGAAAGACAGACTGTCAGTCGAGAGGCCGGCGGTTCGAATCCACCTATATGCTGCTGTTTTGAAACTTTGGCAATTCCTGTGACCACACATTGCTGGGTGTCTTTCGCCAGAAAAAGTCCCACGCAGGGAAATGGAAAAACGTGTCGTGATCTCACAAAGTGGTGATCTCAGTCTCTAAACCCACTTCGCATGTATGATACGAATGCACCCAACTCGACGATACTGTAATCACGTAAAGTGTGACTGAAGTAGAGGTATGAACTGTAATTGAAGAAGAAGACTGACAGACACGTGTGCGTGTTTTCGCCAAGCCGTGCCATTGCACAGGTAATTAATTTGTGAACGACATTACTAAAAATACGACGTCACTAAAAATAAACGTGCACTTCCCCTTTGTTGCGCACATCCGTCATTCTGTCTAGCAGTCATTCCATCTAGCAGTCATTCCATCTAGCAGTCATTCCATCTAGCAGTCATTATATCTAGTAGTAATTCCATCTAGCAATCATGTCATTATATCTAGCAGTCATTCCATCTAGCAGTCATTATATCTAGTAGTAATTCCATCTAGCAGTCATGTCATTATATCTAGCAGTCATTCCATCTAGCAGTCATTATATCTAGCAGTCATTCCATCTAGTAATCATTATATCTAACAGTCATTCCATCTAACAGTCATTGTATCTAACAGTCATTCCATCTAGCAGTCATTATATCTAGCAGTCATTCCATCTAGTAATCATTATATCTAACAGTCATTCCATCTAACAGTCATTGTATCTAACAGTCATTCCATCTAGCAGTCATTATATCTAGCAGTCATTCCATCTAGCAATCATTGTATCTAGGAGTCATTCCATCTAGCAATCATTATATCTAGCAATCATCCCATCTAGCAGTCATTGTATCTAGCAGTAATTCCATTTAGCAGTCATTATATCTAGCAGTCATTCCATCTAGCAGTCATTATATATAGCAGTAATTCCATTTAGCAGTCATTATATCTAGCAGTCATTCCATCTAGCTGTCATTATATCTAGCAGTAATTCCATCTAGCAGTCATTATATCTAGCCGTCATTTCTAACCGGTGAAACGTACTACCGAGCACGACAATCTGATCACTTCAGGTAAATAGGCGGCTCCAAGGCACCGTCTTACATTTCGCTGGTTGACACACAAACCCCAACGGCGAAACACGTTTATCCGCGTTGTATTCGACGGCTGTCGACACACTTTCTATTCCTGTAGTGTTGATTGCGGCACCAAACACATGGGAATAGTCTATGTTACACATGTCTCCTCTTTTCGAATTTAGCAGTGCATGTGGAACACCGATATAGGATTATCGCCGTTGATTCTCGGAACTGGCGGGCAATCACGCCTGTCTGGCAGCAGCCGTGTCTTACATCTGACAGAATCTTAATGGAATTTTGAAGCAATCAGAGAAGTTTCGCGAAGTTGTATGCATAATCATGCGAAATGCTGACGTCGGTGATGTCAGTGTGCCAAACCGGTAAATCAAATTGTACAGCGCGTACGCCGTTTCCGCGTCTTCGATTAGGTGAACTATTTTTGCTCCAAATGGAGCCGCGTAAACATCGTGTGCGAGTCGGCGGTTTCACTGACAGATGAGACTGCATAACCTTGATGTGATCAACAGGTCATGATGCATACATCTTTCATCAATAAGTCGTTATCACATCAATGTGTTTCAATTAGAGTAACATGCTGTGAATCCTCATGTGGTTGGTGCCATCCGTGCCTCATTATCGCGTCATCGTCGCTCGCTGATAGATAAATGTCACTAGTTACAATACACGCGTATATAAGTATTAAGTCTGGAACTGCGTGAAAAGTGTCGGATATGTTAATAACTCGACACGTTCTTAGCTGTAGTTATCACGCGCCGTGGCAGGTGATACATCAACTTAAACGCATACAGCTTAACGTATATTGAAACTGGCGTCCTCTCGTGATTTATATTACGGCGAAAAGTTACATTTTTATGGTTACTTCAGAAACTGCATACTAACCCATTAGTATACGTCATAGTTGCAGATGCGTCATGAAATGTATAGACTTGCAAAGTTTATCCGAAGGATGTACGACTATGGGTCTACATTATACCTATCAATGTCTATTTTACCATACAATGTCATATTTGCATCAACACACACAGCGCATTAATATATTTGTAAAACATTATATTTTGCAATAGTCAACATCTGCATTATATATGGTGGCAACTGGACAAGGAAGTTAATGGACAGTTAATTGACAGTCCAACAGTTATTGACAGTCCAACAGTTATTGACAGTCCAACAGTTATTGACAGTCCAACAGTTATTCATATGTGTGCAACCCGCCATTTTGTAAATTTTGTTTTAAAATATATTCACGCTGCTGGTATTTATACAATCTGTAGATACTTGGTTCCATTTATGTATTGTCCTCTGTGAGAATGATGATTACTGTCTGATATCCAATATACACTGTTATTTCATAAACGTTACTTCCTGAGCTCTGGTGCTTCTACTTGTCATAAGTAAGACAATCAATAAGTGAGAAAATCAATAAATGAGAACATAAATATTTTCATAATCATTTCACACGTCCTTGTCTCTAATGTTTTTTAACTCATGTTCGTTTAAGCGTTTTTCATAAGGTCTAATGCCTCTCAGTTCTGGAATCAAGAAGACATTGACTTACAAGAATTAAGAAGAACTTCACTAATCGTGACATGTTGCTGTAGTGTCTTTCTATTCTGTTACAGGTTACCTAGATGTGCTGACATGACAGCAATGGAATTTCGCTGCGAAAGTCTGCCTTCAGTAATCAGGTAAGGTGTTTCTCGGAACGAAACGTGCTGCTCTGTAAACACGCGAAGTTCGCAGACATGCACAACCGAGGTGTCTTATTACGTCCTCTAGCGAATAATTAACCTCAATATGTCCTATTAACCTCCAACATGTCCGCTTAAACGAGTATCGTTTAACAACACTAGAGACAAGGAGATTAAGAGGATATTAAATAGAAGTAAGATTTGAAATGGTTATGAAAATATTGATTTTGTCACTTATTAATTTTTTTCCCTTAAGAAAGGTAGACGCACCAGAGCTCACGAAGAAACGTTAGTGAAAGAACAGTGTAGCTTGGATATCAGAAAGTAATCATTCTCACAGAGGACAATATGTCCTCTAGCTAAGAATTAACCTCAATCCGACCCGCAAAGATTATGCTGCCTTTTGTATTCTGTGCTTTAGGAATAATCAATTGCTATTTACAGAGAAGACAAATACGTAGCCACACACTCCGTAAGAACAAAAGGGGACACGTGACACTATCCCAGTTAATAAGTTTAAGTAACACTTTTTATTATGTAAACATTTACATTACTTCTCACGTAGTCACAGTCGTGGTCGTTAGGTGCAAACATGTTTTCCTTAACAACCAGGAAAATATCCACACATACTTCTTTTTGATAGGTTCACATGTAACTGAAAGAGTAGAAAGAGTTGTTTTGTGTAATATCGATAATCATACTTACAATTGCTTGTAGTCATATTTCAAGTCGTAATTAAATTCGGCGCACTTTAACGAGGTCGCGTTACTATATAAATAAAAAAAAAGAATTCCTACCCTGCTAGTTAATTAATACTGACATAGTTAATGTGTCTAAATAAAATAAGTGTTTTATGTAGGGCAATAAAAATTTATCACGATATATATATATATATATATATATATATATATATATATCTAATTGTAATCTGGTTAACCCTGATTAGTTGCTGTTATATATATATATATATATATATATATATATATATATATATATATATATATATTATATATATATATATATATATATAATTATATATATAATTATATATATAATTATATATATATACATGTATAATTATATACATATATAATATATATATATATATAATTATATATATAATTATATATATATATATATATATATATATATATATATATATATATATATATATATATATATATATATATATATATATATATATATATATATATATATATATATATATATATATATATATATATATATAACAGCAACTAATCAGGGTTAACTAGATTACAATTAGATATATATATATATATATATATATATATATATATATATATATATATATATATATATATATATGTATGTATATATATACTATATATATGTATATATATATATATATAATATATATATAATTATATATATATATATATATACATATATATATATATATATAATTATATATTATATATATATATATATATATATATATATATATATATATATATGTATATAATTATACATGTATATATATATATATATATAATTATATATATATATATATATATAATTATATATATAATTATATATATATATATATATATATATATATATATATAATATATATATATATATATATATATATATATATATATATAATAACAACTAATCAGGTTAACCAGATTACAATTAGATATATATATATATATATATATATATATATATATATATATATATATATATATATATATATATAATTGTAATCTGGTTAACCCTGATTAGTTGCTGGCAATATTTAGCATTTAGCCTAGATCCTAAGAAAAAATTAGTAGAACCACATAGTGTCAAATAATTGGGTATAATTTGGCATATCAGTCTGCTAAACATGAGAATGAATGTGGTAGACGCTCAATTGATGGATTGACTCGGAAACAACGTACTTCACAGTGGGCAAGTCCCGCAGAAATCACGGTCGTCGTCACATATTGATATGCTACGTGCAAACATACTGAAAAAAAACTTGTAAAACGTGGGCCGGTGTTTGTGTGTGGATGTCGGACGAAGTTACAAACTGGGTCATTTGATCAAAGGCACTAATTCGACAAAGAGACTCGCGCTACATAGACGGCCATTTCGTCGTAACGCCTCTGGATTTCCATGAATTAAAATGTCACAACACTAATTGTCCTTTTCTACAATAACAAGATTCTGTCGCGTGACGCTTTGTCGTGTCCCGTAAAATGACATGTTGATCCTGATCCGTCCGATCTTATCACCTGTTCTGTCTCGCATTCAGTTATACTTCCTTGATCTTCGTCGCCAGCGTTCGCGACAAATCTCACACGCGTAGCCGTGTTCAAATTAAATCGCTCGAACACAGGGCGTTGGTCTCAGATCTAACGTGTTGATGTGACATGCAGGTAATAGGGGATTTCGCGAGACACCCGGTGTCCTTTTCGGTGGAATTAACGTGCGACTATGTGCGTCCGTGGCGTCAATGGCACTAGTTCTCAATCAAAGTTTCGTAAATTGGCGTCGCTCTCTCTCGGTCAACGCTCAGAGCAAAGAGGAAATGAAGTGAATGCCCGACCAACTTAGACCAATTTGCAGACTCCATTGTTGATTCATTCCCGGCCAGCGTCACCGCCGAGAGGACGTTCACCTGGGGACAGACCACTAATTTACTTACGGGTTCATGGCCATACGAATGAGGGTGCCCTAGATTTTGAGGTTTCGCCGGAGGGATGTTTTTGTGGAGAACGCACGCACGCACGCACGACGCACGCACGCACAGTAGTCCCCTTTTTAAAAGCCATGAATTTTGCAAAGGTACAATGGCCTCATAGGAGAATATTGTAAGCTTGCTGGGTTATTGATCTGCATCAAGGCAACCACAACATTCGCCTTCCTGGCCATATTCACATCATCGCATGCTTCGTCGTACATCTTTCGAAAGTCGAAGCTGAGCCAACAGTAGCTATATATTTTATCAAACCAAACCTTCCAAGAAGAAATAGTTCAACTTGAATAACATTTAGTGAAATGTGATTAATTTACCGTTCTCAAAATTAAACAAAAGGCATTTAGGGTGGGAACCCAGAGATGTTATTTATGTAAACGACGCCAAAAAGTTTGACCCCACGGACTGAAAGGAACACGCCTCGATATCTCAAAAATGCGAACCTGCCGGGTCTAGGAGGGGGGGGGTTACCTCCGATAACACCCATCGAAGGGGCAAAAAAGTACGTTTATTTATGGGAATGACGCCAAAGTTCAAACCAGTACCAAATGTTCCTTTGGGGTTCCGTGTGTATGGCATGACCAATGCCAGCAATTTTAGGTGGGGGATTCCCCCTGCCAGCAACCTCCAAAGGGCGATAAAGGGGCACTTATTTAATGGAATGATGCGAAGGATAAAAAAGGTGTCAAATGTTCCCGCGGGGTTCCCTGAGTATGGAATGACCGCAATTTTAGGCGGGGCTTTTCCCCGCCAACAACCCCCAAAGGGTTAGAAAAGGGGGCATTTATTTTATGGAATGACGCCAAAGCTAAAAACAGTGTCAAATCTTCCCTTGGGGTTCCCTGAGTATGGAATGACCAATGCCAGCAATTTTAGGTGGGGCGTTCCGCCTACCAGCAACCCCCAAAGTTGGGTAAAAGGGGGCATTTATTTATGGGAAGGACCCCAAGGCTAAAAACAGTGCCAAATCTTCCCTTAGGGTCTCCTGAGTACGACAGGACTAGTGCCCGCAATTGTAGGTGTGGCTTCCCCCTGCCAGCAACCCCAAAGGGTTATAAAAGGGGCATTCATTTAAAAACAGTGATTGGTGGCGGCATCATAGTTCATGGAACCGTGCTGCAGCAAGCAAGTCAACATGTGTAGTCGTGGCCTGGGATCGTTTGGTGAAGATGTGTTCCAGTCGTGGTAAACAAATCCACTTGGTACTCGAAATGTACCTCTCACCATTGATCAGATTCGGGGCGAAAGCTGCGTCGTTCAGGATATCATCACACATTTATCATCACTGGATCTGACGAGGCCCAGCCTTAGAGTGGAACAGAGCTCCTAAAACAAGGAGCATTCAGGGAAGAGTTTACCCGTTTCCTCATGGAGAAATGAAATAAGCCGCACTGCTGGCCAATCATAGGACATTATACATATCACATAGTGGTAAATGCGATGAAGACCAACAAAGTCGAACTGCTGCAAACAGAAGTACCCAATTACCTCGAAAGTAGACTCGAAGAGGCCAACACCCTCACCCGACACCATCACCCGATACCCTGATTGCCTTCTATGCAAGCAGCGTTTCCTCCGGAAACGTTCTAGTGAGGTCCACCCATACTGACGTCCTCGTCATTCTAGTGAGGTCCACCCATACTGACGTCCTCGCCATTCTAGTGAGGTCCACCCATACTGACGTCCTCGCCATTCTAGTGAGGTCCACCCATACTGACGTCCTCGCCATTCTAGTGAGGTCCACCCATACTGACGTCCTCGCCATTCTAGTCAGGTCCACCCATACTGACGTCCTCGCCATTCTAGTCAGGTCCACCCATACTGACGTCCTCGCCATTCTAGTGAGGTCCACCCATACTGACGTCCTCGCCATTCTAGTGAGGTCCACCCATACTGACGTCCTCGCCATTCTAGTGAGGTCCACCCATACTGACGTCCTCGCCATTCTAGTGAGGTCCACCCATACTGACGTCCTCGCCATTCTAGTGAGGTCCACCCATACTGACGTCCTCGCCATTCTAGTCAGGTCCACCCATACTGACGTCCTCGCCATTCTAGTCAGGTCCACCCATACTGACGTCCTCGCCATTCTAGTCAGGTCCACCCATACTGACGTCCTCGCCATTCTAGTCAGGTCCACCCATATTGACGTCCTCGCCATTCTAGTCAGGTCCACCCATACTGACGTCCTCGCCATTCTAGTCAGGTCCACCCATACTGACGTCCTCGCCATTCTAGTCAGGTCCACCCATATTGACGTCCTCGCCATTCTAGTCAGGTACACCCATACTGACGTCCTCGCCATTCTAGTCAGGTCCACCCATATTGACGTCCTCGCCATTCTAGTGAGGTCCACCCATACTGACGTCCTCGCCATTCTAGTGAGGTCCACCCATACTGACGTCCTCGCCATTCTAGTGAGGTCCACCCATACTGACGTCCTCGCCATTCTAGTGAGGTCCACCCATACTGACGTCCTCGCCATTCTAGTGAGGTCCACCCATACTGACGTCCTCGCCATTCTAGTGAGGTCCACCCATACTGACGTCCTCGCCATTCTAGTGAGGTCCACCCATACTGACGTCCTCGCGCCATTCTAGTGAGGTCCACCCAAACTGACGTCCTCGCCATTCTAGTGAGGTCCACCCATACTGACGTCCTCGCCATTCTAGTGAGGTCCACCCATACTGACGTCCTCGCCATTCTAGTGAGGTCCACCCATACAGACGTCCTCGCCATTCTAGTGAGGTCCACCCATACTGACGTCCTCGCCATTCTAGTGAGGTCCACCCATACTGACGTCCTCGCCATTCTAGTCAGGTCCACCCATACTGACGTCCTCGCCATTCTAGTCAGGTCCACCCATACTGACGTCCTCGCCATTCTAGTCAGGTCCACCCATACTGACGTCCTCGCCATTCTAGTCAGGTCCACCCATACTGACGTCCTCGCCATTCTAGTCAGGTCCACCCATACTGACGTCCTCGCCATTCTAGTCAGGTCCACCCATACTGACGTCCTCGCCATTCTAGTCAGGTCCACCCATACTGACGTCCTCGCCATTCTAGTCAGGTCCACCCATACTGACGTCCTCGCCATTCTAGTCAGGTCCACCCATATTGACGTCCTCGCCATTCTTCTTAGGCTTGTCGACGTTTCAACTGTCATCTCCTTGTGTCTGCTTGTTGTACGATTTCAAAACCTCTGACACTAGCGAGGCAATATACAAAGCCTTCATGCGCATGCGTGGTGGCAATGAGAAGGAACCCTTGGCTAGAATAAAGAAGATTAAGTGTGATTCTCTTCTCCATGCACCAAGATGCTTGCCAATCACATCAAAAGGGCCCACTTTGTGCAAGGATCTGGAAGAGGTCTGACCAGACTGACCGGACTACTGATGGAAGGAGACTGAAAACTGCTTGGAGAATGCCTAGTGCAGCCCTGGAGTCCCTCGCAGCCACTGCTACGGACGACGGGGACAGCGTGGGAGCGACGTTAACAGGCGATGAGTCAGGTAATGCATGAAGCGAGGACAGTGATGACATCTAATGCAGTCATTAGAACAATAAGTGTAATAATAATGCTATTTTCCTTATGAATATATAATTGTACAATGAATAATGACTGTACACATTGTCGAGTTCCTTTTTTAGTTATACAGAAACCAAGTGTTTAATTGGATAGCCTTTGAGCAAGATCACATTGTACTGTGCTGTAGTACAACACTAGTGTCGGCGCTGTGTTGTGTAGTACAACACTAGTGTCGGCGCTGTGTTGTGCAGTACATCACTAGTGTCGGCGCTGTGTTGTGTAGTACAACACTAGTGTCGACGCTGTGTTGTGTAGTACAACACTAGTGTCGACGCTGTGTTGTGTAGTACAACACTAGTGTCGGCGCTGTGTTGTGTAGTACAACACTAGTGTCGGCGCTGTGTTGTGTAGTACAACACTAGTGTCGGCGCTGTGTTGTGCAGTACATCACTAGTGTCGGCGCTGTGTTGTGTAGTACAACACTAGTGTCGACGCTGTGTTGTGTAGTACAACACTAGTGTCGGCGCTGTGTTGTGTAGTACAACACTAGTGTCGGCGCTGTGTTGTGTAGTACAACACTAGTGTCGGCGCTGTGTTGTGTAGCACAACACTAGTGTCGGTGCTGTGTAGTGTAGTACAACACTAGTGTCGACGCTGTGTTGGTCGAACTCATGGAGTTGTGCGTTAGTTATGACTTAGTAGTATTCAACTATTTGTCAAAACCAAACAATGTTGTGTTTCTGTAAAGACTCTTCTCATCGAGATCATCATTGGTAGATCAAATGCTGTACAGACGATGATTACAATGGAAGTAAAAACCATTGGGACTGGGGGGTTTAGGTTGTTGGTGGGGATAAAGCCTACATAACATTCCTGGCATTGGTCATTCCGTACTCATGGGTCGTGAGGATCCCACGGGAACATTTGGCGTTTTATCCTTCGCATCATCCTATTAAATAAGTGTCCCTTTTCTCACTCTTTGGGGGTTCCTGGCAGGGGAAGGCCTACTTAATTTGTTTGGCACTGGTCATTCCGTACTCTGGGAACCATAATGGAACAGTTGGCACTGTTTTTAGCCTTGGCTTCATTCCCATAAATAAATGTACTTTTTTGCTCCCTTCGATGGGTGATTTCGGGGGCAACCCCCACCACTGAAGTCACGCGACGGTTGAGACGAATTGTTGAAGATAAAAAGGTTATCAAAGGTTTTCATCTAAAGCATATTTTTTATAATCAAGATTTTCTATATTTTATGCTGCTGCGTATAGATAAAATTGCAACCATGCCATTAAAGGTCACCAAATTAATTAATTTTACAACTATTGAGTGTAGACCCACCTGCAGACGAGCGATCCGATTCTTCGTGACATTAGCATTGCACATATCCCGTTATTTGCCGCATGGGTTTAGAGTCTTTAGAAGGATATCGGACTAATAGTCGTCGGCCGCTTCGTCAGGCAACCCGCCCAGCTCTCATATCGGTGACGTCTGCTTTCCCAACGAGGACTGCCGAGGTAAATGTGCCACTTTAGTGTGAAATGAAAGCTTTGGCGTTTATGTGCAATCAGGAAACATCGCGGACATAAGACGGAGCTTTAGCAAGTGGGCGACGCAAAGCCACGTAGATCTAACAACAATACTGATGAATACCAGGGCTACCCTAGATTTAAATGGGTATCTATAATTTGGATGTGAAAACCTATGTTTATTTATTTGAGTGATTTTCACAAAAACGGGCTGCGCCTGCTCTCTGCTTCCACCACGACTCATCCCTCCCGCCATACCACCCTTCCTCTCCCTCCCCTTCTCCCTCTCTCCCCCCTCCATCTGTCCCTCTCTCTCCCTCTCCCTCTCTCCATCCCCACTCTATCCCTCTCTTCCTCTCTCCCGCTCTTCGTCTCTTCCCCTCTCCCTCTCTCCCTCTCTCTTTCTCTCCCTCTCCCCCTCTCTCCTTCTCTCCCCCTCTCCATCCCCCATCCCACCTCTCTCCTTTTCTTCCTCTTTCCTATCTCCCTTTCTTCCTCTCTCCCGCTCTCTCCTTCTCTCCCCTCTCTTCCCCTCCCCATCTCTCCCTCTCTCCCACTCTATCTCTCTCCATCTCTCCCTCTCTCTCCCTCTCTCTCTCCCCTCTCCACATCTCCCACTCTCCATCTTTCCCACTCTGTCTCTCTATCTCTCTCCCTCTCTTTATTTCCTCCCCTCTCCGTCTCTCCCATTCTGCCTCTTTGGTTCTCTCCCTCTCTCCCTCTGCCCCTCTCTCTCTCTGCTGCCATCTCCGTCTCTCCCACTCTGCCTCTCTCACATTCTGCCTCTTTCTGTCTCTCTATCTCTCTACCTCTCTCCCTCTCTCCATTTCCTCCCCTCTCCGTCTCTTCCATTCTGCCTCTTTTGTTCCCTCCCTCCCTCCCTTCCCCCTCTCCCTCTCGCCCTCTCTCATTCTCTCCCACTCTCCATCCCCCACCTCTCTCCCTTTCTTCCTCTTCCCTCTCTCCCTTTCTACCTCTCCTCCCCGCTCCATCTCTCTCCCTCTCTCTCACACTTTCTCTCTCCCTCTCCCCCTCCCCCCTCTCTTTCCCATCTCCATATCTCCCACTCTCTATCTTTCCAAATCTGCCTCTCTGCCTCTCTCCTTCTCTCCCTCTCCTCCCCTCTCCGTCTCTCCCATTCTGCCTCGTGTGTGTGTGTGTGTGTGTGTGTGTGTGTGCGTGCGTGCGTTCGTGCGCGCGCGCCAGTAAGTGTGTGCGTGCGTGCGTGTGTATATGCAATATTTGCCTTTTATGGAACAAAGTGACACTTTTATCACCAGATAGATCCATCTGGGACCTTGCAACAGAAAATTGCCCTTTTATTGATGGTGCCTTTTTGCCACTGTGAGATCGCTCTCTTGGGTCCCTTTTCATGAGTAAACTCTCCTGTTATAGAAATATATCCTCCTTTTACCACTGAAAGTGCCCCTTTAGGTCCCATCAGTGCACTCTACATATATGGGAAATGCCTCTCTTATCGGTCATTGATAATTTCCTTGCGGGCACTTGTCATATCTGTAAAATGCTCTTTTTAGGCAAATTCTCCTTATACAACTGAGATTACCATGTTGGCAATCTGGCAGGACGGAAAGGGCTGACGAGAGAGCGTCATCACTTAGTGTATTGAGATGCTCTGCTTGCTTATCACACTACACCTCTTGTTTAACTTGTCACACCACACCTCTTGTTTAACTTGTCACACCACACCTCTTGTTTACCTTGTCACACCACACTCTTGTTTAACTTGTCTCACCACACCTCTTGTTTAACTTGTCACGCCACACCTCTTGTTTAACTTGTCTCACCACACCTCTTGTTTAACTTGTCACGCCACACCTCTTGTTTAACTTGTCACACTACACCTCTTGTTTAACTTGTCACACCACACCTCTTGTTTAACTTGTCACACCACACCTCTTGTTTAACTTGTCACACCACACCTCTTGTTTAACTTGTCACACCACACCTCTTGTTTAACTTGTCACACCACACCTCTTGTTTAACTTGTCACACCACACCTCTTGTTTAACTTGTCACACTACACCTCTTGTTTAACTTGTCACACTACACCTCTTGTTTAGCTTGTCACACAACACCTCTTGTTTAACTTGTCACACCACACCTCTTGTTTAACTTGTCACACCACACCTCTTGTTTAACTTGTCACACCACACCTCTTGTTTAACTTGTCACACCACACCTCTTGTTTAACTTGTCACACCACACCTCTTGTTTAACTTGTCACACCACACCTCTTGTTTAACTTGTCACACCACACCTCTTGTTTAACTTGTCACACCACACCTCTTGTTTAACTTGTCACACCACACCTCTTGTTTAACTTGTCACACCACACCTCTTGTTTAACTTGTCACACCACACCTCTTGTTTAACTTGTCACACCACACCTCTTGTTTAACTTGTCACACCACACCTCTTGTTTAACTTGTCACACTACACCTCTTGTTTAGCTTGTCACACAACACCTCTTGTTTAACTTGTCACACCACACCTCTTCTTTAGCTTGTCACACAACACCTCTTGTTTAACTTGTCACACCACACCTCTTGTTTACCTTGCACACCACACTCTTGTTTAACTTGTCACACCACACCTCTTGTTTAACTTGTCACACTACACCTCTTGTTTAACTTGTCACACTACACCTCGTTCTACTTACATCGTGATTGACTGACAAGCTGTGACGTCAAATCACAAACAATCCGTCCAGCTGATTATGCTATAACGTATAACTGATATAACTGATATAATTATAGATGAATAATCTTGTAGTTTTTGTTTATAAATAATCACGATAGATACATTAACGCAAAAAATCACAATATATGCCGACATGCGTCGCAGAGATTGACTAGACCCTAAATTGGAATTCTAAGCTAGCAGTCGGAATGCTGCATTAATAATGAATTGAATACGGCCTTGTGTTGTGTAACTGGCATTTATCACGTCTCGCAAACATTTTGAATGATTCATCACATCTGAAAGAATGAATTGATTTGGTTGCATGAATATTAAATATTTTTTTATGTTTCGCATCATTGTCAACCGGTCTTCGGTGTGATGCATTTAATTACGTTTAACAACAACGCACGATATTTCAACGACGTATCAATTCTTGCCCGCCCGAATTTTTAGTTGACGGAAAAGCGCAGTTTTTTCTTGTACGTAAATTGACAACGTATCAAGCTTGCGCGACACGCCGGCGACCGGATCTCTTGACATGTCTAATTGTGTGTTGGGGGGGGGTCATCGGATCGACGCAGAAACGGGTTGATTCCGGGAATGACTTTGTGTCGCATAGAGCAAGGCTATTTACGCCGTCAAGTGCTGAACGTTTTGACGGATGTGTATTTGGAATCTGATGTCGCTAATTGGTTTTCTGATGACATTCTCTGTTTCCCAGCCAAATGTTGCTCTTCAATTTTCGGCGTCTGTTCATTGCTACTGAAAAAGCCGTCTATTTGAGGTGATGGCGTCGTTATTGTCGAAACAGGCAGTTTTGACAAACCACGGCTTCACTTGCACAACTGACGTGCGGACGTGCGGATGCCTGTAGGGGAATTTATGAATAATGCATCACCATCGTCAACCTATCGTTGTTTTGATGGCACATTTTTCTTTCATATTTTGTCGTTGTTTTGATGGCACATTTTTCTATTTCGTTTCAGTCGTTTGTCTTTTTTAGACATATCTCATTATCTTTTCCTGCAATTTTCCCATCGTTTTATTTCCCTTTATAAAAACATTTCCTTTAAAAAACAACAATCAGACACACACGCACGCACGCACGTATGTACAATGCTTAGACGCGAGCACGCACGCACGCACGCACGCACGCACGCACGCACGCACGCACGCACGCACGCACGCACATACACATACACATACACACACACACACGCACGCACGCACGCACGCACGCACGCACACACACACACATACACACACACGCACGCACGCTCGCACGCACACACACACACTCACTCGCACGCACGCACGCACGCACGTACGCTATTCTCATTTTAGAGTTCTAGTCGTCGTCAAGTTAATCTGTCTCTTCTTTGCCTCATCCAATCTTTCTCTTTATCCCTTCGTTTCTTGCTTTCTGTCTTTCTCTTGTCTCACGAGCTCCCTTCTTTGTTGTCCTCTTGAAGACTGGACAAACCTACAAAGAAAACGGTAGTGACATCACGTTTCCTACATAAATCCGTGCCTGCTATACCAACTCACTTAACAGGCGATGCGAATGTCACCAAACACAGAACATTCGAATGACCGTAGTACACAATTAGTCCAAATCGATTATAACATTTGTATATGCATGCTGTTGCATTTCAGAATATCAGCAGATAGGGAAATGGGCATTGATATTATTCATTTTCATTAGCGTGCGTCTGTGATTCCGATGCCGTGTCACATACGATTTAGGGACACGCGGCGAGTTTCTAACTGCTGACGACCGGATAGGACGGCTTCTTTCTGGACGTCCTTGCCTTAGTTCGCACAGCTGGGGGCGGATCACTAACTTACTTCCTGGTTCATGCCATACGAATGAAGTTCCGGTGATTTTGACACGATTTTGGGAATCGTTTGCTGCTTTGAAATCGGTTTTGAACAGGGGTATGTTCATATTTTAAGACTACTACAATGAAGTTGTGTTCACATTAACATCTTTAGCGGATGGCGATATACGCACGTGTCAGTGATTGTAGGATCCAGTGCGGATGAAGACATCATCATAGTTATTTTGGACGACGCCATTTGATGGGAAGCATCGTGTGTGTTGAATAAGTTGACGAATCGTGTTCATCAGGTTGATGGAAGAATGTTAACATAGGTGATTTTTATATTTCAAATATAAATATATGCGAATAGCAGTAAAACACGTTAACATCGTCGCTAATGGAAAACTACCCGTCCCTAGCTAAATAAATAGCACTCAACATGCAGTGATATAATTAGTTGATTGGAAAGCTTTCGCATATATTACTTTCAGCGTGACTCCAAGTTTCCCCGAGATGTCAACTCGCTGTCGAGAATGATAATAGAACAGATAACGTGACGTATGTGAAGAAGTCGGCATATTAAAATGATGACATCGACTCGAGGTTTCTTCTTCTTCACATTAGACCAATTCTTTCATATTTGAAGATTATATGTTCGGGTGTCCTTCTCTACTGTTAGCAAGTCAACGAAAAAAATTTCCCTGTGTGGGATATTTTACTTCTTCTGGCATATACGTCAGGTAGAAGGGACCAACGACTGTTATTGTCTCATACGAAAGACAAAGGCAAAGTGGGAAGAACATGCCACGCTCTATCTCACCTCACAGCCACCGCGTTTTAATATGCCTGCTATTTCAAGATTTTTTAAAACTCAACTTCAGTTTATGAACTCGTTGTATGTTTACTTTCCACGATCAACGACTGAGAGATCTTCTTCCTTCAAACCTTTTAATTTACAATTCATGTTTGCAATTCTTTCTTTTTCGCGTCCTTGTGCGAGGTAGTTCGCAGAATTGACTGAGCCGCGTCGTGGACGCTTCTGCTGTGACTCATGAGAGATGGAATCCACAGCAGGTTGCACATTTAACCCCTGCGTGGGATTTTTCACTTCCCTGGCACAGACACCAGGTAGACGGTCTCTTCCGAAAGACACAGGCAAAAGTAGGATGAACGAAGTTGCCCAGGTTTTGAAACAGCTATATTCCAACATCTGTCCCATCGAGTGACCGTCTGCGCTCCACATATTTTGCAATAACTGCTTCATCGTCGATATCACTGACTAGTTCGCTTTGACGTCAAGCTGTGCGTATGGGCAGCGTGCTAAATAGCAATTTGGGTTCACAAGAGTGATAAAGACGTGGAACGAAGACCCCCTAAGACGTGTGACCGGACGCGTTATCTATGATTGACTGGCAATGTCAAATATCACGCTGTAAAAACTGCTGGCATAATTACACACTGGTTGTTCACGCAGTTTATTCACCGGCAACCGCTGGGCCGGTAGGGTGGGCGATCAGTGGCGTTGGCGTAGACGCGTGCTACCATCGAGAGTTGTACTATTCATAACGTTCTGTCAGTTTCATTCGCGCCACAGAGACCCAATACGTTCGATCCCAGAAGTATGGCCCGTGGGCCCCCATATTGGTTAATAATTAATATTATTCCATCGGCTAATTGCCTGCTGCGTCGCTTCGCCAACGGACAAAGTCGAAACAGTTTTGCCATGTCCCTCATGATCCGTTTATAAAACCGCTCTATTTGAAGAAATACATCGTAGCAAATGTGTTTTCAAAAAAATGTATTCCCATCGTAACATTCCGGCGCCGGTTGGTTTGCGTAAACAACGACATGTGTCGGATTAATGTTTATTTACATGCAAGCTTATATATATCAACAAACCTTTCGCAAATATAAAAAGACGCCTTCTATTATTTTATTATATATTTAAAAAAAACATTTTATGATAATAATTATTGTGGTGTAAGATTTAGAGTTATTTCTTAGATTAGCTTAGGTGACAGACCACTTACTGCGGACCCGGCCCTCATAGGACCGACAGTGCTAATTGCGTTTCTACAAAAGCACGCTGTATTTTGACCTTGTTACACATATCACCGAAATGACGTATAATCCATCATCAATGAAAGTTTGTACGGCATTTGTGATTGTCATCAATCTTATCCAGGGCCTATTTGATGTGTTTTTCTTGTCTGTGCGGCTGTGATATGTTGTCATTATATTTGTACTGGACAGCTCTCCCTGTCAAACAGAACAGCGTGCAGGACAGGGCTCGAATGCTCAAAGGAGAGATTATGTCACGTGACCACAACTATTACAATCGCATTACCGCTTTCGGGCGGGCGGGAAATACCGCTTTTTGTAATTTTCAAAAACAACACAATTCACTGTAAAACCCATCTATGTGTTGCACACGAGGCCATTCTAGTCACGTTTTATGTCTTTGGTCTCAAATGATTTCGCTTTTTCTCGCGCATTCGTTCGCTGCGAACGAGAACAGCACATAAAATCGACTGAAATATGTCGCGTAATTTTATTCTTTTAATTTTGAGAGACAAAGCCTTGGTATATCCACGAAAACGCCTGCCCGATCCTAGCCCGCAAATATAATTAATGTGTCAGTAAAGAATACATCTTACATACTGATATCAAACAGAAAGCACAACATTAACACATCAAAACACGACAATCGGCTGATGTGGCATTTGATAATTGGCACTCCCGGGAACGCGTAAAACAATTCAGCCCCGTACGTGCGAAAACGATAACGGATAATGAACACATTTTTCTAGGTGTTCAATAGGCCTGTAACGGATAATGAACACATTTTGAGTGTTCAAAGTCAAAAGTTGCCGGTGAGTACGCACATCATGATTTCGGAAGGCTCTGAATGATTGTGAAAAAAATGGTACATAATGGTACATATATTCTCATTGTCCACGACTTGGCACGGAAAGACAGTGACGATGAAGCAGACAGCGGACACACCAAACTAGTTTAACTTCGGCCTACCATATCTACATGAGACATAGCATAGCTTATATAATAAGATGAGACATAGCATAGCTTATATAATAAGATGAGACATAGCATAGCTTATATAATAAGATGCATAATCGACTTTTAAGTACTCACTATAAGTATCTTAGATATTTGTTTTAGGACTAATAAGGTAATCATATTCTTGTTGGAGGAGCATGGGTTGACAGGAACACACCGAAGATAGCTTCATACAAAACACGCTGTAATGTGTACTTAGCATTCATTGAACGATGACACGGATCATTCCTGCGCCGCCGGTCCAGATCAACGTCAGAAAGGCTTCTTTGCATCGCATCGAGCTGTGGTTGAAGGCGCCCTTCTGTGTATGCATGAATATGTGTGTGTGTGTATGGATGTATGTGTGAATGTGCGTGAAAATATGTGAATGTGTGAGTATATATGTATGTACGCATGCATGCATGAATGTGCGCATGTGTGTGTGTGTGTGTGTGTGTGTGTGTGTGTGTGTGTGTGTGTGTGTGTGTGTGCGTGCGTGCGTGCGTGCATGCATGCATGTATGTATGTATGTATGTATGTATATATGTATATATATATATATATATATATATATATATATATATATATATATATATATATATATATATATATATATATATATATTTATATATATACATATATATATATATATATATATATATATATATATATATATATATATATATATATATATATATATATATATATATATATATATATATATATATATATATATATATATATATATATATATATATATATATATATATATATATATATATATATATATATATATAACATATATATATATATATATATATATATATATATATATATATATATATATATATTTATATAATACAGACACAAATGTAAACATATATAAGACATAGAAAGAAGACCGACAGAGACAAATCGTCTCTCTGCCACGTTTTACCTGTTTATGTACATCCTGTTGAGAAATCACTGCTGCATACAGAGTGGCAGGCTTATTTGAGTTGTGGTTTAAAAAACAAACTAAATTAGTTAATTGCCCAATAATTTCCTATTTAGTGTCAATAAAGTGGCTCGTTCATCACACCAAAACGCGCTGAGAAAAACACGGCATGAAACTAATCCCATGCACATTACAGCCGTGCAGAGCCATGCATTGTACAGCCGCGCACAGCCACACACTGTACAGTCGTGCACAGCCATGTACTGTACAGCCGCGCACAGCCATGCACTGTACAGTCGTGCACATCCATGCACTGTACAGTCGTGCACAACCATGCATTGTACAGCCTTGCACAGCCGTGCACTGTACAGCTGTGCACTGAACAGCCGTGCACAGCCGTTCACTGTACAGCCGTGCACAAACAATTCCTTTCTGCTCTTTAATTTTTCATGATTTTTTTTTTATTAACGTCCACATAGTTGCCCTGTTTTAATCGTCGAGTGACAAACGCAGAAAGCGTTTGATCAGAAAGTATTAATTTACAGGTATTTTAGGTTTTATTGAACACAGGGTCTACAGAAATGTGTCAATAAATTGGAGATCACAGTGACTCGAAACAGTTCGTCATTTAGCGGGTATCACATACACCGAGGTAAACCTGTGTGACCCGTCATCTACCACGACAGAATCAGAACGTCCACTGCACAGATATACGATACAGGCAGCGTAAAACATTTCCGACCAACCCCATGTCAGATACTTAATGGCCCGTCGATAATCGTTTCCGTGAAACCGCGGGCGTTAATGCTAACTGTCGGCCACAGTTTAAAATGTGTCGGTAAGAGCTAACACGCCGACGTCGTCAATGCAGAGCGCGTGTCGCGACACGCCTGTTGCCAAACCGCTAGGTGGCGTTGTGGAAGGCTAGAACAGGGCCTCGAACCACAGTCACTTTTCCCATAGACGACCATTATAACGTTCTTGCGTCTACATTGAAAATTTATCCTACAATTTTTTTTATTTCACAGCACATGACAGACCCACTAAGACACCTGTGTGTGCGTGAAAATGACATACCTCCTTTTCCCACAAATTGCTTCAACGCATGACCCCCTGCATTTCTGCTATGAAATTCCCCGATTTCCAAAATATGAGTACATCCTGCCTAACGGCCACTGTGTCCTTAAGCAACAGGTATACCAACCTGGTGTCATTTCAAAGCTTAGATGCTACTGTGCACAAAAACATCACTTCCACTCACTCATCCATACAATTTCTGCTCTCACAAATAAACCCTAACAGCACAATTAATTTTTTTCCTTGGGACTCTAATGGCAGACGGATTCTGACTGTGGTCCGTGCCCAACAGCTCTTGTGTGGGATTCGATCCGGGCGTACGTACGTACGTACGTGCGTGCGTACTCTTGTTTGTACAGTGTAGGCCTATGTATGCCTATATGTATAAATGTATGTATGTGTATATTATGTATTATGCATAAATGCATGTATGTACGTATGTACATATGTATAGGCCATTATGTGCGTACGCATATGTAGGTATACGTATGTGTATGTATACACGCGTGTAAGCCTATGTGTGTATATTTACAGTAAACTCGTTTGCTTTTCTACTGCTCTAGAAGTATCCATGCACACATGTTGATGTTTGATGCCTGATGTTCCTGCACTACGTCTATATGGCAGCAGCCGGCGGCAGGACATCAGAACTGGATATTGCTGTGTGAGAAGAATCGCGCTGGAAATGGATGTGTATTGAGATGACGCTGCTCCGGGAATGTGCCGGAGATCGCGTGTAGCATCGGGTAGCGCACGGACTGAGACGTCGTCGATAGACTCGGTGTCTCGTTGGTGGTTCGTTTCCACACGCTTCACGCGTGCTCACTAGAGAGTATAATTACCAAGATAAGCTAAGGCGATGACCAGAGACGGGCACAGGACACTGACACCAGAGAGCCAGAGACGGGCACTGGACACTAACACAAGAGCGCCAGAGACGGGCACTGGACACTAACACCAAAATAGCCAGAGACGGGTACTGGACACTGACACCAGAGAGCCAGAGATGGGCACCGGACACTAACACCAGAGAGCCAGAGACGGGCACTGGACATTAACATCAGAGAGCCAGAGACGGGCATTGGACACTAACACCAGAGAGCCAGAGACGGGCACTGGACACTAACACCAGAGAGCCAAAGATGGGTACCGGACACTAACACAAGAGAGCCAGAGACGGGCACTGGACATTAACACCAGAGAGCTAGAGATGGTTACCGGACACTAATACAAGAGAGCAAACCAACATTGTTTGTTCACAACATTTGCAATCGGTGATTTTTTTTGCAGAAAGTATTTATCTTAAAAATAGTGTTGTCTTTCCAAACAATTTGAAAGTACGAATGCAGTTGATTAGATTAACACTTATGTTCTCGTGTAAAGAAACGAATATATTCGACAGGCTGGTTTGTTTTAACATAAATAATAGCACCATTGCCTAGGAAGAAACAGAAATATTAGCAGTGGCAGAACAGACAACACTAAAACAATCGAAACTAGTTTAAAGTATTAAGCACGGGTCTCTCCAAGAGTTTGGTGACACATCGCAGCAATATTGTCGATCAGAAACCGAATTACGTAATGTTTAGTAAAGTACCCATTAAGTGTGCCCATTAATAAAAAAATATACACAACACATTTAACTGTGCCAAAAACGAAAACACATCGTTCTTTTTCGCGCGAACGTCTGTTTATGCGAGTAAACATTAAAAAAAAATTGGAACCACATTAATCTGGATACCAATAGTCGTACAGTGGAACCATTTTAATCTGGACACCAATAGTCGTACAGTGGAACCACGTTAATCTGGACACCAATAATCGTACAGTGGAACCACGTTAATTCTGACACCAATAGTCGTACAGTGGAACCACGTTAATCTGGACACCAATAATCCGGAAACATCGCAATCCGGACATCATTTCATGGGAACGGAATCTCCAAGCGCTAACTCGTCGTAGTGTGCATGATTCATCTATCCAGGAAACTCATTAATCCGAACATAATCACTAGGGACCAATGTGTCTGGAATAAAGAGGTTCCATTGTATATTCATGTTAAACAGTTACTCGATGAACTGTGATTACTCCATCTACTCAACTTCTGGGAATCGCAACATCAGTCAGTGTTACTATAGTCCCATTCCCATTTAGATTCACCTATCAACGTTCAGGTATGAGCACATTAGAAAATGAGGCGAAGACAAAGGCATGCAATAATGCTCCAATCATTGTTGTTTCAGAATTGTGAAAACTCGTTCGATGAACGACTACTTGGTAGCAAAGATCGTTTGATTAATTCTGTTGCTTCGCTACTTATTCAGATGCCTAGATGAGAAATGTCCGTCAAACGCACACCGCTGAGAAATCCATAAATTACCGACAACTGCACAACTGTTACGTAAGAAACGAACGACACACTGCAGAAGGTGTTGATTGCGGACTGGTGTATTGCTCCTGTTACTGGCGCTGAAACGTTGTCGACACCTCCCTGGAGTGGCAATATGGACACCTCGTTGCACGCAGGACTACGGCAATAAGGGGATAAGACATCGATGTAGCCCTGGAACCGTTGTGGACAAGCGAACTGTGATGAGCAAGGAGACGAACTACAGACGGCCGAGACGTCCTGAAACAGCACCGTGTGTAACGTACAGCCAAGTTTCACAGGGACGTTAAGAATAATACAATTTGAAGGGAAGATTTCGACGAACTGGCACAGCTGGTAGAAACACCGAGAACGGAAATGCGGCAGCAAGAGGCAGCATACGTAGCAACAGAAGTAGTGTAGTGACATATACGAGTGTCACGAGATAGTTATTGTAGTGACATATCTGAGTATCGCGATATTGCTATTGTATGTATTGTAGTGAAATATATGAGTGTTGCAATATAGCTATTGTAGTCATATCTCCGAGTGTCGAAATATAGGCATTGTAGTGACATCTACGAGTGTCGCGACATAGGTGTTGTAGTGACATCTCCGAGTGTTGAGATATAGGTATTGTAGTGACATCTACGAGTGTTGCAATATAGGTATTGCAGTCACACCTCCGAGTGTCGAGATATAGGTATCGTAGTGACATCGACGGGTTTCGTGACAGATTGAACGCGCACACAAAAAGCGACAGAGGACAACTGTGACAAAATGGCGGACATGACTACGGACGACAACGTGTCGACGATGTGCGTGGCTGTGAATCTGACGATGAAACTGCGTCCGTCGGTGGCGCTCATCAGCGGTTACTTCACGCCGCCCGTCATCCTCTTCACCGTCATCACCAACATCCTCGTCTGTGTCGTCCTCCTCAAGCGACACATGCGCAACCCGACCAACACGATGCTCGTGTCAATGGCGCTGTCCGACATGTTCACTGGTCTCGTTGCCCTGCCACCCTACGTCTTCTTCTACACCATGGGCCACTACGTCGAGTACGTGCCCTACGACTGGTGCTATGTCTACGACTGCCTCACCGAGTACCTGCCCACCGTCTTTCACACGGCCTCGGTCTGGCTCACCGTCGCACTCGCCCTACAGGTGTGTAACACGCATTCTCATTGCTCATCTACATTGCATAGATGTCACATGTACTCTCATTGGTCATCTACATTGCATAGATGTCACATGTACTCTCATTGGTCATCTACATTGCATAGATGTCACATGTACTCTCATTGGTCATCTACATTGCATAGATGTCACATGTACTCTCATTGGTCATCTACATTGCATATATGTCACATGTACTCTCATTGGTCATCAACACTGCAGGTACGTAACAGGTGCAGCCATTTGTCATCTACATTGCCGATGTGTTACACGCACTCTCATTGGTCATTTACACTGCAAGTGTGTTACACGCACCCTGATTGGTCATATACGATGCAGGTATGTAACAGGCACAATAATTTGTCATCTACATTGCCGGTGTATTACACGCACTCTCATTGATCAATGCAGATATGTCACAAGCAATCCCATTGGTTATCTATATTTTTTGTTTATCACACGCATTTTCATTGGTTATTTACACATCATGTAAGTTAAAAACACTGTCATTGGTTATCTGGACAACAAGTTAGTCACACGCACTTTCATTGGTTTTATGCACAACATAATTTGTAATGTCGTATGCGTGTGATATTAAAACCATTATAATCATCATCATCACCACCACCACCACCACCACCACAAACAACAACAACAACAACAACACCAACACCAACACCAACACCACCACCAACAACAACAACAACACCACCAACACCACCACCACCACCAACAACAACAACACCACCACCACCGCCAACAACAACAACAGCAACACCAACAACAACAACACCACCAACACCACCATCTTCAATATAACCACCACTTAACCATCGTTCTGCCCACAGCGTTACCTGTGCATATGCCACTCGACGCTGGCCAACCGCTGGAGCACCATCCCGAACGTGATCGTGGCGACAGGCATCATCTACGTGGCGGCCACCGCCTCCCACATCTGCCGCTTCTTCGAGAACGACTACATCCGGGTCTCTGTACCTTCGGCCATCGACGGGCGCCACCTGGTGACAACGTGCTGCGTGCAACGCGCGCCCTTCATTGACAACTGGATCGACACCTACTTCAACATTTACTACTGGTTCCGCATTGTCTTCATCCACCTCGTGCCGTGCACGTCGCTCGTTGCGCTCAACGCCGTGCTCATCTACGTGATGCGCACGGCCCAGGCCCGCCGCCGCCAGCTGCTCATGCAGAACCGCAAGACGGAGAGTCGGCGTCTGAAGGACAGCAACTGCACCACCTTCATGCTCGTTGTCGTCGTCGCCCTCTTCCTCATCGTCGAGTTCCCGCTCGCCATCATCTTCATCCTGTACGTCATAGGCAACACGTTCCAGAAGCAGCTGCTGGCGGACGGCTTCGAGGTGCCGTCCATGTACATCAATTTCCTCATCTTGCTGTCGTACCCCCTCAACTTCTTCATCTACTGCGTCATGAGTCGGACGTTCCGCGAGACGTTCAAGCGGCTCTTCGTGCCCGGGTCGCGGCCCGTCAACACACTTCAGTCGCACTATCAGACCATCGCCACCGAGAACGGTCTCATCGGCAAGGGCCCCGTCACCATCGAAACCCGGATATGACGGTCACAGTCGTCGCTGTGACGAGTCGCATGCACTCGGACATCGCTGGCACTGGATGGGAAGTTCCACAGAAAAGAAAACACATCGTATCGGGCGTAACAAGGCAACAGGAGCAATGTCGTGAGGTCCAGAGGCAGAAGATGGGCTTGTCATGAGGATAACGTGAACCCGGCTGTCTTCTTCAGTTCTCATGGGCTTGGGCGTCGAATGTTTGTAATGTGACGCAAACTATCGTGGGCTTCGGTTGGGCAATTTTTTTATTGACACGCGAACACATAAATCGTGAGTTTCGGTTGGGCATGGAAGGTTTGCACTGACACACGCACATGCTGAGCTCACGTCAACATTAAATTAGCGCCCGCCATATATGTACATAGAGCGCAGGATATTAATCCAACCTTTCGGCTGATTCCATTACCGTAGTACGGTCGGACGTGACCAACCGTACCCATTATGGTACGGTCGGACGTGACCAACCGTACCCATTATGGTACGGTTCGGGCGTACCCAAGCTGACGTACAGCGACCACTTCAGCGCAAACTGCAAGTGTAGGTCTACGCTTGCCAACAGAGCAATCATGGCTACGTACGTGTGTATTATGACATACTCGAAAACTTCTCCACAGCGAAACACTAGACAAACCGAGTGGCGGCTAATGGGGATCACGTAACGAGCACGAGGCGCGAGAAGAGACAGGCGCGCGTGTGTTGCGGCAACCGATAGAACAAGAGAACGTGTCGTATTACTGTCGTATTACTCTCGTCAGGAAACACGACCTCGATGAAGTACGCCAATTGCGCAACGGTCAAACACCGCGATAATGGCGTATCTTGTTTTGGTACGAAATCCTCAACGTTCTTACGCAGCCAAGCGAGAAGATGTTGGGTGCGTATGTGTTTCACACTGCGAACTGTCACTATACATAGCAGGAAATCGCGCACATAATCTCGCTGTTGGTAACACAATTATAACGAAACCCGTACCAATTCACCCCATACAATCGCTGCTTGTGTCCGTGCTTTGAAAAAGGTCGATACCGACTGTCAGTCGCGATGTGCTTGTGACACCTGTTAAGGAAACGTATTCTGCGAAATATGATAATACACTGGGATTGGCGTTTTCAAAATAGCCGCACCAACACCAGTAAACCCTAGCTGTGTTTTATTGGGGCGGGGATTTGAAAACTGCATCATGGTTAGTCCGTCATTGCGAGCAGCTTCTAGTATCGCTCAATGAGAAAACGTTCGCAGCTACTAGTCAGCGCTTTGTCGCGGCCATCTCTTCAGGAAAGACAGTAGCGAGTATCGCCAAGCATATCGATACTGGTTCATTTACGCCGGATGTGGCCCACGGCCAAGTGAAATGTCACACGTGAAACGAAACAGCCGTGCCACCCGTGTTCGTGTGGTTCGTTGGCCCGATACAAAGCATGACGTTTGTATAAAGTTCAATTTATTTTATAGCCGGGTGTGTTCAGCTGTAGGCGGTTTAGAAAATCTATATTGTATTCTCAGGTGGCCATGTTCGTGTAGTGACATTTAAGAAATGTTTACAAATAGGAACGTATAAACCTTAGATGCTGTTGAAACGATGTCGGAAAAACGACGTGTTGGCGAAAGTGAGTAAATTGTGTCGTTCTCGCTCTCTGCCCATAGGTAGTATGCAGTGACGCTACACTAATGCAAGTCTGCTGCAGAATGAATGTGCACTGAACCAAACTACTTGTTCGACAGGCGGTCCGTTGATGCGGTAACTTGTCAGAACGTCTTCGGTGCTATTCGGAGAGATAATAGGTGGAATCTCGCTACATGGAACATGTTGTGACTTGGCCAAACTGTTCCATATATCTCGCACCTAATTCATATAAAATTGTGCTGGCCAGAACTGGGATTTCAAAGTTAACCTATTGATCGGATGTTCTTTACTTCGGGAGTCCATATTGCGAGAGGCCGCTGTAATTATGAAAAGTATTGCACGAATGAAATCGCTACGCTTGTGATCATGTCGTGCTGAAAACCCGGCTCGTAGGACGCCATCAACCCTCGGTGTATCAGAACCCGGCTCGTAGGACACCATCAACCCTCGGTGTATCAGAACCCTCAGGCTGGATACACGCGATTGCTTTGGTTCGGGTGAAACAAAACTGCAGTCAGTGTCGAGCGCGAATGGAGACAGACGAGCCACATGTTGCTGTGCGGCGAAATATTAATCTCAATTGAATGATCAACGGTGATCGACATATATTCTACATGCGGTAGTGAATCTGTTGTGAAGGCTCGCAGTCAAAAAACACCCATCCCATTGGGTTTAACCATGGAACAAGTAACCCACACCGGGGTGCATATTGGAAGAAGCGGCTAAATCGATAACAAAAACACAGACTGTTGGATGGTCAGAGAAAATCAGAGAAACGTTGTCGCCTTGCCCTCAGGGGACACTCTGGCGAACTAGACCGAGCCCCGCTGATGACACTTGCACCTTCGTATCCGTCCGTGTACGTAACTGCAAATAAGCGCGAACGACCGTGTGACAATATCCATAAATAGCTGCCATATTTATGCATAAATAAAAGTAAGTGGAGAATTTGTTTCAGTGCAGCACAATAAAGCTTCTCGTGTAAATGCTACTATCGACAACGGCGGAGACGGATGGTGAATTTAATTGATGGCAAGGCCATGCGTCGCTGCGTATACTACTGTAAACAACGAATTGCTTTTAGTGTGTTTGCAATTGTCAGACAGCAACATTTATTGCAAGTTATATAAAGGAGTAATTAATTTGATTTCTATACGCAACGCACATGTTGAATATTACATGCGAGTTACAATCAACGCGCTCTACCCACTGCTCTCGACAGACCTGTTCACACAATCACCATTTGAACTTCTCTTGGAGGCATCCGACCATGCTGCAATTGTAGCGCTAAAGCTTTTCATTCGTATAAGTTCACTACTGGAGTTCCATCAGTCTGCTGACAGGTACTCATTTATACAGCCGAGTGAACCGATGCAAACTAGGTGAACGACAGTAAGTGGATTCTTAATATACACAGCAAGCAATATTTGAGTGTGCCAATGGTGGTTAATGAAGGACCATTGGTACTTCATTGGCCCAATCAGTTTTGCTAATATGTGTGTTTAGTCGACATTTAAGTCACCACCTTTGAATTACGCCGTTGGGTGGTCCACAGCAGTGCGAGCAGAAACATCGGTTCATTTCGCTGCATTCCTTGCCCATTCTGGAGTCTCTTCATTGAGTTGTCTTTAGCGTTGAAGTGTTGTAGCAGACATTAAACGAACTGTCGAATTTAACCACAACTGCTCAGCGAAGTGAGTTTTCATTCGGGGAACCATTTCGCCAATCGCCAGGCTGGTTTCTGCCGAGTCAACTAGGATGCCCAACGTTGTGTCGATGGTAGTTCTCGACGTTGAATCGATGGTTCCCCGACATAGTGTTGCTTAAGATAATATTAACAACAGGTGACGGAAATCACAACGTTGACCACTGTTAGATGTGTCACCGTCAATACACTTGACACTATTAACTATTATATTCCGCCCTCTTTTTCCCATTCGCTGATGTTTACTCCTTCGCTCCCTATGTCCTCTTTACTTAGGTTTACTTAGGTTCTTCCTGACTGTAGGCTCTCTTTGTCAACCATGCGTGTCCTGCTTCTTACTTACTTAGGTTTACTTAGGTTCTTCCTCACCGTAGGCTTTCTTTGTCAACCATGCGTGTCCTGCTTCTTACTTACTTAGGTTTACTTAGGTTCTTCCTGACCGTAGGCTTTCTTTGTCAACCATGCGTGTCCTGCTTCTTACTTACTTAGGTTTACTTAGATTCTTCCTCACCGTAGGCTCTCTTTGTCAACCATGCGTGTCCTGCTTCTTACTTACTTAGGTTTACTTAGGTTCTTCCTGACCGTAGGCTCTCTTTTTTTTGTCAACCATGCGTGTCCTGCTTCTTACTTACTTAGGTTTACTTAGATTCTTCTTGACCGTAGGCTCTCTTTGTCAACCATGCGTATCCTGCTTCTTACTTACTTAGGTTTACTTAGGTTCTTCCTGACCGTAGGCTTTCTTTGTCAACCATGCGTGTCCTGCTTCTTACTTACTTAGGTTTACTTAGATTCTTCCTCACCGTAGGCTCTCTTTGTCAACCATGCGTGTCCTGCTTCTTACTTACTTAGGTTTACTTAGGTTCTTCCTGACCGTAGGCTCTCTTTTTTTTGTCAACCATGCGTGTCCTGCTTCTTACTTACTTAGGTTTACTTAGATTCTTCTTGACCGTAGGCTCTCTTTGTCAACCATGCGTATCCTGCTTCTTACTTACTTAGGTTTACTTAGGTTCTTCCTGACCGTAGGCTTTCTTTGTCAACCATGCGTGTCCTGTTTCTTACTTACTTAGGTTTACTTAGGTTCTTCCTGACCGTAGGCTCTCTTTGTCAACCATGCGTGTCCTGCTTCTTACTTACTTAGGTTTACTTAGGTTCTTCCTGACCGTAGGCTTTCTTTGTCAACCATGCGTGTCCTGTTTCTTACTTACTTAGGTTTACTTAGGTTCTTCCTGACCGTAGGCTCTCTTTGTCAACCATGCGTGTCCTGTTTCTTACTTACTTAGGTTTACTTAGGTTCTTCCTCACCGTAGGCTCTCTTTGTCAACCATGCGTGTCCTGCTTCTTACTTACTTAGGTTTACTTAGGTTCTTCCTCACCGTAGGCTTTCTTTGTCAACCATGCGTGTCCTGCTTCTTACTTACTTAGGTTTACTTAGATTCTTCCTCACCGTAGGCTCTCTTTGTCAACCATGCGTGTCCTGCTTCTTACTTACTTAGGTTTACTTAGGTTCTTCCTGACCGTATGCTCTCTTTGTCAACCATGCGTGTCCTGTTTCTTACTTACTTAGGTTTACTTAGATTCTTCCTCACCGTAGGCTCTCTTTGTCAACCATGCGTATCCTGCTTCTTACTTACTTAGGTTTACTTAGGTTCTTCCTGACCGTATGCTCTCTTTGTCAACCATGCGTGTCCTGCTTCTTACTTACTTAGGTTTACTTAGGTTCTTCCTGACCGTAGGCTCTCTTTGTCAACCATGCGTGTCCTGCTTCTTACTTACTTAGGTTTACTTAGGTTCTTCCTGACCATAGGCGGTGGCCTCGGTGGTCAGATCTTCAACTTTCCCTTGGAATGCTCTATGCCTTCCTGGCAAGGCAGCTTTGTAGTTGTAGAGAAACTCCTCAGTACTCCAGTTGGGGCAGTTACAACTACTTCCGGTAGATCATTCCATAATCTGGTAACTCTAAGTGAGAAGCTTTCTTTTCTAACATTTGTACAAGCACGTTCTATAAACAATTTCAAACTATGACCCCTTGTTCCTTCCCTTGTATCACTGTCTTTGTGCAGCTTGACAATGTTAGATACATCACTGTCATATTTCTCTTGAAGCAGTTTATATACCTCAATCATCTCACCATGTGTTCGTCTATATGCAAGTGTAGGAAGTTTCAATCTCTCAAGTCTTTCCTCGTAAGGAATATTCTTCATACCAGGAAGCTGTTTTGTTGCGCGTCTTTGCACATTTTCGATGGCATCTTTGTATTTCTGTTTATAAGGGGACCATATTGATATTGCATAATCTAGATGACTCCTAACTAAAGCTTTATATAATGGCACAAAATTATGTTGATTTAGGGTTGTAAAGGACCTTCTAATAACTGGCATGATACTATTTGCTTTGTTTATTTTTTGGTTGATGTGTTTATCAAATTCTAGGTTTGAATCAATTATAACCCCAATGTCTTTTTGTTCTTCTATTCCTCTTAATTCATGGGCAGTATTATCTATCTTCGGGTTGTATGCATACTCTTGCTGTATTGTTTTCCCTACATGCATCAAATTACATTTATCTGGGTGGAACCTTAATAACCATTTACTTGACCAAGGTTAAATAATCTAAGTCGTTCTGTAGTGTATGCTGGTCATTTGGACTAGTAATCGTTTTGAAAACCTTTGTATCATCCGCAAACACATATACATTCGAAATTATATTCTCAGGAAGATCATTTGTATATAAAACAAACAGGATCGGTCCTAATACACTGCCCTGTGGAATACCACTTGTTATATTTGCCCACTCAGAATTTTAACCATTTACATTGACCTGCTGTACACGATCAGACAAGAACGCCTGGATCCATCTTATTGTGTAATATTCTATACCATACGATTTAAGTTTGCCTATCAATCTTTTGTGAGGGACGGTGTCAAATGCTTTCATGAAGTCCAAATATACAACGTCTACAGATTCCCCTCTATCTAAAGCTTTGGTCCATGAGTCAATAACATTTAATAATTGGAGTACTGTAGAATGATCTTTAATAATACTAATTTGTTACGTACTGAATAATTTATTCCCAATCATATGATTGACAATATGGATTTTGACACATTGTTCCATACATTAACATATTATACTTGTTAAGCTGACTGGTCTATAATTTCCTGCGTTTTTTTCGATTACCCTTCTTAAATATGGCTGAGATCCTTCCCTGTTTCCATTCCTTTGGTAGTTCACCCACAGAAAGTGAGTTATTAAATAGCCTAGCTAGTGGTTTACATAGATAATTAGATAGCTCTTTCAACAACCTAGGATGAACACCATCTGGCCCTACTTATTTACACACATTAAGGTTATCAAGTTTTTTTAATAATTTCCTCATCAATAGTAATTTCTTCCATGTTGTGCCTTAATTTCACTGGTGGAATATGAGAGATATCACCATCTGGCTCTATAGTAAAAACACTTGAAAAAAGTGTCCTAAGACATCTGCCTTTTCTCTATCAGAATCTGTGAGTCTAGATTTAGGATCTTTGGGGTATTTGTTCAGGTCTGAAACACCTTCCCGATTCTTGGTTTTGGAGTTCATATATTTCCAAACTGCTTTTGGGTTTGTCTTAGCTTCTGTTGCTTCATCTCAAACTCCTTCTGTATCCTCCTCATTAATTTACGGACTTGATTTCTAGCCCTACAATATTCAGTATAGTATTTTTCTTCTTTTGTCTCCATATAACGTTTCCATAAAGTGTTTTTTCTTAATTTTTTTTACTGATTCCTTGTACTTTTCCTTTATGTCTGTTAACATTACTCACAAGTCGATGAGGGATGAATTCATCCTCTATCTTTTTAATATTGTATTCTTTAAAACCTAACCATTGATGGTTTATAGTGCTCGTGCCAAGTATCTTGCCCCCCCCAGGACAGAGTGATCACTCTTACCAAGTGGGCTTTCATACACTGTATTATCTATCATACCTTTTTTATTGGTGAAAACTAAATCAAGAATGTTCAATTTATTTCCTAATCGCTCCCTTGTGGGGAGTGTGACATGTTGGAAGAGGAAATTATCTTATTCCTTCTTATTTAGTGTCTGGGCTATTAGTATTCTCTGAGAGTGTGTACCAGTTTTGCCAGTCTATGTTTGAGTAGTTAAAATCTCCAAGCAAGAGAAGATGTGAGTGTTTATAGCGCATTACCTTACTAATCAGTTCATTTTCTTGCCGACAACAAATGCATGTGAATTGCAGCTGGCCCTGGAGGCCGAGTCCGGGCACATAATACGTCCACAAACGTCGAGCGTTTTCACATCAACGTAATGCAGTTGTTCATATTAACCACGCACGACACCAGAGACCACACACATTGAGGCACACACACAACTTGACCTGTCTAGGTTGGAAGAAACCAGCCGCGTAATTAGGCAAGGGCCTGTAATTTGAGCCCAAGCCCGGCCCGCAATTAGAATCCAGCCTCGGCCCAGGCCTGCAAACATTCGTCAAGCAAGCCCAGCCCGGCCCGCAAACTAGAATTTAGGCTCATGCATAGCCCCGTTAATGTTTGGCCCAGGCCCGGCCTGCACGTTTCAGGCCCCGGCCCATACTAGTGGGTCAAAGATGGGCAAGCCCGCAGCCGCCTAAATTTAAAATGGATAAATCTATCATTTTATAATAAAAACACAAATAAACAGTAATACATACGTATTGTTTTATTAAATAACATAAAAAAACATTAACATTTCAATTTCATGAGAGATCAGACATGTGTGAATTCGTAGAAGTGTGAATGAATCAGTACTGGAGAAATTGTAGACACTAGTAAAACAGTAGACACTAGTAAACACAATTGGAAAACACCAACTATCAACTGGGGTGGGCACTGGACAGGTCATTCAGGCAGGCAAAATTTGGAGGGAAGACCTAGATAATAGAATGTCCACTGGTAGGGTCAAAGGGTGATAAGTCGATGGTTAATCATGGCTTGAGTACCTCTGCAAATATGTCTAAAGTAAACATTTAGGGCTGGCTACTTCCAGCCAAGTGAACTTATGGGGCCATTAGATCTATGCAAAAGGCTGTGTTCACGCCAAAAATATGCATATGTAACATATGTATTATGTATGTACCATGTAGTAATATGTATGGGTTTTGTATTAATATTTTTATTAGGTCCAGGCCCTATAAAACCTAACCATTGATGGTTTATAGTGCTCGTGCCAAGTATCTTGCCCCCCCCCAGGACAGAGTGATCACTCTTACCAAGTGGGCTTTCATACACTGTATTATCTATCATACCTTTTTTATTGGTGAAAACTAAATCAAGAATGTTCAATTTATTTCCTAATCGCTCCCTTGTGGGGAGTGTGACATGTTGGAAGAGGAAATTATCTTATTCCTTCTTATTTAGTGTCTGGGCTATTAGTATTCTCTGAGAGTGTGTACCAGTTTTGCCAGTCTATGTTTGAGTAGTTAAAATCTCCAAGCAAGAGAAGATGTGAGTGTTTATAGCGCATTACCTTACTAATCAGTTCATTTTCTTGCCGACAACAAATGCATGTGAATTGCAGCTGGCCCTGGAGGCCGAGTCCGGGCACATAATACGTCCACAAACGTCGAGCGTTTTCACATCAACGTAATGCAGTCATTCATATTAACCACGCACGACACCAGAGACCACACACATTGAGGCACACACACAACTTGACCTGTCTAGGTTGGAAGAAACCAGCCGCGTAATTAGGCAAGGGCCTGTAATTTGAGCCCAAGCCCGGCCCGCAATTCGAATCCAGCCTCATCCCAGGCCTGCAAACATTCGTCAAGCAAGCCCAGCCCGGCCGCAAACTAGAATTTAGGCTCATGCATAGCCCCGTTAATGTTTGGCCCAGGCCCGGCCCGCACGTTTCAGGCCCCGCCCCATACTAGTGGGTCAAAGATGGGCAAGCCCGCAGCCGCCTAAATTTAAAATGGATAAATCTATTATTTTATAATAAAAACACAAATAAACAGTAATACATACGTATTGTTTTATTAAATAACATAAAAAACATTAACATTTCAATTCCATGAGAGATCAGACATGTGTGAATTCGTAGAAGTGTGAATGAATCAGTACTGGAGAAATTGTAGACACTAGTAAAACAGTAGACACTAGTAAACACAACTGGAAAACACCAACTATCAACTGGGGTGGGCACTGGGCACTGGGCACTGGGCAGGTCATTCAGGCAGGCAAAATTTGGAGGGAAGACCTAGATAATAGAATGTCCACTGGTAGGGTCAAAGGGTGATAAGTCGATGGTTAATCATGGCTTGAGTACCTCTGCAAATATGTCTAAAGTAAACATTTAGGGCTGGCTACTTCCAGCCAAGTGAACTTATGGGGCCATTAGATCTATGCAAAAGGCTGTGTTCACGCCAAAAATATGCATATGTAACATATGTATTATGTATGTACCATGTAGTAATATGTATGGGTTTTGTATTAATATTTTTATTAGGTCCAGGCCCTATAAAACCTAACCATTGATGGTTTATAGTGCTCGTGCCAAGTATCTTGCCCCCCCCCAGGACAGAGTGATCACTCTTACCAAGTGGGCTTTCATACACTGTATTATCTATCATACCTTTTTTATTGGTGAAAACTAAATCAAGAATGTTCAATTTATTTCCTAATCGCTCCCTTGTGGGGAGTGTGACATGTTGGAAGAGGAAATTATCTTATTCCTTCTTATTTAGTGTCTGGGCTATTAGTATTCTCTGAGAGTGTGTACCAGTTTTGCCAGTCTATGTTTGAGTAGTTAAAATCTCCAAGCAAGAGAAGATGTGAGTGTTTATAGCGCATTACCTTACTAATCAGTTCATTTTCTTGCCGACAACAAATGCATGTGAATTGCAGCTGGCCCTGGAGGCCGAGTCCGGGCACATAATACGTCCACAAACGTCGAGCGTTTTCACATCAACGTAATGCAGTTGTTCATATTAACCACGCACGACACCAGAGACCACACACATTGAGGCACACACACAACTTGACCTGTCTAGGTTGGAAGAAACCAGCCGCGTAATTAGGCAAGGGCCTGTAATTTGAGCCCAAGCCCGGCCCGCAATTAGAATCCAGCCTCGGCCCAGGCCTGCAAACATTCGTCAAGCAAGCCCAGCCCGGCCCGCAAACTAGAATTTAGGCTCATGCATAGCCCCGTTAATGTTTGGCCCAGGCCCGGCCTGCACGTTTCAGGCCCCGGCCCATACTAGTGGGTCAAAGATGGGCAAGCCCGCAGCCGCCTAAATTTAAAATGGATAAATCTATCATTTTATAATAAAAACACAAATAAACAGTAATACATACGTATTGTTTTATTAAATAACATAAAAAAACATTAACATTTCAATTCCATGAGAGATCAGACATGTGTGAATTCGTAGAAGTGTGAATGAATCAGTACTGGAGAAATTGTAGACACTAGTAAAACAGTAGACACTAGTAAACACAATTGGAAAACACCAACTATCAACTGGGGTGGGCACTGGACAGGTCATTCAGGCAGGCAAAATTTGGAGGGAAGACCTAGATAATAGAATGTCCACTGGTAGGGTCAAAGGGTGATAAGTCGATGGTTAATCATGGCTTGAGTACCTCTGCAAATATGTCTAAAGTAAACATTTAGGGCTGGCTACTTCCAGCCAAGTGAACTTATGGGGCCATTAGATCTATGCAAAAGGCTGTGTTCACGCCAAAAATATGCATCTGTAACATCTGTATTATGTATGTACCATGTAGTAATATGTATGGGTTTTGTATTAATATTTTTATTAGGTCCAGGCCCGGCCAACTCACATTAGGCCCTAGGCCCAGCCCAAGCCCGCAAATTGTAGGCCCAGGCCGGGCCCGAGAAATTTAGTAGACGCCCGGCCCGGCCTGGGCCCAAAGTCCGGCCCGTGCAGGGCACTACAACGGACACAACTTTTGCTTCTAGAGAAAGGCGAGGGTCGACGCCGCCAAAAAGTACTTTCTCTAAGCTATTTGGAACCTTATTAAAAAACAATAATCACATATTTCATGCATGCAATCATTCTCAAAGGAATATCACTAAAGTTACTTACTTGACAATAACCATGTATAAATAGGAATGTATGACCTTTTTTTGATACAACTGGCAAAACCATGTGACGTCACTCACAGAGTGTAACGGTTGACTATGGACAATATTCGACAATAAACTTACTCTCAATCAATTAGTTGGAGCACATCCCTTCTGCTTCTCGGTGACAGTATGCATATTATCTGTCAGATAAGATAGTTGATTTTGGGCTAGACAAACTTAAGCCCCTATTGGGGCGGTGAAGTAGGCCTACCACTTGTACAATTCACACAACAACCTTAACATTACGACATTCAACAAATTATTTACATTTGATGCGATAATAACATGCAAATACCAGATGTATATCAATATTGCTCCCAAACCATTAAAATTCGCTTAATTTCTTCTAGTACACGATTTACTTATTAAATCACTATTATCACTACACATAACATTACTATGTAAGTATAAACTCTGATAAACCAAACTAAATGTAATTAAGCATTACAAAATTAACTACGAACATAACGACAGACGAATCAAATAAACACACCTTGAGAACTCTTGATAAGTTCACTTGATCACACATCAGGAAAATACGAACATAATGATGGACAAATCAAATAAACATACATTGCGAACTATTGATAAGTTCACTTGATCACACATCAGGAAAACGTAGCACCATTTACGTGATTCTGCAGTCCAATTAATCATTGCCACTGTTTCTCCCTGGGACGAGAGACTAGCACAAACTGGAAGGATACCACTTACCAGTTGACAACAGTGCAAGACACCTACGTGTGAACTTCCACACTACTGGGCAACAGTGACCGCATAACTTACATAATGTCAGCACCATTCAGCAATTCATTGCACTTGACATTACGTTATACAAAATCAGTAAACTTTAAATCTCGTAGTTGGTTGATTCGCACCAATTACCCAGTTGAAATTTTACTAGGACTTGTCTTCATTCTGTTGTCCAGTATTGTGGAAAAGCACATGGCCAAAACTGCAATATGTGCAAGAGTTCCCTGACTACTATCTAGGCTTCGGTCTGTCGATGTGCACGGAAAGTAGACAAAATGTCACATACAAAACCCACGCTGAATTAGTCACGCACACAGAAATTATCGTTCAGACGCTCTAGTGTTTTGGTTGCAACCTTGTTGTCCTATATCTGGACATGTCTTGGAAAGCACGTGGGGACTGCTACACCGATTAATCGAATCAGGCAGCAGCACTTCGAAGGAATCCCCACAAAACGCCAGGAGCGCCACCTGAAACATGACACTCTTTACATGTTTACCTTATGCCTGGACATGCAGTCATAATAACAGCTTATTTTCATATGACTTAGGCACAGTGCCCGTGGCCAAGGCTGCAGTCTTCTAGCAACCATCTTGGCTACCGGTCTTCTAGCGGCCACTGATTGGAACCATCTTGGCTACCAGTCTTCTAGTGGCCACAGATAGGGGACCATCTTGGTCACCGGTCTTCTAGTGGCCACAGATAGGGGACCATCTTGGTCACCGGTCTTCTAGCGGCCACAGATAGGGGACCATATTGGTCACCGGTCTTCTAGCGGCCACAGATAGGGGACCGGTCTTCTAGTGTCTACAGAATGGGGATTCTTTATGATGTTCATCAGCTGAACCTTGACCTTGAGGAAGTGGCGTTTGAACTCAATGCCATCGCCCTACAGCAGATATGAGATGTGTTCAAACCACTGACATCACACTACTGGCACCACTTTAATAGGTGAACACATAAAATGTGGCTAGATCAAACTGACCACAACTTCTGATGACAACTGGTCACAATTGAACAACACTTATGCTTTAATTATGACACGAACAGCATGTTTTATGATATATTTCATTTGTCTGCCAGAAGTATCCCACAGACAAATAAACAGGTATGTAAATTAAACGTAAAAAATTTGATAAATTTTATCATAAAATTACTTTTAATGTTACTCTGAATGTTTCAAATCGAATATCATGTTTACATTGGATGGCAAGGTCGATATTTATACAGATAATGGTCAAATTATATTAAAAATGGTGGTTAATTAAAACACATTTGGATGGTGACGATGTTAGCATGTATATATAGTTTATACTAAATAACATGTATATATTTTATACTAAACAACATGATTTTACACTAACAACAATCACTTTGAACATTTAAAACAGCAAGTCGCCAAAATGTAATAGGCTGTTTGGTCTCACCATATCAGCTCACAATAAAAACATCGGTCATCAAAACGCAAGGAAACGACTAAAATACCTCAAGCAAATTAACCCTTATGTCACATCTCAAAGGTCAAACGAGACTATTTTTTTAATTAGTTCCAAGAAATCCACATTGGCCTATATTGCAAAACGGTGTGTCATTTCTTTAAGGTAGGAAACCCAAGTCGCCACTTAATCAAAGCAGCCAGACATATTCAATGCAAAAAAAACCACATCTATTTTAGAGTACTTTTTTCTGCATATTATGGTATGCAACAGATTATATTTTATTGATTATTTGAAGTGAAGAATAAGCATAAAAGTTTAAAATATACATGGTGTAACTGAAAAAGTAATGTGAAAATGTCAATTACATTTTGACCAATTTCAATTACTTTTAAAAGCAAATTACAAATTCCAGAAATGGCGTTTCAATTCCAATAACAATGTAATTGACCCCGAGTCTGCATACATGTATTACATTTTTTAAATAATTAATTTCACATCAGAACACTTTCTAAGATGATACACATTCAAATATTTTCCAGTGTTTGTATAAATAAAATATTTAAAATATTTGTAATCTTATAAGTATGCAAATGCATTTTCGAATACAGTTTGAAAATACTGAACTACTGAACCATACACTAAGGGACTCTGCATCAAGTATTTCAGCTAATACTGGAATATCTGTTTGGTGGTCACATAGTTCAACAAAATATATGCATGTAAAAGTGTACTGACCTTCGACAGCCTAAAATCAACAAGGATATTGGATCCCATTTCTATGAGACAAGCTTTAAAGGTCAGCTGCATCCGTCTCCGGTCAGCCATCGTGATGGTCAACTATAACATAATGGATATGGTCATTAAGGGAAATTGTGCACCTCTTCCTAATGCACTAGCGAAGCCAATAAAAGATCATATTTGTTGGACTCCGGCAAAAACTATAATCATCTTAAAAGGAATGATTAACTGTACAAGACAGAGAAGCAGAGAAAGACAAGAAAGATTTGGGGATGACAAAGAATAATACAGCAGAACCTGTAGTGACCAGTTTATGTGGCTGTTGGTCGCATTTGGCAGGTGTTCATTCATTGCAGGTACATCATTGTTAGAAACAATCCATGCCTAGGATTGTGATCAAGACTGGTGGTCATCCAAGAGAGGCTCTGCTATGAATCTGTATATGACCCACCTGGCCAGGAGAACTCTTCTTGAGACCATAGCCGGCTTTCTCGAACACTTCTATGAGCTGCGTCATTGTGTCTTCAGCGTTCGTCTTGACTAAGAAACGTGTCATACGACGAACCAGTCTCTGCATGGGCGTCTGCAATACAAACACCACATCCGTAATCAATCACTGTTCCCAGTGGCGAAATTAGCTATAAAATATTTACAATCAGTCAAAATTGTTATCACAAGACTATAAATCTAGAGTTGTAAAAAAGAAACACTAGTGTTTTACATCAACACAGTAACAAGTATGATCAATTGATTGACTAACTGAAATATGGTATTAAATTTTCAACTGTTTTATAACTTAGATCTTAACATTATAGGTCTCCCCTCAATTCATTTATTTACATTTGGCTCCTTTTAGGCTCACTTCAAGAAAAGTCAAACCTATCTGGTATTGCCTATGACAGCGTTCCCCATATTCTGGCATATTTGCCAAATTTGGTCCACTCACGGCTTTCAGCAGGCCCGTGAGACATTTGCCTAGAATTGGAAATTTTTTAACATCACTCTTATCATCGCTAACACAGATGCGCACTGTCCGACGTACCAGTGATGATCCAGGAGTACAGTTTAGCTGACTCCCGAGTAACATGTGATGAGGCTGGACTGGCTGCGAGAAACTGGCGCCATCGACAGCTGAATGCACTACAGTGGCGCCCTCATCGTCTTCGACCAACCGCTGCAAGCTGCTTCGATCTGGTTGCGACATCGAGATCCGTCCAGTTATGTCATCCCTGGATCAAGCCAAACACTCAATTCACCAATAACCACTAAATCTGAATTATACTTAAAAACTGCACTGGCAACTAAGGTTCTGCTACTCTGACCCACCAACATACTAGTTGTTAAGTTTATTTCTATTGTCTCATTTCAGGCTTATTTCACATTGAATCTAGTATAAACTACGACATGCTAGCTCCAGTATCCACTACGACGTGCTAGCTCCAGTATCCACTACGACGTGCTAGCTCCAGTATCCACTACGACGTGCTAGCTCCAGTATCCACTACGACGTGCTAGCTCCAGTATCCACTACGACGTGCTAGCTCCAGTATCCACTACGACGTGCTGGCTCCAGTATCCACTACGACGTGCTGGCTCCAGTATCCACTACGACGTGCTGGCTCCAGTATCCACTACGACGTGCTGGCTCCAGTATCCACTACGACGTGCTGGCTCCAGTATCCACTACGACGTGCTGGCTCCAGTATCCACTACGACGTGCTGGCTCCAGTATCCACTACGACGTGCTGGCTCCAGTATCCACTACGACGTGCTGGCTCCAGTATCCACTACGACGTGCTGGCTCCAGTATCCACTACGACGTGCTGGCTCCAGTATCCACTACGACGTGCTGGCTCCAGTATCCACTACGACGTGCTGGCTCCAGTATCCACTACGACGTGCTGGCTCCAGTATCCACTACGACGTGCTGGCTCCAGTATCCACTACGACGTGCTGGCTCCAGTATCCACTACGACGTGCTGGCTCCAGTATCCACTACGACGTGCTGGCTCCAGTATCCACTACGACGTGCTGGCTCCAGTATCCACTACGACGTGCTGGCTCCAGTATCCACTACGACGTGCTGGCTCCAGTATCCACTACGACGTGCTGGCTCCAGTATCCACTACGACGTGCTGGCTCCAGTATCCACTACGACGTGCTGGCTCCAGTATCCACTACGACGTGCTAGCTCCAGTATCCACTACGACGTGCTGGCTCCAGTATCCACTACGACGTGCTAGCTCCAGTATCCACTACGACGTGCTGGCTCCAGTATCCACTACGACGTGTTAGCTCTAGTATCCACTACGACGTGCTGGCTCCAGTATCCACTACGACGTGCTAGCTCCAGTATCCACTACGACGTGTTAGCTCTAGTATTCACTATGACGTGCTGGCTGTAGTATCCACTACAACGTGCTAGCTCCAGTATCCACTATGACGTGTTAGCTCTAGTATTCACTATGACGTGCTGGCTGTAGTATCCACTACAACATGCTAGCTCCAGTATCCACTATGATGTGTTAGCTCTAGTATTCACTATGACGTGCTGGCTCTTGTATCCACTACGACATGTTATCTTGGTGAAATCATTGGACAAAGTATTAAATTGGTTCTGACCAGATTCGGTCAAAATTTTGCCAAAAATGGAAAAAAGGTGTGGGTCTATGTGTTGTAACATAAAGCTGTTCACACGGTTGCAGATTACTCAATCTAACATCAATTCTGAAGCAGATTTTTTTGTCGAATTTAGCAATCTTGTATTAAACCAACTGCACAAATTACTTAAACTACTGACATGCTATAGATCTGAATGTCAATGAACCTGATCTGCAGTGGACTAAATCAATGAGGAGGAGTTTTAAAAGCAGATTCAATATCCTGGCATTTTAACAACTTGGCATTTTAACAACTTGGCATTTTAACAACTTGGCATTTTAACAACCTGGCATTTTAACAACTTGGCATTTTAACAACCTGGCATTTTAACAACTTGGCATTTTAACAACCTGGCATTTTAAAGCTTATTAAAAAATGTTTACCTCACAAATAAGGTAAATATACCATTAATAAAACCCTTTTTAGTAAATGTTGAAAGACAACATTCCTATCGACAATTATTATCATAGATGAACAAACAAACATGTCAACTTGCTCTGCAGAACGATGGTAATTTAATTGTGTACAATGTATTACATATTAGAGACAAATTTTATATTCGTGAAGACAACACTGTTAAATTCAACTAGTCTGCTCAGTTAGTTGTCTTATAGAACCAAGAATATGAGATGATAGTAAGAACGTGCAGTGTTTGAGCAAGATATAAAAACATGATCAATACGAACCTGTGACCTGGGGGTGAAAGGTCAATGCCAGAACAGACCCGCTTGAATGGTGTGCCACTTAATGGCGATTCTGTCGGTGAAGTTGACCCCAGTTTTGACAATGCACCTAAATACAGAAAAATCGATGCTAGCACAATTAACTAGAATGAGTTAAATGTAGCAAGTGTTAAGTGTTCAATATAGCACACCTGTGGAAGGGGAGTAATTCATTCACTCAATCTATTACAATGACAAGTGATGCATTCTGTCAGGTGTCATATAGCAGCGTACCATATTCGACTTATTACGTGTAATGAGATTAAGCTTATTAACACGAGTATTGTAATACGAGGCTATTCACAGTTGCAGATTACCGTCAATTCTGATTAATGTCAATTCTGAAGTCGAACTGGCTACCAGCCTGACAAGTCTATACTTCTCTGGTGGTCACCTCATCTTTATTGTTTTTGTTCTTCCTTATATTGTACTTGATGATGATGAGGAAATAAATTTACTTATTTACGCACACCCCAATATTGTAATTACCTCTTCACTGATGTCAAGGCTTAGTGAATACAGAAAATCTAAATTTCCATCTATATTAGCAGAATTTGCAGTGCTCTGGTATCCTTTTGACCACGAATGTATATAAATGGCTGGTACCTCCAACCCAGTCCGTTCATTAAATCTGTTGCCACTCACTCCATACAGATGTGTCCTCCCGAAGTAGATAAATTTAAATGACATTCAAATTTTTCAGGGACACATGACTGCCTAATATAATTTGTGTTTTATTGTGGATACTTCACATCTGTCATGGTTATTGTTTGCCTCCGTCACTATTGCTAACCTTGTCCAAGGTTTGACTCGAAGTAGCTTTAAACATGTGGTAACCACAGAATTAATGATTAAAATGGTTATGTCTCCAACTCGAACTATACACTGTTAGCAAGCATTGTTTATGGGACAGCGTGGCTCCACCTAGTGTGGAATTGTTGAAAAGTGGTGCTATCTGGTGTGGAAGAGTTCCCTCATCGGCTGGAAAAACAAACTTTGGGGTAAGCTTATTATAACAGATTTTGTGACATTGCTCCCTCCCTGAGCCCATTTTTTCCCTAGCATACTGCACACAATATATGTCGAGTACAGTAACTCAAACAACATGTCTATACAAACCTCAGCTCTGTCTTTTTACCTTTTTTGCAATTCCGATCTTATTTTTGTCTAATTACTTGAGTACGAGTTTATAAAAGTTTACATATACATGTCAAACACAATCTTATTTGATGCAAAATTTTAACTTATTCTTGAAGAACTACTTATTAATCATACTTATGTTTAGATCCATTATATGTACTCATAAATAATTATTTGAAAAATACAAGAACTTTACAAATTACAATTATTAACTTTCAAACACCTACGCTCAAGTACTTCCATTTTATTATGTGCATTATATTTTATTATGTGCATTATATTTTTTATTAAAAAAAATGGTTACTAGCACAATTGTAAAACTACTGTGTGGAGTGAAGTCACTGGAAGTCTGTCAGCTAGAGCAGCTATACGAGAATGTCTTGGTACGTGAAACAAACCTCTCTTTTGGAATGATTTATTAAACCACTGATGTTTCTTGATCATGGCTACTGTAGCTCTCTTTGCTGGGTTCTCAACAAGTAGCTTCCTCAGTAGAGCTGAAACGCAGACGTCACTGTTTATGAAATAAGCAACACAAGTCCAATGTTTGAGAGAATTGAAATTTTGATGACATTAATGGACGGCTTATCATGCAGCCACTTTGGGGGCAACTATAATAGGAATGTGAGCTCTACAATGCAAACCAGATACGATGCTGAACCCATGATATACAGCCTCGTCCGGTTTAAGGTTTCTTAGAGCCCACATTCCTACATAGTCCTGGGGCTATTCTGGAAATTTAGGATTTCGTTGCACCCCCCGCCATAGGTTTCTTGATATTTTCTTTTTAATTGAACTATAAACTAATAATTTCCAAACATTAACCAAAATTCTAGGTGTCCTTTCTATTAGAAAAACTACATTTGTTATGAGTGGTTGACAAAAATTCTCAGAAATAGGTGAAATCACAAAATATTCCATAAATAAAATAATTTAACTTGAATCTTGTTATAAATTCATGGGTAGATACATAAGTGAATGCAAAACAGCACTGTATCTCGAAATGTTTCACTTTCAGTTATAAATATGATACGTTCGGTCATTTTGTGCAACAATTACTCACTTTTTTAAGTAAAAATATATATCCTTAGTGCGTTCGTTTGTTCCTGACTCACACCCATAGTACATATACCAGATAGTTTCACATCAGTATATTCCCATTTTCATGTACAATCATTTAGAAAAACAACCGGTGAGATATTTTCAATATTAATGAAGATATCATCATTATATATAACCCTACCCTTAAATGGAAAAAAATCAACAGCTTAGAAAACGCTACTACACATAATTGCTACATTTGATATCTTGCTGGATTTCGTGTTTTTCTTGTCTCGACTTGCAGTTTATTTGTCTTGTCCACATGAAGACTACACACAGACTTACCTGGATGGTGTGGTTTTAATGTTCTGCTGAAGAAAAAGGAACCCATTCCTCTGCCACACAAGGTTGGCCAGTCATTGATACACCACTAACCGATCTGAATGCTGTCTACATGTTGATGAAGAGGTCTATGGACACAGTTGACATGATTCGTGGTTGCAATGTAGATCAACCAAGACCAGAGGTTGAGGTTTGTGATCAGGCTGTGTATGCCAAGGCTTTTGAGATAGACAATTCCCCTTTGCACGACAGGCTTGAGAGAATTGCAATGAGCTTGGGTGCATTTCACAGTTTTGACAATGTGAATATTATACATTTATTTTATGATTACACTACAGTCGTAGTGATAGCAACTATCTTATATAACAGGGTTTCTATAGCTATTGTTGAGCCAAGCTAGGCGGTAGTCCTGGCAATGGGCATTATGCTAGGTAACAGGCTGGTAATGTTTACTGAAGCGTATTACTGACTGGTGGACTATATATGTTAAAGTCAATCTGTGTAATCAGTCATTTCGCGTAATGACCGACATGTTTAGGCATTACGTGAAATGACTATTTCACTCAGGCATTTCATGAAATGACTGAAAATTTCAGTTATTACATGAAATGACTGGAAAAGAGGTGCAGTCATTTCGCGTAATGACTGAAACAGTGCTTCCCTTGGTTAATGACAAGTGATGTGGGCAAACTTGCTGTTTTTAATCTACCTAGCCAGGTATTTTCAGAAATTGCCATCAAATTAATGTTTTTATGTTTTATCATCAAATTAATGTTTTTATTACGAGGTGCAATGACCCAGTCTCCCTAGGTGTGCTTTGTGCCGCTATACCCAGAGCAAACACTATGCAGTATCAATTACGATTTGTCTTCTATTGAATGTTGTAAATATAGAATGTCCTATAGTTTTTGTGGAGTCAGGACATTGTGTCCTATTAATTTCAGAGGTTCAGGACATTTTATTCTATCACTTCTCTTTTCAGTGTGCATCACTGTGTATTTTGTTTCTTTATCAACTTCTCGATGTCACTGCATTGAAAAATGTGATACCTGCGAAACATAAGAGCAAATTTAAATTATTAACCTAAGCCAAAATGGTGAGAATAAATAAAATAAAATATATTGTAACTGTAATATACTCATAATCATAAACTTAGGAATTGGTTTAACTTCCCTTTTAAATTAATTTGTTTGCACAGCTTAATGTGACAAATCATGAAAGGCCTTCTCGACTTTTGTGAGACAGTATTGACAGTTTTCATTTATGCTCAGTCGTGCAATTCATGGCTGTTAAACTGAAGAAAGACCCTTTCATTGTGGACTTCCTGGCTTAGAATTTAACAGAAAAGATTAAGGCTTGAATTGATATCCAATACAACTGTGGTGGATATTAACTCCAGGCTTCTTACTGAGAAAACCTTTGAAGGGAATTACATCTGGCTTCAATGTGCAGATCAATGAATGAAGGTGCAAAATTTCAACATTACCAAATCAAAATGAAACCACATAATGTTATGCAAGCCAGGGTTGGGGTCAAGTACCAGTACTTGTACTTGATTTGTGAAAATGCAAAGTACGTGTACTTGAACTACAGTACTTGGTAAATAGCAAGTACTTTTCAAGTACTAAAGTGTACAGCAGAAAAGTTTTGTACATGATATTTTCAAGGATTGTAGGGTCTGGGGTGTGAAAATAGTTTTGCTCATATCAAAAAGTCACATAAATTTGTGTTGCAAAATAAACATGGCAAAATATCGAAAAATATTACAACCATTAAAATAGGCCCATTTATATTTGAGTACTTGTACTTGATATGTCAGTACTTGATGTACTTAAGTATTTTATACATAAGTGAGTACTTGAACTGTACTTGTACTTGATATTTATTTTGGGTACTTGATGTACTTGAGTACTTGATCAACTGTACTTGACCCCAACCCTGATGCAAGCCACCGAAATTGCATGTGTGGGGCTGTGGAGTAAATTATATTAGAGTTCTGGTATGATGTCATCACTGCATAATTACATGTTAGCTATGGCACATAATAAATGAGGTATGGGTGGAAAGATAATTAAATACCCTTCCAAATGTTAGCTATGGCACATTTGGAAGGGTATTTAATTATCTTTCCACCCATACCTCATTTATTATAGGTTGGAATATTTGCATTGATTAAATGGACTACTATCTACCCCTCAAATTGGTAAATTTATCACACGTAAAATCAAGAAATAATGTTCAGCATAAGAAACGTCAAATAAAAATTGGTTCTTACTTGCTGAGTATTATAGTATCCATGGCGTGTCTTCGAAGATTCATCAGTTGCTGCAAGCTTGAGTTGTTCTATAGTATTGAAATATTCTACTTTGGGAATTAAATGTTTTTGACATATTTGAAACCCTTTGTAGAGTTCTTCCTTAAATTGTACTTCATAATTATCCCGTGCCATTGTGACAGGTATGCCAAGAGGCAAGTGATTAAGACCTACTGATTGTGTTCTTTTTATAGGGACAGGCGATGCATATTAGCAAATTAAGACAGTTACCATTGTTAGGCAATTAGCATTCCCAGTTACAGAATGGTTGGGTCATCCATTACCTGTCAATCAAATCACAGAACACTAGTGAAATAGCTGTCAATCAAACTGTCGGGGAGGGTTACAGTCTTGTACTCAGAGAGGGATAAATTATTAGCAAAATGTTGCCATTTGCAAATATATAGCAAATATTTATTCACTTTGTTTATCTACATAGGTAATGTGAATGTCTGAAGAATTATGAAAGCTGACATTAATACACAATGAATATTGGAACAATATATAATGACAAAAGTACAAATTTTTATTACACAGTATGACTGAAATGGTCACCAGTCAAACTGTGTAATAACAGTTATTTCCAGTCATTTTGCATAATGCCTAAACATGTCAGTCATTACACGAAAAATGAATGATTACGCAGATTGACTGTAACATATGTTGGGGACTGATCTAACTGGGGTCAGCCAGTGGTTTGTCACGAGAAGGCAACTACTGCAAGTGTATTAAGAGTCTGCCACTGGTATGTCACGGGAAGGCGACTACTGCAAGTGTATTAAGAGTCTGCCACTGGTATGTCACGGGAAGGCGACTACTGCAAGTGTACTAAGAGGCGGCCAGTGGTATGTCACGGAAAGGCGACTACTGCAAATGTATTAAGAGTCTGCCACTGGTATGTCACGGAAAGGCGACTACTGCAAGTGTACTAAGAGGCGGCCAGTGGTATGTCACGGAAAGGCGACTACTGCAAATGTATTAAGAGTCTGCCACTGGTATGTCACGGAAAGGCGACTACTGCAAATGTATTAAGAGTCTGCCACTGGTATGTCACGGAAAGGCGACTACTGCAAGTGTACTAAGAGGCGGCCACTGGTATGTCACGGAAAGGCGACTACTGCAAGTGTACTAAGAGGCGGCCACTGGTATGTCACGGAAAGGCGACTACTGCAAGTGTATTAAGAGGCGGCCAGTGGTATGTCATGGAAAGGTGACTACTGCAAGTGTACTAAGAGGTGGCCAGTGGTATGTCACGGAAAGGCGACTACTGCAAATGTATTAAAAGTCTGCCACTGGTATGTCACGGAAAGGCGACTACTGCAAGTGTACTAAGAGGCGGCCACTGGTATGTCACGGAAAGGCGACTACTGCAAGTGTACTAAGAGGCGGCCAGTGGTATGTCACGGAAAGGCGACTACTGCAAATGTATTAAAAGTCTGCCACTGGTATGTCACGGAAAGGCGACTACTGCAAATGTATTAAGAGTCTGCCACTGGTATGTCACGGAAAGGCGACTACTGCAAGTGTACTAAGAGGCGGCCAGTGGTATGTCACGGAAAGGCGACTACTGCAAATGTATTAAAAGTCTGCCACTGGTATGTCACGGAAAGGCGACTACTGCAAGTGTACTAAGAGGCGGCCACTGGTATGTCACGGAAAGGCGACTACTGCAAGTGTACTAAGAGGCGGCCACTGGTATGTCACGGAAAGGCGACTACTGCAAATGTATTAAAAGTCTGCCACTGGTATGTCACGGAAAGGCGACTACTGCAAGTGTACTAAGAGGCGGCCACTGGTATGTCACGGAAAGGCGACTACTGCAAATGTATTAAGAGTCTGCCACTGGTATGTCACGGAAAGGCGACTACTGCAAGTGTACTAAGAGGCGGCCAGTGGTATGTCACGGAAAGGCGACTACTGCAAATGTATTAAGAGTCTGCCACTGGTATGTCACGGAAAGGCGACTACTGCAAATGTATTAAGAGTCTGCCACTGGTATGTCACGGAAAGGCGACTACTGCAAGTGTACTAAGAGGCGGCCACTGGTATGTCACGGAAAGGCGACTACTGCAAATGTATTAAGAGTCTGCCACTGGTATGTCACGGAAAGGCGACTACTGCAAGTGTACTAAGAGGCGGCCAGTGGTATGTCACGGAAAGGCGACTACTGCAAATGTATTAAGAGTCTGCCACTGGTATGTCACGGAAAGGCGACTACTGCAAATGTATTAAGAGTCTGCCACTGGTATGTCACGGAAAGGCGACTACTGCAAGTGTACTAAGAGGCAGCCAGTGGTATGTCACGGGAAGGCGACTACTGCAAATGTATTAAAAGTCTGCCACTGGTATGTCACGGAAAGGCGACTACTGCAAGTGTACTAAGAGGCGGCCACTGGTATGTCACGGGAAGGCGACTACTGCAAGTGTACTAAGAGGCGGCCACTGGTATGTCACGGAAAGGCGACTACTGCAAGTGTACTAAGAGGCGGCCAGTGGTATGTCACGGAAAGGCGACTACTGCAAGTGTACTAAGAGGTGGCCAGTGGTATGTCACGGGAAGGCGACTACTGCAAGTGTACTAAGAGGCGGCCACTGGTATGTCACGGAAAGGCGACTACTGCAAGTGTACTAAGAGGCGGCCACTGGTATGTCACGGAAAGGCGACTACTGCAAGTGTACTAAGAGGCGGCCACTGGTATGTCACGGAAAGGCGATTACTGCAAATGTATTAAGAGTCTGCCACTGGTATGTCATGGAAAGGCGACTACTGCAAGTGTACTAAGAGGCGGCCACTGGTATGTCACGGAAAGGCGATTACTGCAAATGTATTAAAAGTCTGCCACTGGTATGTCACGGAAAGGCGACTACTGCAAGTGTACTAAGAGGCGGCCACTGGTATGTCACGGAAAGGCGACTACTGCAAGTGTACTAAGAGGCGGCCAGTGGTATGTCATGGAAAGGCGACTACTGCAAGTGTATTAAGAGGCGGCCAGTGGTATGTCACGGAAAGGCGACTACTGCAAATGTATTAAAAGTCTGCCACTGGTATGTCACGGAAAGGCGAATACTGCAAGTGTACTAAGAGGCGGCCAGTGGTATGTCACGGAAAGGCGACTACTGCAAATGTATTAAGAGTCTGCCACTGGTATGTCACGGGAAGGCGACTACTGCAAGTGTACTAAGAGGCGGCCACTGGTATGTCACGAGAAGGCGACCACTGAAATTGCATTTGTACGGTTTGAACATTGCCAGAGCGATTGTCAACCACCTCGGGCTGAATAGTCAAGAGATGTGCGCAGCGGACGGTGAGCTGGGGCATCGTGTGAGGGCGTGGTGGACTTGAGTGGCAGGAAAGCATGGACACATAAACAGCAGGAAGGCATGGACTGTCGAGGTGCTGGGGCATAAGTAATGTGTGAACCGTATTCGACTGATGGATGAATCGTTATTGAGCGATATGTGAATTGTGTTTGAGCAATTAATGTGAATTGTTTTCATTGCTATTTCATCTTTATTTAAGCTATACTTGCAGTGCAGTGAGGTTTTGGTTATTATTTATTTATCTTGGTAATTGTGTAATTCTAGTCCCAGGTTTAACATGCACGAGAGTAACACGTATTCATATACATAAACCACACTTAAATCGTCCCTAGTACCTATGTGGTAATGGAATTAAAACCACTATGCATATAAACATAAACAAATATGCACAGAATAATACCTAATAACTCAGATGTAACCTATACTTGCTAACATTGAACCACAAATATACAACCGTAACCACAAACAGGTGAGGCCATTTCGCCATCCCCAAACTCACCTGTATAAACATAACTCCAAGATACCGAAGAAGTGGATAGCCTGTCAGTGCACTAAGACAACGCGAACATTTGACTGGGAGATAAACCTGTGTTCAATGCCAAATTGGGGAAAGCGTAAAAAATCAAACATTTTCCAACTTTCCTTCCTACCAATAGTTCTTTAACTAATCACAATTTTTTTTTAACTAATCATAACAACACAAAGAAGATAGGTGTGGAAGGAGGGCGGATTCAAAATCAAATGAATTAGAAAGCTGTGGGCAATCTAGAGAAAAGATACTCATCTGTTATAGCTCATGGCATGACATTCCTCCTGCAGTTAATTAGTCACAGAATAGTCTGTTGCTTTTAAAATGTGTGTAAACGCCGACACAAGGTTACAGATTTAAACTGAATGAACAAAACACAACTTACTCTGATGACACCATATTGCTGATCTCAAAAAAAAAAACTCCAAAAAACAGTACACAACTGTGGCATACCTTTGTTTACGCATATTCCTGCCCACTAGCTGAACCCCGTCCAGGAAACAACAAACCAAGTGCACCAGTTATCACAATTACATACCTTTTGATAAAAATCTTTCCCGAACCATGATTTTTTTCCCTGACTATTTAGTTTCAGAGATGGGCAAGGTAGCACACACAATGTCATTACAACATATATGATGCAACAGAAATGTTTCAGAGAAAGTAAAATATTGCATAACTGCGGGACACAAATTACAACTGTGGGTGTTTTCCTGTTGCTGATACTTTCTGGCAAAGCCACAGTGACGCCCTCCAGAGAGTGGCTCACCACTCGATTCACCCACTGTTTCCATCTTTCTCTGACAGGTAGAAAAGCATATCTGATGGGTATAAAGCATTAGTAAGTAACTCTAAATAACTGCATTTGTGTTTTTTTAAATTAAGTCACCAATCGCTAGATCAGAGGTCAATGGTCCAAGGAGGTGGTGGAACATAGAAAGAGGCAGGTCGACCTCTGCACCTGGGGAGAGATACTGCCAGATTGCCCCCAAAGTTTGGGGACCATATTAAAACATGGATGGGTTCAACTGCGTACATTACATTGTGCATCACTAAGCATGCATAGCAGATACTGCCAGATTGCCCCCAAAGTTTGGGGACCATATTAAAACATGGATGGGTTCAACTGCATACATTACATTGTGCATCGCTAAGCATGCATAGGAGATACTGCCAGATTGCCCCCAAAGTTTGGGGACCATATTAAAACATGGATGGGTTCAACTGCGTACATTACATTGTGCATCACAAAGCATGCAAGGGAAATACTGCCAGATAGCCCCCAAAGTTTGTTAAAACATGGACGCGTTCAACTGTATACACTGTGCATCACTAAGCATGCATGAAATGCTTACAACTCGCCGCCTTTGTTTGGTGAAAGTGATGCACTCAAATGCAAAAACAGTGTTGTGCAATTTTTCCAGTCACCGCAGCAGACTGAACAGGAGGATCTACATTGTACTTACATAATGCCAGGTTGTCTATCTTGTTCCACGGTGTACGAGTGATCTTGCAGTCCTTCCAGTCGATATACTCGGGACAGGCACATGTTGGTTCGTCCCAAGGCAGCTCTGTAAACATTATTCCTCATATCATACCTCGTGTCCTTCCTCAATTCACACTACACATTTCAACAACAATAAACATAATGGACTAAATTAATCGAGGAGGGAGTTTTGATTTATTTATATCAGGTCCTGCCAGAAAGTCATCTATATACAGTAATCACCAACAACTATAAATTACACTTCAATCAAGAGCAATTCATTTTCTACTAAGCTTATACAATTTCCAATTTCTCTGTTTTTTACCTGTGGCAAAGAATTAATAAATTATTTTTAAAGTAAGAGAAATTTCTACTGATCTTGATTACATAACGTTACCTCCAGCAAGAAGAGCTACAAGAATGATGCCACATGACCAGAGATCAGCGGGTTCAGCTTTGTAGGGGCGCTTGCGGATGACTTCAGGGCACACATAGGGCAGCGTCCCACAACATGTCTCCAACATCCGCTCTTGGCCTTGGTGTCGAAACATGGTCGCCAGACCAAAGTCACTGATCTTTAAGTTATCTACAGGCCAAAATTACTGATTTTTAGGTTATTTACAGACCAAAGTCACTGATTTTTAGGTTATTAACACGCAAACTTCACTGAACTTTAGGTTACTTCAGATCAAAGTCACTGATCTTTAGGTTACTGCAGATCAAAATCACTGATCTTTAGATTATCTGCAGGCCAATCACATATCTTACATCATGAACAGGTGCCATATCTGCTGCTGATGGGTGATCATAAACCTATATTTCCCATGATCACAGGTGTCTTCAGACAGTTCTGCTATGACCTTTCCTAGTTTGACTGCCTGACCATCAAAGATTAATTCTTTGCTGGCCGCTGCTTCTTCCCCTCAACCTTTACCATTGTCACTAGATGCTTTTTCTTTCTCACCATGTGGCCTATATATAAAATATAATCTACACATAGTTGCCAGTCACTGACCTCTACACTTTTAGTTGACATTATATTTATAAAATAACATGGCTCCATCTATACTTAGGGTAAAAGAAGTTGAACCCACCATCTTCGTCAAGCAGCAGGTTCTCGGGTTTCAGGTCTCGGTGAGCGACACCTCTCGAATGCATGTATTCCTATAACACAAAAACTCATCAAAGCCACCATCTCAAAGCTACCTGGGCACTTCACTTGGCCCACCATCTCAAAGCTACCTGGGCACTTCACCTGGCCCACCATCTCAAAGCTACCTGGGCACTTCACCTGGCCCACCATCTCAAAGCTACCTGGGCACTTCACTTGGCCCACCATCTCAAAGCTACCTGGGCACTTCACCTGGCCCACCATCTCAAAGCTACCTGGGCACTTCACCTGGCCCACCATCTCAAAGCTACCTGGGCACTTCACCTGGCCCACCATCTCAAAGCTACCTGGGCACTTCACCTGGCCCACCATCTCAAAGCTACCTGGGCACTTCACCTGGCCCACCATCTCAAAGCTACCTGGGCACTTCACCTGGCCCACCATCTCAAAGCTACCTGGGCACTTCACCTGGCCCGCCATCTCAAAGCTACCTGGGCACTTCACCTGGCCCACCATCTCAAAGCTACCTGGGCACTTCACCTGGCCCACCATCTCAAAGCTACCTGGGCACTTCACCTGGCCCACCATCTCAAAGCTACCTGGGCACTTCACCTGGCCCACCATCTCAAAGCTACCTGGGCACTTCACCTGGCCCACCATCTCAAAGCTACCTGGGCACTTCACCTGGCCAGCCATCTCAAAGCTACCTGGGCACTTCACCTGGCCCACCATCTCAAAGCTACCTGGGCACTTCACCTGGCCCACTGCTAATCAGGTTCATTGATGCTCATGAATATAGTGTGTGGATAATCTAAGCAATAAGCGCACGTGGTTTCATAAGAGTGCATAGTTTTATTGAAATCGTCAAAAGAATTGACACTGATCGTTAACCTGCGAGAGTGTCAATGGTTGTAGTATGTACAGGCGAGCTGGCTACACAGTCATTTTGGTCTCTTTTGCTGAATTCCAGCTTTGTAAAATTTTTTTTTTTAATAATTTGTCTGATGATTTCATAAAGACAAACATTTGCACAAATGAACGAGCATGTCATAATGGATACTAGATTGGTTAGAAATTTTACGAAATAAGTCTAAAACAAGACGACCGAAAAATAAAAATCAGAAGCTTTAATCGCAGCAGTACTCACAACCCCTTTAATGAGCTGTCGGAAGTATTTCTGTGCTGATCCTTGTGGCATCCCAACATCAGGTTCTGAAAGACAGGAAATGGGTATACCGCCACTGGGTGGCATCATTGCTCTGGGTATGATTTCTTGACGTTAAAAAAAATAAAATTATCTGATTCTTATTTAACACTGATCTCTTACACTTGGAGTTGAATTTCTCCAACTTATTGACAGCATGAATTAATGCGCCCGTTTTTGTAATTGCAGTTGTGGACAAACCTATACAAACTTGTTGCAATATTCATAATTTGGCATAAGTAGCAAATTAATAACACAACTACACTACCTCCACCCACTATCCAACAGTTTAACATATTAAGGTTAATCCTCCTTTTAGTAGTTGTATTTACTTTTAGTCATAATCTGATAGCTACTAAAATAATGCACCCATTGTCTGAACCACAAGACGTAGAAACAAAAACAATTATGGGTAATCTGGACTTAATTCTACAAGACTTCAATTTAGGGAATGAATTAGTTGACATACATGCCATTAAATTTCACACGTTTTTATATTACCAAACCTACATGTTTACTTTATACGGTGGGCTTTGCTTAACAGAATCACTGAAAACAGAATGAGCCGGTTAGTGGAATCAAAATGGTTGGAATGGAGTCATTCTGCTTTGTTAAAATGCACCGCTTAACAGAATCGTGGATTAGTAGACTGAGTATACAGGGTGTACATGAGAAGCACTACATCGTAGCACCAAATAACAGGTTTCCTAAAAAACCCTAAAGCTTTTTGATTAAAGGTCAGTGTTTTGATTAAAAGAATAATACACTATACAAGTAAAAAAAATACATAAACTGGAATATTATTTTGTACCAGAGTGCCAATTTGCAGAATTGTGTACCGACTACCTGGGTATGTAGTAATTCAATATGGAGAAAATCTAAAAAATTATTTGGAGTAAATTCAGTACCAAATAATTCTGAGTACATTTTTTTCTTGGAAATTTGTCTAAGCAAATCAGTCACTTATCAGAATGAAACTGCTCTGGCCCAAATTGATTTTATCAAGAAGAGTCCTGAATCATTTTACAACAACTAAGGTTCACATTTTTGTGTCAGATATGTCTCCCATCAATCTCTTTCTGTATGTATAATTACATGTGTAGTACTAAAACATATCAATTATTATTAAGTGAAAGGGAGATATATGGGAGATAATCCACGTTAGAAAATACTTTGTAACAACCATTAGACCATAACTTACACAAACCGTTGACTTCACCAAGGTAGTACAGTGCACTGACCTATCCTGTCGAACAGTTCACCACCACTGGCGTACTCCAGGAACAGATACTGCCGAATGCTTGACTTGCGATACCCGTGGAACTTGATTATGCTCTCATGCGACAGCATATGTTGGACACACACCTATAAACACAACAAGCAATGCCTACAAATCTACTTTCAAAAGACGAAAAGCTAAGTCTGCTTGTAAATGTAACACACATGTATAATATCTGAAAGAAATCAGATATTGCATAATCTTAGAACATTCATTCTTCACGAACACTCAACATCACAGTTTTATGGTCCTCCATCAATTCACTGTTTTGCTTTTCTTGTCTCATAAGCATTTTGCAAAAAAATAGAGTACCTCTTTCTTGACAGCCTTTTCTACATCTGCCAAGCGTTGCACGTCAATAATTTTCACTGCAACAGCTTGCTGTGTGTCACGGTTCACTGCCAATTTAACTCTGAAATATTACACAGAAATAAAACCAGACGACTCCTAGAACTAGTAGAAGTGCATCAAAAGCATCATCTTACAGTGGTACAGTACGAAAACATGAGTTAGAATGTGATAAAAGTAAAACACAGACAAGGCTGAAGCTGGATAGGGCAAACCCTCTGGAAACAACACAATAAATGTAGCATCAAAGGTCATGGAATTAACAGAATATATGGTGGAGATGTGTTTCTTCAGCTCTATGTTCAAGTCAGGGTGAAGAGGACTAAATAAACTTGTCTTCGGGCCAGGAATGATCTGATGTAGTCACTTACTCGCCATAAGCACCTTCACCCAAAGTCTGCACAAAGTCCCAACCTTCAACAAATGGCGTCACCATGGTGACGGACTGCTAGAAAGTTCTGCAAGCAAAATGGAAATTATGTTATTTTAAAAACCTTGCAAAAAGAATTTTGACTGATCAACGCTACACATTACAGCGGATTCTCGCCATAAGAAACATGTTCAAACTCTTCCACATATCTAACATTCCTTGTAGCCATGGTTACATAAAACTTTGCAGGCCAGAACGGTGAATTCAAAGTTGTTCCTTTGCTGCTAACGAATTAAACATTATGGTAGAAGATATTGACCCTCACATAATTGGTATTACCGAATCATGGGCCAACACAGACATAACAGATGCTGAATTAGGATTGACATGATATGTAATTTTTAGGAGAGATCGAATAGGAAGAAGGGGAGGGGGAGTTATTTTATATGTTAAAGAATCTATTCAGGCTTATGAAATAAAATTAGAAAGGGAAGCAGATTGCGATGAAGCAGTTTGGTGCAAAATAGTTTCAAGAAATTAAATTTAACTATTGGATTAGTTTACCGAAGTCCAAACATAAACGAAGAGGATAACACAAAATGCTATAAAGGAAGTTAGTAAAGGGGAATGTATCATAATGGGAGATTTTAACCATGGATACATACAATGGAAATCTCTAGAGTAGAGGGGGTGAGGACCAACAATTTCTATTTTAATTCAGGATAGCTTCCTTACTCAACACGTGCTAGAACCAACCAGGGGAGATAACGTATTACTACTATTAGATATAGTTTTGTCATCACAAAAAGAATTAGTCAACAATGTAAAAATCCATGACCCATTGGGTAATGACCACAGTCAAATACATTTTGACATCAATGTATAATCAGAAAGTAAAAAAACGTATAGGAGAAACTTCCACGAAGGTAACTATAAAGATATGAGAAAATACTTAGCAAAGCTAGATTGGAATAACAAGCTGATGAATAAGACCGCAATTGAATGTTGGAATATTCTAAAATATGAAATTGAGAGTATCATCGATAAATTTGTTCCCTTGAAAAACCGAGGAAAACGGTCTAGAAAGAAACACTTGTCAAAAGAAGGTATTAGAAAAATAGTGTTAAAACAAACTATGTGGAGGGTTTATAGGCGTACTAGAAAGGATGAAGACTATGCAAATTACAAAGAGGCACTTAACCTAGCTACAAATGAAATTGGAAAATATAAAAGAACCTTTAAAAAAAAATTGGCAGGCAATATAAAAAATGAGAGCAAGAGTTCTATGTTTATGTAAGGAGTAAACACTAAGTTCGAGATAAGGTCGGACCACTGGAAAACAACAGTGGAAACATAATTTCAGACGGGTTTCAAATGGCAGAGGTCCTGAATGAGTATTTCAGCTCAGTTTTTACCACAGAAGATATCAGCTCACTTCCAGTTCCATTTACTAAATTTGAGGGTAAAAAATCTGAACCTTTAGGGCAGTTATTTGTAACTCCTGAAATGATAGCAAAGAAAATTAAGAAGACGAAAGATAATAAATCATCTGGAGTTGATGGGATACCACCAAAACTGCTTAAGGAAATTGTTGGGCAAATTAGTATACCACTTGCAAAATTGTTTAACTTATCACTAGAAGAAGGAATATTTCTTTCAGAATCGAAAGAAGCAAACATTACGCCGCTATTTAAGAAGGGATTGAGGAACACGCCAGAAAATTACAGACCAGTGAGTTTAACATCAGTTATATGTAAATTACTCGAAACATTAATTAGAGACCACATGGTGGAATTCCTTGTAAAACATAAACAAATAAATACATCTCAACATGGGTTCCTAAAAAGCAAGGTCACGTCTAACCAATCTCTTATGTTTTTTGGAAGAAATTACAAAGTGGGTAGATGACGGGTCACCAGTGGATGTTGTCTACTTAGATTTTCAGAAAGCTTTCGATAAAGTGCTACATCAAAGATTGTTACTTAAACTAAAAGCCTATGGTATAGGTAATGATGTCATCAACTGGATAGAAAAGTGGCTTACACACAGAAGACAGAGAGTAATAATAGATGGTGAGATTTCAAACTGGAAATCTGTTTTGAGTGGGGTACCACAAGTATCAGTATTAGGCCCTATACTGTTTTTAATATATATAAATGATTTGGAAGTTAACATATCTAGCAAAGTACTCAAATTTGGAGATGGCACAAAAAGTATTCAGAAAGGTTACTAATGTTACAGATAACCAAACTTTACAGGATGATCTAGATAAATTAGTTAAAAGGTCAGAAAAATGGCAAATGTTATTAAATTTTGGTAATGTAAATGCATACACATAGGACATAAAACATAGATGAAAAATATAAAATTGGGGATGCTGTATTAGGTAGAACCACACAAGAAAAAGACTTAGGAGTAACATTTAGTGCTGACATGACAGTTTCAGAGCAATGTGGGATTGCTACTTCGAAAGGAAATCCAATTCTAGGGCTAATCACGTATAAGGAGAAACAGCTAATTGTACCCCTGTACAAAGCAATAGTTAGACCACATTTTGAATATTATATTCAAGCATGGAGGCCGTATCATAAAAAGGACATAGACAAGCTAGAAAGAATACAATGAAGAGCAGCTAAAATGATTCCAGAATTGAGACACCTTAGTTACAAAAGCCGCTTATTACAATGTGGTTTGACAACACTAGAGACCAGGAGACCAAATAGAAGTGTTTAAAATAGTGAACGGCTATGAGGATGTTGATAGGAATATGTTCTTCAAACAGAAGGCAGTAGAACCAGAGGACATAAAGCAGCATTAGTTAAGGAGCAGTGTAGGTTGGACATGAGAAAGTACTCTTTCTCACAGAGGGTGATAAATGAATGGAACAAACTGCCAAATGATTGTGTTAATGCTAGTAGTGTGAATATGTTTAAAAATAGAATTGACAGATATCTGATAAGGGCGGGCAACACATAGATGAGAAAATTTTTGGACTCTCGATAAGCCAATGGCTTCCTTGTCCATTTGCCATCTGGAACTTGTTGTTTGGGATGGCAATCTTGTTAAAATCTCTTGTTCTTACATTGGGAGTCCATATAGGCCCCTAACAGAATAAACTAGAATGCCTTTGAAAGAAGCACTTACTTGTGGTATTACATGCCTTCAAACTAGAATAATTCAGGATGTGCCCTTCTGCTGTGTGCTACTCCTGCATTTTTGTGGTTTCTCACCCACAATATGGTGCAACTGTTCTGGCTACGTTTAAATATGACTATTTTGGGAGTTTCTGCCATAATAGCAGAAACTATGGGAGAAAGGTAATTCTGCCGCACGGAGAGAAATATGCAGAAAGTATTCAAAATAGAAGACTTTTTTTAGTTCAGTGATGTTTTTAAAGATGTTTTTGACATTGAACAAACATTTGCAAAGGTGAAAGTGGCAGTGAAGAGAATGATTCTCTGGTCGAAAATAAGTTTTTGATCTGTGTGCCCGAGAATGTCAGCATTTATTGAAAAATTTTAATCGTGATTATTTCAACAATAAAATGATAAGATTTTGACATGCTGGCTGCAGGAAAAATGTGATTGTGATTAACATAATGGATAATTAAATTGTGAAACTTACACAATAATGTTCAAATTATACATAATTTTGAAACATCTGATAAAACAACGAACCCAAATGAGCAAAATGTGATTTTTTTATCAATTCTGACAGTAGGGGACACATGTGATATCATCATTAAAAATTCAACAGTGAGAAGTTTTTCAATGCAGGATGCAACCACTAATGCCTGTGATACACATGCAGGTTCTTTAGGTGGCTGACCAATGATGCATACTTGAGAAATTGTCTGCATGACACCATATAATCATACTGATAGTTAGTTTCAACTTTAGACATGCAATCACGGGCATGTTGTTGGATCATAAATAACAGTGAGCCATTACCTTGGCATTGAGAAAAACATGAAAATATAATTTCAAGCATCTGCATGTTTTGTATTTTCACTAGTGACCATGAAAGTATACTAATTTTTTACACCGACAATGCCGAAATTTAGCATATAATTTGAGGATGTAAAAAAAACGTTGAGGCAGCAGTGCCAATGCTGTGGTGTCTTTTCGTAAAGTCATTTCATCGTTCAATTAATACTTCACCAAAAAACAACTTTTCTGACAATTTATTTGCACTCAATCGATGAAATAATTGTTAATGATTTAGAATATCAATCCTTTGCGCAAAGATTTCTTACAAATAAATTTTTTTAAATAAAAATACATGTACAGCAAAAATTGCCACAACCAGTTTACTGACTGGTAATGCTAATAGTACAGGCTAAAGCCAAGGGTTTGTCTCAATTTTGATAATTGTTATATTTTTATTCAGTATTTTTTTTTCCATTAACTTTACTATGAAAGTATTGTGTGATCTATGATTAGGTCCACATTAGGTATATACTAGACATAATTATATTTTCAGAAGAAATAGGCTGCATGTTACTGTGCGCGCCTCTAAGGACCTACAGACGTTTAAACAAATGCTAAAAACCCACCTGTTCAAACTTTTTTGTGACCAGTGACACTGTAATATGTTGCTACGATAATCTTACAATTTCTCATTTTAACACTTTTTCTTAATTTGAACAATGTTATTATATTATTTTAATTTGTGTCATCAAGCACAGTGTATACTGTATTTAAATTTATTTACTTTATATATTTTTTACACTAGATTTTTTATTCAATAATATATATATTGTAATGTATTCGACCTAATAAGCATACAGTACGCTTAAAAAATTGGGCCATGAAAAATGTCAAGGAATAAGCGTACACCAAAATTTGTTTCTCTAGACAATAAGGAAACTGTTTAACACTAGTGGTGTCATTTGGTGACTAATATATAACTGAAAAGTGGTGCCAACTGTTTAACACAAGATGGCAATAATTCTCAGTTGTTCCACACTAGTCAAATTACAATAATTATGGATCCTGCTGATTAAAAAAGGGGTGTATGCTAATTAGGGCATGTAGGCTTAATGGGTCGAATGCGGTATATTTTAAGTATTTTGATAAGCATAATTATGTGCATTTTTACTCAAGTATTATATTTATCGTGAAATGCATTGATCTGTCAAGTACAGGAATATGTGCTATAATTACAAATGAACCAAAATTATTATTATAAGAGCTGATCATGATGGGTTCATGTTGTCGATTGAAAAAACAAGCCAGCTTGCCAAACATATTAATTTTAGCAACAGTATCAGTCGTGATATCTTCGAAGAAAAAGTCCAATCTAGGATATATGCTTATAGTTACTACAAATAAGAGCAGGACTATGACTGATATGATGCTTAAATATTAATAAATGTATACAAACTGATTAGTAGTTATATTATGTATAATTATATATTGTCTTGCACCTTGCTGGTGTGATTGCATCTTAATACAAAAGCTTGGTTGTTTGAAGGTGTGGTGTTTATAGTTTCTTACAGGTAACTATGTGTACATTTGTTTTGTTCTGAATCAAGTAAATGCAATAAAACAACTGTTTTCTTAGTCTGTAAGCCAATGAGTAGTTCAAATTATGCATAAATAACAAACCGACATCAAATCATTTGTTTTATCGGTTGTAAATTCAAGTAACAAATAAATTATAGAAATCATTTGAGTTTAACAGCAAACATCACATTCAAAATGACACAGGACATTTTGTTAAACTCAAATGATTTTACGATTTAGTGCTAGAAAATGTATAACTAATGCTGAGATACTTGTAGGAATATACCTTTTCTTGGTGTTATATATGTATATATCAGACATAAAAAACCAAAATTAATGATTAAAAAGCTTGGAGTGATTTAAGTCGTTGAAAATTATGTAAACAAAACAACTCTGCCTGTGAGGTGCTTCTGACCAATGATTCACAGAATAGGCCTATTATTCAATGAAATTGTTTTCCAAGACATCAAAATATGTCAAATTAAATAATTTTAATAAAGTAGTAATCACGCAAGAAATATAAAAATGGTCTGTGGTGTTAATAAATTAAATGTGTCACATTCTGACTTCCGAAAGTGTTAGTAATGTTGTGCAGTGGCGTCATTTTATGAAGTCATTCAACTAAGCGTAGCCATCAAGCTAATTTTGTGTGATGGCATCTTTTCTCAAAACATGTTTTCACTGTTTGATAATTGTAACTATTTCACTCATAAACAACTTTGTAACAATTTGTTTGCACTCAATCAATGAAATAATTGTTAGTGATTTCAAATATATAAATCTGCTGCAAAACATGACATTATGGTAGCTTACTGCAGTGCCAGTGGTCGACGTATTTTTATTCCCTGACTATGTTCAGTAATTGAAGACGTGGTTATAATTAAAAATCCCTGTCATTGCACTGTGTGAGTATTCAGTGTAATTAAAATAGATGGTTTGGCCCACTTCACTGTAAACCGCATTGCTATTGTGCACAGAAACATATGCACACACCCGCATGCTAATATATAATTAAAGTCTAAAGGAAATTTCCATGAATAAAAGTAATGATTTGTATTGCAATATATGTACATATGAACTTAATATATTGTCCCATGTAATGTACGTGTGTTGTGATTTTTTTTGTAGTAGTGTTGACAAATTATGTATTGGTAGTTGTTCATAAATGTCAGAAAGAAATTCTGTCAGTTTTCAATCTATCTGGTGTAGTGTTGTTGCACAGCATGTCCCGACCTGCCGTAAACTTAGGTAGATCGGTGAACGCGTTCTGACACAAGAGCAGACCACGCTATCCAACAGGACTTCACAGTTAGAATTCGTTAGTCGTTTCGGCCCATGGAGCCAGCTGGCACTGGTTGCGAAGCGAAAATACTTCATGGTTCACCGGTCGCGGGGTTGGTTGGTTCCGTTATGGGCTGAAACACCTGACACCCTATCTTGCCATGGCAGTTTCAGACTCAATCCAGTCACCATTGTCTTGCCCGCCCTTGCCTTGGCTTGGGCTGGTGTCTCTTTGGCTTTGCAACCTTTCTAGTCACTTCGTTCGTCGTCTTCGACTCCACCACGTTACCTATCAAAAGATCGTAGCTCTTGTCCTCCAAACTCGCTTGCACCTTTCCTTTCAACGTGCCTATCTCTAAAGTGTGCTATATTTGATTACATACTATAACATAGTCATAGGTATAGCTTTAACTTAGTCTTAAATCAATAAGATTGGCCTGTTATCGCTCATGCGCTGCTGTCATACAAATTGTGAACTCACCGTCTTTTATTTCAAGGACAAATTTGTCAACTTTGCAAGAAAATATTGGTATTTCATACCTCGCTTAATTCAACGTTATACAGTTAACACAAAGGACGAATATCAGTGCAAATTCTAAGTCGTCGCAGCAATCACAATCTCTCAGACTCAGTATCAATCAAAATTCCCGCAATTTCAACGGTGTCCCGGGACTACGGTGTCCCACGCCCTCTTGCGATTAACACAGGAGGTAATTTTATGGGACGCCAAACATATGAATACATTTCCATCCCAGCTTCAGTCTCGCTTATCCGATTCTCACTCGCCTTCGTGAACTCGCCGATATGAGTCTTGCCTCATCATCATTATCGAGATTACACACTATAACATTGCTTTGAACGATTTAACTTTTCAGTTTGACAGCTGTTTCAATATAGGCAAAATTTTAAGTTCACTCGATCGAATATATGTTACCCGGAATAACTGGTGGCGCTTCTGATGCATAATATAACACTAACATAAAAATGAAATCATATTTGAAATTTTCAACGGAAATACGGGACGTAATTCGCGCGAATATTGTATTGTGCGATGAAACAATTGCGTATAGGCTATATATCTATGCCAAGACATATATGCCCAGTCGCGTTCGAACTTATTCAAACGTCAGATCAGCTGATTTGTTGGTGTTCCGATGTTAATGTTGCGATTTCAGTTTAATATCAGTAAGCGTTATTGTTGGCACGCTGTATTCTTTACTGAACCTAATTCTTTCCGACCCTCTATTTTAGAGTCGGTTGTACTTTAGCCTCGATTATCCAGGCTCCGCGCTGTGGCGCCACCGTTTGTCGAACACATCTTCGCCTGGATGCGCAGTGTGCTTTTGATTATGACGGAAATTATGTATGCAGTATGCACCTAGATTCTGGGTGCATACATATAATTTTGGTGTGTCTGTGCATAGGGAGTGGTTGCTTTGGAATGGAAGGACGCAAACATCATACCATTATTTAAAAAGGGTTTGAGAAATAAATAAGAAAATTACAGACCAGTGAGTTTAACTGGATAGACAAGGGATCATCAGTAGATATTATCTACTTAGATTTTCAGAAAGCTTTCAACAAAGTGCCACATCAAAGATTACGACTTAAATTAAAAGCCCATGGTATCGGGGATGGCATAATTGACTGGATAGAAAAATGGTTGACTGACAGAAGACAGTGCGTTTTAGTGGATGGGGAGGTTTTAAAGTGGAAATCAGTTTGAGTGGGGTACCACAAGGATCAGTACTAGGACCTTTATTCTTAATATATATATATATATATATATATATATATATATATATATATATTTATATATATATATATATATTATGTGTGTGTATAAAAATTATATATATATATATATATATATATATATATTATATATATATATATATATATATATATAACAAGCAATGTACTGAAATTTACAGATGACACAACATTTTTTAGAAAGGTTAACAATGATGGTGATAAAAAACATTTACAAAACGATCTAGACAAATTAGTTAAATGGTCTGAAAAATGGCAGATGCTATTAAATTTAGGGAAATGTAAATGCCTACACACAGGACACTGGAACTTGGATGTAAACTATAAAATGGGAGATACTGTTCTAGGTACTACCGTAAAAGAAAAGGACTTAGGAGTTACGATAAGTGCTGATATGAGAGCAGTGTGGCATTGCAGTGTCCAAGGGTAATACAATTCTTGGGTTGATTAGGAGAAATATAACATACAAGGAAAAAAGCTAATTATACCTCTGTATAAAGCAATAGCTAGGCCTCATTTAGAATACTGTATATGAGCTTGGAGACCATATCATAAGAAGGATAAATTTACATTTAAACAAATACACAGGAAAACAACAAACATAATTATTATTCTAGAACTGAGACACCCTAATTATGAAGAACGCCTAAAAGAATGTGGTTCTACAATCGTAGAGACAAGGAGGTTAAGAGGAGATTAAAGTTTTAAGATATTGAATGGGTATGAACATATTGTAAGAAATATTTTTTTCTCACTCAAGAAAGATAGTACAACTAGAGGACATAAGGTAACATTAATATATGATCAGTGTAGATTGGATATCAGGAAGTACTTGTTCTCACAGAGGACAATAAATGAATGGAACAAATTATCTATATTGTGTAACTGCTAGCTACGCGTGAATATGTTTAAAGTCAAGGTTGGCACATATCTCAGGTGTGCGGGTTACACACTGATGAAAAAAATTTTGACTCTTGATATGCCAATAGCTTCCTTGTCCACTTGCCATCTGGGCTTTTGCCTTAGATGGCAATCTTGTTAAAGCTTATGTACACTTAAACAAGATAAGCTTCGTCATTGCATTGCACGCGTTGGGATGATGGCGTGTTCATATGCAATAATCTTGTGTCTTCGTGCATAGGCCATTGCTACACGTCGATCATTAAACATTTTGTGAAAAAATGTGAAATGTCATAACATGACTTTTAAATAATTTGCTGTTAAGGGATTCATCACACGTAAGTAATTTACTTAAAATTTACACATATGTGCCAAATGCAATGTCGTCTAAAACTTTGGCCAACTGAAACCGTGCGGCCACCCTTATGAAAATATACCATGGAATTACATTACATGGTAAACTGTGATAGACCATGCTTTTTTATATATTGTGTAAGGTAATTGTATGGTATACCATGATTTACCTGTTTCAAAACACCATGGTATTTTACCATGGTTTCCTTGTTTCAAAACAACATGGTTTTCATGGTATATCATGGTATTTTACCATGGTTTACCTGTTTCAAAACAACATGGTTTTCATGGTATATCATGGTATTTTACCATGGTTTACCTGTTTCAAAACACCAAGGTGTTTACCATGGAATAAGGCCATTAATGGTCTGAGAAGCACTGCAGCACTGGCAGTGTCTGGGTGCCCAACTGATTTTCTTTTTTATTTACATCGCATTGTGTTTCTGCTTTTTACTATACATGTCATGTATAATTAACTGATTAATATATTTATACTATATTTGTGTAGTATAAGTTAACATTACAGGGCTGTAGCATGCTCTCAAACTTTGGTCGGCCAGTACACTTATGCATTACCGGTAATTATGTTTAGCAGTATGACGCAAAAAATTGTAATGTAAAAAACGAATGGAGAAATAATACATTGCATATAATTTAAAGTAAATCAATGTAATAGGAGTGAACACACATATTTTTACACTTGTATGATTGTAATCAACAAATTATATTCTAACTTTTTATATGCATGATTTATATTAGTGTTATAATGTGTGTATACATGAATCAATGTACGCACGCACGCACGCACGCACGCACGCACGCACGCACGCACGCACGCACGCACGCACGCATTTCAGTCACTCGTCATTGTTTCAGTTCACTGTATAAATGAGTATCTGGCTATAGACAGTGGTGGATATGTGGAAGTGGACATCCATAGCACTTCCCCATTTCAGAAACAGCACTAGTTTGCGGGACACCAGTAATCTCATTGGACAGTACTATGGATCCTTAGCAGTATGTGTAGTGTGTTGGTAGGCACACAAGTAATAATTGGACAGTACTATGGATCCTTTGTAGGATGTGTAGTGTGTTGGTAGGCACACAAGTAATCATTGGACAGCACTATGGATCCTTTGTAGGATGTGTAATGTGTTGGTAGGCACACAAGTAATCATTGGACAGCACTATGGATCCTTTGTTGGATGTGTAGTGTGTGGGTAGGCACACAAGTAATCATTGGACAGCACTATGGATCCTTAGCAGTATGTGTAGTGTGTTGGTAGGCACACAAGTAATAATTGGACAGGACTATGGATCCTTTGTAGGATGTGTAGTGTGTTGGTAGGCACACAAGTAATCATTGGACAGCACTATGGATCCTTTGTAGGATGTGTAATGTGTTGGTAGGCACACAAGTAATCATTGGACAGCACTATGGATCCTTTGTTGGATGTGTAGTGTGTGGGTAGGCACACAATTAATCATTGGACAGCACTATGGATCCTTGGCAGGATGTGTAGTGTGTGGGTAGGCACACAAGTAATCATTGGACAGCACTATGGATCCTTGGCAGGATGTGTAGTGTGTGGGTAGGCACACAAGTAATCATTGGACAGCACTATGGATCTTTTGTAGGATGTGTAGTGTGTGGGTAGGCACACAAGTAATCATTGGGCAGCACTATGGATCCTTGGCAGGATGTGTAGTGTGTGGGTAGGCACACAAGTAATCATTGGACAGCACTATGGATCATTGGCAGGATGTGTAGTGTGTGGGTAGGCACACAAGTAATCATTGGACAGCACTATGGATCTTTTGTAGGATGTGTAGTGTGTGGGTAGGCACACAAGTAATCATTGGGCAGCACTATGGATCCTTGGCAGGATGTGTAGTGTGTGGGTAGGCACACAAGTAATCATTGGACAACACTATGGATCCTTGGCAGGATGTGTAGTGTGTGGGTAGGTACACAAGTAATCATTGGACAGGACTATGGATCCTTGGCAGGATGTGTAGTGTGTGGGTAGGCACACAAGTAATCATTGGACAGCACTATGGATCTTTTGTAGGATGTGTAGTGTGTGGGTAGGCACACAAGTAATCATTGGACAGCACTATGGATCCTTGGCAGGATGTGTAGTGTGTGGGTAGGCACACAAGTAATCATTGGACAGCACTATGGATCTTTTGTAGGATGTGTAGTGTGTGGGTAGGCACACAAGTAATCATTGGGCAGCACTATGGATCCTTGGCAGGATGTGTAGTGTGTGGGTAGGCACACAAGTAATCATTGGACAGCACTATGGATCCTTGGCAGGATGTGTAGTGTGTGGGTAGGCACACAAGTAATCATTGGACAGCACTATGGATCCTTGGCAGGATGTGTAGTGTGTGGGTAGGCACACAAGCAGAAGTGTCGTCTTTTAGTGTCATGGTGTATCAATACAGAGAAGAACTTCCAATGGCTTTACTACATACTAAACATACATAACCATGGACATGTGATGGTATTGTTAATTAAACATACCTTCTATTGTATGTGTGAACAACGAATCAATACAGACATGCAATGAATATACAATATATTCATGCACAATATGTGGGGGATCTTTATCAATAACGGATGTAGTTTTAGGGGGTGCACAGGTCAATGTTACAAAGTGTTACAAAGTGTTATAAAGGGGTCTCAAAACGTCCAAAAATAGCGGGATGTACTTTATGGATACCCCTTTACAGCAACTAATTCAAACTGAGTCAAATACCCAACATGACTGTGTCTCTGTTGGGGCCCTTTTCGGAATATAACACATAAATATTTAACACGTATTCTTGATTTTACTTACTTGACTTAAAGCATAAGCCATAGTACCCCCTCGCTGTCCTCCGGGAAGTTGCACCCCTCCATTCTGTTCTATGCATGGCATGCCGCTCTGCTGTCAATAGTGGCAGCCCAGTGTCATTCCTGATCTGGTCACTCCACCTCTTCAATGGTCTTCCTCTCCTCAAACATGTATTCAAGTCAAAATTCAAAAAAGTTGAATGAATATCTTTATTTCAGATATATCCTGGAGAACCATAATGTTCCATGGTTCACTCTGTGAAATACCTTACTGGAAAATACAAATACATTATATTTAATGATCCATACAAGTCAATGAGTTCCTACAATACAACAATGAGAGAAGCGCAAAGGAAACTACACAACATGCAGATAAAGAAGTCAGTGATGCTAAAGCAGATGAAACCATGATTTCCTACATTTCCTACATACATGCATGCATACATACATACATACCCGATACTAGTGTAGAATCTAGTCAGTTTCATGTTAGGATTAGGTTCCATGTACATTTCAATCCTATCCAGCTTTATCCTTAGTTATTGGCACCAGAACAACTGACAATATTGACTCAGGCGTAAATCCATCAGCTACAAAAACGAAAAAAGACACTTAGAAATCGCATAAGTATTTGGGAATGCCCATGTATGTGAGGCATCCAGGGATGGGTAAAATACTTTGAAAAAGTATTTAAAATAGAAAAATACCTCCAAAAAGTATTTCAAATAGTGTATTCTGAAAACACTTTTGGGGGGAACTAAAAACATTTTTTACTTAGGTTTTAGAAAGTGCTCCACGCAGATAGTACTGATGTAAATTCACTGTTGTCTATTGAACTAACACAATATGTTTCTGCATCAGTTAACCCATAAATTAAATGTATTGGATTTAAAATAATAGCCCAAAATGTCCACACATCCATTATATCATATAGATCACTCTTAAAGTAAAACAGGTCAAACTATATATTAAGGTTGTCCTTTATTAAGGAAAATCTATGATGGCACCCCCTAAAAAGTTTCTTTTCACCAAGCTATAATTTCCTGTGAACTTCAATTAATTCGCGAAACCAACTCAGGTCTCTGCCATGTATTCTGGATCTGGATGGAAAGCTTTTCTGATAGTATAGGAGTGTGATTCCTCTCCAGTTCTTGCACATTCCCATGTCACCTTTCTTTGGCAGTTTTACAAGGTATCCATTTTTCCATTCTGTTGGGACTTTCTCTTGTTCCCATATCTTCAAGAATAGATGGTGCAACACGTCTGTTGTTGTTATCAGGTCTGCTTTCAGAGCCTCTGGTGGTATGCCGTCTGATTTCTTTGAAGTGTTCTTCCCATCTTGATGTTTGCTCGCTTCCTTGATTATGGTTCTTACTTGCTTGTCTTTCATTGGTTTTGAAGGATTTCTTCTTTCCTCGCTAGTGTTCTTGCGCTGCCATTTCAGCTTGTGTTGCTGGGTCATTGATGAAGTTTTGCTTGTCTTTTCTTGTGCTCTTCTTGACTGCTTTGTTTAGTTGCCAGTATTTTGCTTGGTGTTCTTGTTTCTCTTCTACTGTCTTGCAGTGATTGACCATTTGTTTCATTTGTTTCCTTTCTTTGATCAGCGTCCATGTTGCTGTTGATAGCCACACTTTGAGTTTTCTCTCCCTTTTGCCTAGGACTTCTTTGCATGATTCTTTCCAGGTTTCTTGTAGTGTGGCCCAGACAATGTCTGTGGAGTCCTTCATCATATCCTCTAGGGCTTCAAACCTGTTTCTCACAGCACAGTTGAATTTGAGTTTTATTTTTCTTGACTTTAGCTTTTGAACATCTTACTGTTGTTGTGGCCTATTTGTTGTGTCTGTGTATTTCTTCAGCTTTATTCTCAGAATTCCTAGCAGGAGATGGTGGTCTGATGCCACATCTGCTTCTGTCTTTACTCGTACGTCCAGGAGACTTCTCCATTTCCTGCCTATGGTTATGTGGTCGATCTGGTTCTCTGTTTTCCCATCTGGTGAGAGGTCCATGTGGCTTTGAGCATCATTTTGTGTGGGAAGACACTGCCACCAATAACTAAGTCATTAAATGTACAAAAGTCTGCAAACAGTTCTCCATTTTCGTTCATGGTTCCAAGTCCATGCTTTCCCATTATTTCTTCCCTGCCTGTCTTGTCTGAACCCACCTTTGCATTTTTTGTCTCCCATTAGGATTTATGCATCGCCTTGGTGTTTCATCTAGCACATTTTGTAGTCTTTTGTAGAATTCTTCTTTTGCTTCTTCGTTGTCACTGTTTGTTGGGACACTGGATCACACTAACATTCATTCCAGTTGACTTGAATCTTGCTGTAATGATTCTTGGTGACACAGGGTGCCACTCCATGCAGGCTTTCATGGCAGTTTGTGTTGCCATTATTGCCACTTCGTGTTTGTGTGCGTGGTCTTCACCTTCATGTTCTCAGTATATTATGTTCTCCTGTAGCAGGCTTAGTTTGTCTGGCTCTGATCCATCTGGTCTCGCTGAACCCCAGCCCCTTGATGTTGCATTTCTTCATTTCATGTGCCACTTGAGTTGCCTTCCCAGTCTGGTACTTGGTCCAGACATTCCAGGTGCCTATTCTGGTGTTTCTTTTGGCACTAAGCAGATGAACTGTCAGTGGTCTGACTTCCCAACGGCTTTCATCAGGTCGCGTCATGTTGCACTCCAAGGAGACATCATCTTGGGTTGTTGAGTTAGTTGAATAGTTTATCGTTTCGGTTTCTGTAATCAGCTTTACATCTGGATGGGTGATTGGCCCAGTCAGTGGGGTTTTCTGTCAAGGTAGTCCTTGGCTTAGCCCTTTTATTGTGTCTGTCCCCTTGTCACAAGAGTCAGGTACAACAGGCTCCACCAGGAGAGATTGTATGTCACATCATTGAGCCATGTGGACCCCACCGAGCCATGTGGCCCCTAGTGAGCCATGTGGACCCCACTGAGCCATGTGGACCCCACTAAGCCATGTGGACCCCACTGTGCCATGTGGACCCCACTGAGCCATGTGGACCCCACTGAGCCATGATGACCCCATTGTTTGCTCAGGAAATGTCCTGGGTGAGGACAATAATATCTGAGCTGTTGAAAAGTATCACAATTATGTCCTGGGCCAGGACGATAATATCTGAGCTGTTAAAAAGTATCACAATTATGTCCTGGGTCAGGACGATAATATCTGAGCTGTTGAAAAGTATCACAATTATGCCCTGGGCCAGGATGATAACATCTGAGCTGTTAAAAAGTATCACAATTATGTCCTGGGTCAGGACGATAATATCTGAGCTGTTGAAAAGTATCACAATTATGTCCTGGGCCAGGACGATAACATCTGAGCTGTTGAAGAGTATCACAACTATGCATAGAGCAAAATATTTACTAGACAAAATGCTTGCTTAATATTGCACTATTCAGAGTACCTGCCTTGTGTGTCATATTGTTGCGTTGTGTGGTGAGGGGAAATACCTACAAAACAAACACCAACTGTATTTATTTCCCACCAAAGCAATTAGCAAGGATTGTCAGCAATGTACACTGTTCCCATCATACAAATGGCTTGTTTTGTGAATTGCATATATTAAAAGCTCTATGTTATTTTGTAAAACTAAAAAGAGCCATTATAATACATGAAGCAAACAAAAAGTTATTACCAAATAATCTACTGCTAATTCAACAGTTTATGACACAACACGTGAAACATGACAAAGTAAACATTTAAGACATTTTGCATTTGCAAGAATGACCCTAAAAGTCCAATGTATATCTGTACAAGGTATACACTTATGGAATTCACTAGACCAAACCATCCAATGTAATCAATCATAGACAATGTTAAACATGGAAAGTAAAAAATTTGTACACGTGCAATTAAAAATGTGAGAGAGCGTACTGGCCATGTCAATTCACTTATTCAAATAGTGGTCCCATGATGGTATGACAGCTATTATGTTATACAATATGGTATTCCACATTCCTGGGGTTCTGATTCAGCTTGCTGATATACGAAACTACCATCCCACTGGAAAAAACCCTAAGATTATAATGAGAGCATATCAGGAAGCATGTAACCCATTATGTTCATTACCTTGTTGTACTAATCAACCATGGGTAGGCTGTCAAAGAGATACCTCTCAAAATACCAGAAACAGCAGAAGAGGCTCAGTTCTAGACCATCCAGAAGACATGATGATGCACGTAGTCGATTAGAACAGCAAACACGAGTTGGACTGCAATTGTCAACAATGCAAGTTATGAAACAGAGCCAAATGTGTTTCCTTCATGACAAGTACGCTTCATGTCACCATCATTTTAAACGTCAAATATTTAGTTGGTACCAACCACCATTTCCTTTTAGACATGTTAAGGTAACAAAACTGTGATCTATCATCTCAAGCCGGCTATCGATATGACTTCGCCTGGCACCACGCCCCTAAGTATAAAACAAACAAACATGGTTTACAAGATAGTGTCAGTGCGCGCTGTTCTCAGTTCACACAACAGGAAAGTTTGCTGTTGTGATCCACAGTAGGAACCACGAGAAGGTGACAAGCGCTTCTCCCACCACGAGTATATTTGTGCATGCAGTGTAAGTGTGAAAAGGTGTGTCTGAAACAGAATCATCACAGCATGACAAACAGAAATCAGGGAAAAACCGGAAAAATTTCATCCATCTATACTATGGTACAGGTTTGGCAGCTTCAGCGGCAGTGCCCTGGCCGGTTGGTTAGGGTAGGGACATCTTACTAGATAAGCAGAAACTGACACACAGGTCACAGTCATATAAAATGTTGCCGAAGCAAAACAGTCAACCTATAATTGATCATTGTCATTGATATGGGAGCGGGAAAATAACGCGTGCATACCAACCTGTCACTTACTTTCAGATAGCGGGCGCCAGTGGCAGTGTGATGTACTAACTATCCTATGACGTAACAGGCCTGGGGTAATATGTAATAGCAATGATTACAATTGTTCAAGCAATAGTAACAGTAATAGTAATAGATGGAACAGAATGCAATGTAATAGTAATAGAAAGTAAAGTAATAGTAATCGAGGTATTACTTTGCTATTACAATTGAACATTTCAATCAGACCAAAATTCAATTTCAATGGAAATAATCAGACCAAAAAATTCTGTATTTTGACATAATGGGACTTGGACAAGCATCATGTTCAGTCGTTCACATGCAGTTTTATATATTTATTTTACAACAGTGGTGATAAAATGGCTTAGTATCTGAATCATGACAGTCAATGAACTTCAGCACTATTAGCAGGAGACACTGTGACTTTTGTATGTTACCATGACTAGTCACTTGCTTGTAATAGGATTCCACAAAATGGCATCGGCAAACCAAGCTTGTGTTTGATAGCTGCCATTTGTCCCTCCGTATGGCGATTATCCACTTTTTTCTTAGAGTAGGATCCTTCGGAAACTGATGACCCCTTTTACCATTACACTGCGGGACACAGCAGCCAGTACCCGGTATTTTATTGGCAACTAAAGTTAATAAGCACACAGCGCACCTTCTTCTCCAATGAAGCGCTAAGGACTACGGGTAATTAGTATAACCAGAGTGGGTGCAGCCCCACCCAGCGATAAAAAAATACGCTCGGTTCCTCCATGTAATTGGTCATTTGAAGCCAGGTCCACGAGCCATCTCTCCTTTTCACACAAGCCTATTCATTCATTCACTGAAGCAGGATAAGGGTTCCAGGCTTCCAGCACCAAACATACTGTCTTGAACATCTGAATCATTCAATCAGTCATTGTCATCTCCCAACCCTAGCTGCCAGCCTGCCATGCTGGGTAATGTTTGAACAAAATCCAGGGGCTTATACCAGCATTTCAGAGTTTTTCTCATTTGGCAGCTAGCTTGCACACTCCTGACAAAGTGTGAAAAACATCCTATCCTTAAGCCAATAATTAACTGTCCCCCAAGCAGTATGGGTCTACTATGGGATAATCAGACTGTGTTATATAACAATGACATTGCTTTTTTTTCGTACCAATGAATATATGAAACTTCTATATCCCACTGGAATTGTGTGAGGTTAATTTAATTGGGAAATTTATGAGTTAATTGTAATTTAATTAATTATACACCCATCGCATCAGTTAATTTGAATCTTTGTAAATGATTAAGGCATGTAAAATGTGTAATAGTTTCAATGGAAAACGTAATAGTAATAGCTCGAAATGTAATAGTAATATTAAATATATTACATTGCCTTCAGCACGTAATAGTAATAGATAGTAATAGTAATTCCCGAATCACCTCCGGTGGCCCTGTCATAACTTGGCATAAGCCATGTCAGCAACTTTATTTTGTTTTGTAACCGTCCATGTGTTGAAAGAAACCAACATACCAAATAATAACCTACGAATTTCGCAGAAACAATAAACAAATTGAACGACACATTTACGCGTCTCCCTCTAACCGCCCGCGCGCGCCACCTATCGGATATATTGCGGTTTTCCTGAACTGTCCGCCAGGAGAGCCAAGAGCGTTCTTTACCGCCAATGCCCTTTTAAAAGCCGGTCTCGCCACGCAGCACAGCACAGGAACCATACGACGCATAGCTAAAAGACTACGCACTTCAGCCAAAACCATTTGACACTTTATTTGCCGCCGGGGTAATTAAACATCTGGCACATTCTCAAAAGGTCGATGCCAGCAGTTTTCTCTACTATTACACTATGGCAACATAACTACCGCAGATGTTCCCATTGCCTTTCCCTTTCACCTTCCCTTGGTGGCCACGTTTTGCACGATTAGTACAAAACGTGAACATCAAGAATTCTTTTCAATGTGCTGAACAATAATTAAGTTTAATCAAAATCACATACCTCCAGCAAACGCACTTACCCTCCAAACTGGCAGTTTTCGCAAAATATTAATACGCCACCTACCGTAGTATTTCGGGAATGTCAACACCAAAATACCTACGCGTCTTCAAATCCGCTTCATACTGCAACATCTCACTGCCGAAGGTCAATCCGACATTTCAAACGTTCCCAACTTGCTGGCTGAATACATTTACTACTATCCTCTATGCAATGAAATCACCGAAATCGGCTAAATGGCATATTTTAGGGACTATGCATTCGCTACCGATGCAATCATGAATCGGCAACCAATAATTACAAGCATGAACTTTACTCAAAGGTCTAGATAAATTTTGTGATAAAACTAGCAAATATTTCTCTATTTTAAAATCATATTTAATTATTAAGTTGTACATCCATATCACTATTGCAAATATCACTACTCCACTGGCGACAGAGCGGTTAACGTGCGACTGTTAACGCTTGCCAGATGTTTAGCCACACCATGCCAATACTATTTTATTTACACAACTACGAATATTCACAAATTATATCAATGCACACATATATTTAGGATGGGTCACTGGAAAAGTTAATAGTTGTCTAGCTAGTGACCCAGATATCATTTCCGGCCGTTTATAAACACGTGTTTTCTCATCGGAAGCTGTGTGCAAGATTGTGCATAATATTTGTTTAAGCTGGCACAGGTTGAAGTTTGTCGAAATGTTTGTCATCGCAAACAGCCAGATGACAATGCCTGAATGTACATATATTATGTGATCCAACCATCATTGACATGTTCATGTATGTTGCCCAGCCATTGACTTGGACTTGTTTAAAGTCAGTGTGCAAACTAATTTTTCAGCGAACAAAATATCCTTGAACAGTGGTCTGGACCAAAATCACTTAGTTGGGCGTTCGGCGACATTACTTATAAGTAGCGCTCTCTTGTGTCAAGCACTGTCTAAAAGTGAAATACAAACAATCCGACATATGGCGACACTGGTATCTATTCTGTAACGTGTTCGCCTTGGTGGCCGAGACTGCAAGCACCCTACTGTGTGTACACAATTGCCATGGGAGTTCGTCATATCGCTGCTTGACAGCGAGTCGGGCGCGTCAGAATGTAGATATTTTGAACACAGTTACGCAAAAATAACATAATGACAGAATTGTCAAAATCTTCGCTCAAGAGACCGTTTACGTCCATCCGGACAACGGAAGAATTCACCAACATTGACTTGAAGAATTTCTTTGGGCACACGGACGAGGTACTGGCGGTGCATGTCCTTTCAAGATATCGTGTTATTATCAGCCATCAGGACAATTAGAGTTAATATTACATACTATACTTGTTAAAGTTGATCCTGTCACACTAATTGATACACGTATTCTAGCCTACATTTATGTGAATGTTTTATTTAATTTACAACATAATTATAACTTAATTCCAATATAACTATAAATTAACAATAATAATTTGACGTACTCGAGCATAAAGTAAATCAAATAATGACTATATATTGACACAGACGGGTCATAGTATTGTCAATAGACAATACTGACTATTATTCATTTATTATTAAAATGTTAACCATTGTTGGCATTAGCATTGCTACAACAATTACTGGATGATTTGAAGACCAATGACAATAGTTTTTATGACACATGCATACACATTTAACTAATAGTAAACTTGCTATTATTTTATGTTTACATATGTTATTGTTGAGTGTTCTATTTGTGTAAGCTTTATTTGCCATAAAGAACACAATTATTAGCTGCTGATACTTTCACACCATCATATGTACATATATGTACAGTATAATATGGTAATTATTATTACTATTTTATTAATTTAGCTTTGATCTTATCTTATAAGTTTATGGTCAGCTTTAATAGTTTACCCCAGAGTTTAAGTTAGTGCCACAACAGGTTAGAGTTATATTAGTTAATATTGCAAAATTTAGCATGCTAGTTATTAATTATATACATACACCTGTACAATGCACATTATTGCTAAATGCAACTTGTCAATTGCTCTTACTGCAATGTATTCTACTGGATATTGACACATTCATGCAATCAATAAATTGCACACTTGGTTCCAGTCCAGTACACCAGCTCTGTGATGGAGTCTATGTACTATACTCACTGTGCTTTTAGACAGGGTTGGTTAACATTAGAACAACATGCACTTTAGTATACACGTGCACTTTTACAATAGTGGGCAACAGAATGAATATAGTGCTTTATCAAAACTAAAAAATTTTTTTTTTAGCAAAGTTAGGATGATATACAGCGAAAAAAAGTTATAATTTTAATCTCATTGCTGGTTGAAACCAAGTCCTGACTCTTCAAGGAAACTAATTTCTGCAATTCTACCCCCATCGGTAGTTGTTAATGCACTTGTGTTCATTCTGCTGCCCAGCATTGTGGAAGTGCACTTGTATTAACACAATGCATTTGTCAATAATATTGGCCCTACTGTACTGTGTAAGCAGACATTGTGGGTTCTTTTGTCATATTCTCTCCATAGAGCACTATCTTGAATTAACACCATTACAAAGGACTGCATAGGTGCATATGTGACAGTGTAGTTAGTCTGATGTTGTTTGTAGCCTTAGCCACCTTATAGACTCTATTCAGATACACAGGCACACATTAGTCCGTTTACAGAGCCCCTTCAATAGCTCTGTGAGTACAAACCTTTTGAAACAGGTTACATATTTATTCCAGGCATGAAATATTTTACTAATGATTACTTGTGGGTAGTCCCATGCACTAGCATGTTGGGGTCTAAATACTGCGCTAACAAAGGTTCTTTCAATAGTTATCTTACTATGACATGCTAGCTGTAGTATCCACTATGACATGCTAGCTCTACTATCCACTACGACATGCTAGCTCTAGCATCCACATGCTAGCTCTAGGTTCTTTCAATAGTTATCTTATATAAAAGTCCCTCCTGGATTTGATATTTTCCTTTGTTTCGTTTCAGACATATTTTGCCAAAAAATTTATTTAGTATCCACTAGTTTGTTTGTACAAATGTGATATTTTGGTTTGGTGAAATTATTTGGCCAACTATTAAATAATTTTTACTGGATCTGGTAAAAATTCGACAAAAATTACAGAAGTTGCAAAAGTGGCTCTATATATTATAGCGTAGCATAGCTCTTCAAATTTTTGCAATTTACTCTATGATTATCTAATAATCAAAGTCAATTCATTAGAGACAAAAGTTATTAAAATGACTGCGCATATTGGTTTTAAAAAACACTAAAGATTTGAACATAAGTTAACCTGATTCATGATGGGCTAAATGAATTGAGGAGGGAGTTTAAGGAGTTTATAAGTTCTCTAAGTCTCTAGCATTTGTTCAGACCACCATCAGCCTCTCAATACGTGGTGTGGGACATGACATTACGCACATATTGCCAATCAGAAAGCACAGCCAACAGCCACCGGCATCCTATCCATATGAAACCGTGAATATAAACCATAACAAGAGGTTTGAATATTTATTCATCAGTTTATTCAAATATTCAAATATAAAATATAAATAATATATTGAAACAAAAAACACAAGAAGCACCATAAATGCAAAAGAAATGCAGAAATGCCAATAATACTGTATTTGTCTTGATAATTAAAAAACAGTTATAAAACAATTTGTAAAGCCAAAAGCTGTCCTTGTTTCTGTGCACATTTTGATAAATTCAATATAATGATTTCATATCCTGTCGGCATGGAGATATCATACATATTGATGATTTATATCATTATCAATTAACAATATGGATTCTGCCTTATCTTAGGTGAATTGCGCCACATTCTCCCCTGACTTTGAGCTGTTAGTGACCGGCTCAGAAGACAAGAAGGTGCGCGTGTTCAATGCAGCCAGTGGCCGCTTTGTGGTTAGTCTGTCTGGACACAAAGGTAGTTGCACTTTGTTTGGTCACTGTAGCATGAAAGCTTCACCAAGAACACTTAATGGTCACTTAAGCACTTTGACTGCTGCAAAATAGAAACGCACTCAGTCGGTAGCCACTTTACTCTGCAGTGGAATATTTATCTAATTAATTATGAAAGTCGCACAAACGGACTAATTCTTTGATTTAAGGGGGCATGACGCTGACCAAATGTAATTTCAAGGCAGTATTAAAGGCACACCTTTCAGTGCAGCCTTTAGAACATTACTGTAGACAGCAGTAATAACTTTTTAATGACATGGTGATGTTTTTATTAATTTATTTATTTAACTTATTTAACATATTTTAAACTGTTTTTTAGCTGATCTTTAAACTTATTTTAAGCATATTTTTTAACTTCATGTATTAATTAATTCATATATGTAAAATATAAATACTGCTGTCATTATAATCTGATACAAGTTACAATTTTTTTTTCTGCTATTAATTTTATGTTGGCATTTTTATCTATTTTATTTTTAAGGGCCAGTTCGATCAGTTGCCATCACTCCAAATAGCAAATACTTTGCAAGTGGAGACTTCTGCAAGAAAATTCACTTCTGGCGGACCAGAGATGGGACGTGTCTATTTATATTAGAAGGTAAGAATGACAGAGAGAAGGATTTAAGTAGGAGAAAATAATCAGATACGCACATAAAAGTCTTTTATCAATTAAATGTTTTCACTTGTCTTGTTATAGAATCATTTCACCAAAAAAATCTGACCTGTCTCGTATCCACGACAACATGCTAGCTCTAGTAGCTGTGATGTGCTAGCTATAGTATCCACTATGACGTGCTAGCTCTAGTATCCACTATTTAGCTCGTTTGTGGAAATGTGTTATTTAGTTAGTTTAGAGTATGAAAACATTGGACAAACTATCAAATCTTTTTGACTGGATCCAATAAAAATTCTGTGAAAAAGGACAAAAGAACTCTATGTACTATGTACTAGGTATAACATGTGGATATTCACACTTTCACAAGTCACCCGATGTAACACAAAGTCAATTCTTTCTATAATTTAAACAAAAGTAGGCACTCTTATTAAACCGACTGCGCATATTACATAACTACTACTGCTACTACTACTACTACCAGTACTACACTACTACCAATACTACACTACTACCAATACTACACTACTACCAATACTACACTACTACCAGGTACACTACTACTACTACTACTACTACTACTAATACTACACTACTACCGGTACTACACTACTACCACTACTACTACTACTACCAATACTACACTACTATCGGTACTACACTACTATCGGTACTACACTACTATCGGTACTACACTACTATCGGTACTACACTACTACCGGTACTACACTACTATCGGTACTACACTACTACCACTACTACTACTACTACCAATACTATACTACTACCGGTACTACACTACTACCACTACTACTACTACTACTACCAATACTACACTACTAGCGGTACTACACTACTATCGGTACTACACTACTACCGGTACTACACTACTATCGGTACTACACTACTACCAGTACTACACTACTACCGGTACAACACTACTACCGGTACTACACTACTACCGGTACAACACTACTACCGGTACTACACTACTACCGGTACTACACTACTACCGGTACTACACTACTACCGGTACTACACTACTACCGGTACTACACTACTAGTGGTACTACTCTACTACACTACAAATTTGAACATCAACAAACCTGATTGGGGCTAAATCAGTCAAGGGGAAGTACCCAACACAAGTACCCTGAAAGGCGAAAAACACAAAGCATTTCACTTTGCTTTTAGAAGATTCTATCTTTGTGTGATTTTTGTGAATATCACTATTTTGCATGTTGATAGGTCATAAGAAAAGTGTAGAGTGTCTGACATTTTCCTCCAACTCGGAGCTGCTCTGCTCCGGTTCATGGGATCGGACGGCTATTGTCTGGGAGGTTGAGGTAAGAAATTATAATCACTTTCAAAATGCCGCTAATGTATACCTGTCAATTAAATCGGCTGGAACATTCACAAGGAAAAGCTAGCACATTCCCCAAAACTTTGGTCAACATACTTTGATATTATGTATTACATTCTGAGGTGTCCTCCGTAAAACTGCCATGACCACACGATCTCTGTAAGGTAGATTGTAAATTTGTACCTGTTGGGTGGATGGATCACTACGAAGCTAGACTTATGAGGGAAGTGTGGCTGGAAGTGGGAAGTTAACCTCAAAATTAGGTGGGATTGGTGGGAGCTACCATGGGCTCTCAAAAATGGTGGGAGGTGGAAGATTGGTCCCACAAACAGGTGTGTGATGGGAGGTTGGTCCCAAAAAAAGGTGGGAGATAGGAGGTTAAAATCCCTGCCACAGCCCTTACTCATCCTCACCACCAGGGGCTTCTGACTACATCAGTACCTTGGCAGATCTACCCTCACCACCAGGGGCTTCTGACTACATCAGTACACCTGGCAGATCTACCCTCACCACCAGGGGCTTCTGACTACATCAATACCCCTGGCAGATCTACCCTCACTACCAGGGGCTTCTGACTACATCAGTACCTCTGGCAGACCTACCCTCGCCACCAAGGGTTTCTGACTACATCAGTACTCCTGGCAGATCGACCTGTTGAAATGTGGAACTTTCAGTTGCTGTGTTAAACAATAATATTGCTCACTTAGATGTGAAGGGCTCGCATGTGGAACTTAACTTTAATTAGTAGTGGATCCGTCATCTCTGATTAGATGGCTAATGACGAGCATTAACAAGTCGATTTGCCAGGGGTACTGTAGTACTGCTACCACGCCTGGCTAGTTAGGATGCCGTCACTTATTTGAATGTATGCTGATATTTCTTTTTGCACTGATACCATATGTATAAGTATTTTTTATTTGGGTAAATAAATAATAATGACTATGATTGTTATTTTGGCACAAGCGGTTGAGAGTTTCCATTCACTTGTCTGTTTGCCAGACGGGGAATAAACTGAGGGTGTTTGAAGGCCACGTCAACTTAGTGCAATCAGTCGCATTTTCCTTCTCCAACAAATGGCTGGTAAGTGATTTCATGCAGACATATGGACAATTTGGACATGTCAGATGTACAAACAAATTCATCAATAGAAAGCAAATTCATCAATATAAAAAATTATGTATCAAAATAATTAGCTTTACTTTTTTATTTAGTTAATTGCAAATCAGGTTCGTTGATTATCAGATCTGTAGTGTGTGTCTGTGAATAGTAAAACATTTCCCAATTTCAGAGAAGCAAGTCAAATTTTATTATACAGAAATTTTACAAAAATTCCTATTGGCTTGCATCTCATCACATGTGAATCTTCTTTATCCAGTTTAATTTTCTGATAATGTCTTCATATATTTTAACTACTTGGCTGTATGAATTGTGATTATTCAACGTTTCCAGGCAACTGGATCATGGGATTACACAATTCGTTTGTGGACCCTGAAAGATTCAGATGAAGACTCGGATGTAAACTTGACGGCTGGCACAGAGGGAAACTCAGAGGAAGGAGGAGAAGATGTACACGTGTTGGTGGGACACAAGGGAAACATCCATGCTATGGCTTTCTCTAAGGAAAACATGCTGGTGAGTGGAAATACATTCTACATTTAAGAATAATGGCTGGAATTTATTAAAAATAGTCATAATTTATTCACCAAAATACAAATGGTGTAAGTACAGAGAGGGTTTGAGGCTGGTTCACTAGAATAAGTTATTATTTATCAACCTAATGCCCTCACATAATACACATTTACAGTAATTGCATACATTTGCATTTTGATTGTTGGTATTTCAACAGGTAAGAGAATAGGAAAATAAAAAATGACAAATAACAATATGGAAAGTAGAGGTAGTATTCTTAGCAATTGAGAAACAAAAGCAGCCAAACAACCCCATCCTCCTTCAAAATCCCCTCACACTGTTGCTTCCTACCCTTGCTGTTTGATGACTGGGTCGGATTTGGTTGAGTGAAGAGACATCTCTCGTGTTTCAGCTGTGCACAGTGAGTGCGCCAAAGTCTCACAACATCCAGACATTATATCCCAGTTTGTACTGCAAGCTCCTTTTGAGTATGTCCAGCAAACAGTAGATGTAGATAATCATATGGGTTTGTTTGCGGGTGTGCACATTGCAGGGTTGGCAGTGGCATACATGTATATGAATCTGCCATATTTTAACTGTGTACGTGTTACTACCACAGTGGTTAGGACGTCAGACTCAGACAAGAGCACTAGGATTCGAATCCTCTTACTGCTGTTTCAAAGCTTGGACAATTTTGTTCACTCCACATTGCCTCTGTTCACTCAACTGTACAAATGAGTGCTTGGCTATAGACCGTGGTGGATATATATATATATATATAAATAAATAATCTTCACGCAGCAATTGTGGTGTTTTCTGAGTTCTTCCTAGAGAAGTCGAGTTGGCATTGGAATGAACAGGTTGGTTGGTAAAGTATATTAAATCGCTCTGAACGGTCTTAAGGTCTGGATACCACGCTATACAAGAACTATTAGCAATGCTACGCATGTTTCTAAAATTGTTCCAAGAAACATGATCTACGTCAAACATTCACATAAGTTCTTATGTTTGGTATTAACGTCTCGTGAAACTGCCAGTTGTACATGATTGGGGGACATAAGATGTCATTGCCATTGCCTACCAAAACTTGACTGGGTAGTGCAGAGTCATAAGCAGTGGTTGCCTTTTCTCAAGTGCAATGCCAGGCAAGTAGGCTAGTTTATAAATAAACCGTTGTCTTCTTGCAGGCGTCTGGTTCCTGGGATAAGACCATTCGCCTGTGGAATCCCCGAACGGCCCTCTGTCTGTTCGTCCTGACGGGACACAAGGGTTGGATCCAGTCCGTTGCTTTCTCCCAGGACAGTCTCTTCCTCGTGAGTGCCTGCGAGGATGACACCGTGCGCGTATGGGACTGTGTGCTCGGAAAATGTGTTCAAGTGCTTGAGGTATTTTTATATTCACAAACAAATATCTGAAAAACTTAGAAACTCCCCCAGATGATTTAGCCCATGGTGAATCACATTCATTCATATTTGTAGCACGTGAATAGTTTAAGTAATATGGAAAGTTGGTTTAATAAGTGTGCATACTTAAAATCATCAAAACAATTTATTTTGATCATTAGATAGGTAGACACTAGATAGGGACAGATAGGGTAATTTGTAAAATTGTGAATAGTCTTATGTTCTAGTATGTAGCGCAGGACCACTTTATAATTTTTTCGCCATATTTTGACTGGTCTTGGTCAAAATAATTTAATTATTTGTCAGATAATTTCACCAAAACTAAATAATAAATTTGTACAAACGAGCTAGTGTGTTCAAGTCGATACTAGATAGGTTACATTTTTCATGAAATGAATGAGACAAGCAAAATAATTGAATTGAGGAGGAACTCTCAACCACCTTTCTTGAATATATCCTACAGAACAATAGATACATTTTGATGTTGTCCTTGTTTATACATAAATTGCCCAGAATTAGAAATCAATGGATGCTTTATTTTAGTTTATTTATACAGCATAACATATTTAATATCTCTTTCAGAAGACCAACAAAATTACTCATCTTTTAGTACCGGTATATCAATTTCATTTAGTAATTTGCTCGTTTCATTTCTTTACTTGTTCATATTATAAATTACAGTAGTACTGAATTCTGTTTGATTTGTGCCTCATTATAAAAAGGGCAATTACAATTTATGAATTATCAATGTCATCTTATAATTGTACACTTTTCAGGGTAAAACAGAAACCGTGACACAGTGTGGATTTGGATCGCACAGGGCAATCCTAGTGGCAGGACAGGCACATGCAACCTTGGCACGATTGACCAAGAAAACAAATGTTTAATGAATTCTGATATCTACATATAGAGTGTACACAGAGGGGATGATGGTCTATATGAGGTGTTCATCTGCAGAATGCGTTAAACACCCAAATCGCACAAATTGAGTTGAGTGGTTTTGTGCTGTCGTCTAGTGGAGGTAAGTTTTTGTTACAAAACGCATTATTGCCAAGCTATTGACTGATAAAATGAGTTTTCCTATCTATCCCTTAACAACGTGCAACAGAAAACACGATTTAACTAAAACCACACAAATTTGATATAATGCATTTTGCGGATAAACGCCTTGCACGCATTATTGTATTAATATATATATATATATATATATATATTAAAATAATATCAGCACATCTTTTATTTATGATGAGTTCCGTTCCACACAGCCAAGAAATTTGTTTGGACTTAGGCTTCCTTTTCATGTTTTTATTTGTGACCACCAGATGGAAACATGGTCTGCAGTAATTAAGGGTGGGTCCACCAAAACCTTATTTTAATGTTCATGTCTTGCTCTCATTTGGTGCCAATGGTAAAAAACCCTCTTGCCAAATTAGTCGGTTTGAAAAAAATTAGAGGTACCTCAATCACTGACGTTTCCTGCTTATGGTTATAGGGTTAATCCACGTCAAATCACTGGTTGGTCCACCCACTAGACCTTTTTTTACAAGAAATTCCCCAAATATCCAAATGAGAAACTCTGAAATGTTAGCATCCCACTCCTAATAGTTTTGGAGAAAAAAATATCTTTTCTTCTGATGTTGTGCCCGTTTTTGCGTAAATTACCAGTGTCATAATTTCAGCTAAATTTTACATCCAGTAACCCAGTAATATATGTAAAAACATGAACTGCATATGTATATGACTTTTGCCTACTGTTGTTGATTTTTAAGTTGTGTTTTATTCAGCTTATGCAAGTTTCCTTTTAACTATCATATACTACTGAATGAATCGTAACCTGTGTTTGATTTTGGTTGTTATACCTCAAGGGCTTTGTGCATATATAAGGTTTGTTTGTATATTTGTTACATGCACTGTTTGTATATGTATAAGGTTTGCACATGGATACAGTTAATGTACATATATACAATGTTTTATACATGTACAATGTTTGTTTGTATATGTGTAAGGTTTGTTTGTACATGTTTATGCATAACCTATTGTTACTGAATGTATCTATTTATAACAAGTTGATCTGCTGTTTCTTTGCATCTAAATTTATTTATATGTTATGTGAATGTAAATGTGTCATGCAGTGTAGAAGAATTTAAATCTATGATTAAGGTTATTATTACTTATAGTATCTAGTATTCATTGTTATTCGTGATATGTGATATTACTTCCTATATGAAATGTGCCAAGTTAGATAAATTTTGATGTCTCCCACAGATAGGAACCTTTTATTCTTGGGCATGTATGAGTTCGTGAATTGTGCTTACTCAAATCTAGTTTATATATTAAATGAATATCTAGAAAACCAGCTTGTTCTTATTTGGCAAGTTTATCCAGGTTCGAATAATTTAGAAACGAACAAGTTTTTAAGGATGAATTGTGAAAGCAGCAAATTACATCTTACTATAATCCAGCTAGAGTATGCATGTTATACTCCTCCTAGCTAGAGTATGCATGTTATACTCCTCCTAGCTAGAGTATGCATGTTATACTCCTAGCTAGAGTATGCATGTTATACTCCTCCTAGCTAGAGTATGCATGTTATACTCCTCCTAGCTAGAGTATGCATGTTATACTCCTAGCTAGAGTATGCATATTATACTCCTCCTAGCTAGAGTATGCATGTTATACTCCTCCTAGACGCTTTGTATCTTGGGTGCCCAACTTTCATGGTTTGATCTTTGACCCCAGAAATTGTTTGCAATGTCAAGCGTCTTTTCAACGATTGTTCAAAGTTATATAAGTTACATAAATTGTCGCTAGATGCTACTATAATTTAAACTGCCAGTATTATATCGTAGTTTCGAGGATTCCAAAAAGCCATCAAGATATTGACTGGCAGCACCAAGTACCAAGGCATAGGTGGATATTTCTGTGATATTAGTGTAACCTGAAATTTTTTAATATTGTTACCATGACAGTCATTATGAACTACCAAGTTGGGTATTTATGCTAGTATTCCTAATTCACCAAGCAGTTTCTCCAAGAAAACTAAATCAGCCTATAGTAGAACCCCTCTAAAGTATCCAACTGACTGAGGTAAAGTGGTCTGATTAAAGGGGTGGCCAAGTTACAGAAGCTGGTCTAATGAACAGATATAGGAAAAACAAACTCTGACACAAAGGCCATTTTCAAGGGGTGGCCGCTATGAGTTCTACTGTATTACAATATTTATGAACATTTATTCAGTTAAAGTCAACGTGCTAAAACACAATTTGTAGTACAGGGCAGTGTAATACCCAAAAGTTAAACCAGTCAAAAAACATCTTGGAAAGTTGGTAATATGTTTATTGCTTACCTATATTCTCATGAGGCATCTAATAATCATAGAGGAGGCGTTGCTGCCACTGACTAGGTGGTGAGTCTAGAGGAAGTGCTGCTGCCACTGACTAGGTGGTGAGTCTAGAGGAGGTGCAGCTACCACTGACTAGGTGGCGAGTCTAGAGGAGGTGCTGCTGCCACTGACTAGGTGGCGAGTCTAGAGGAGGTGCTGCTGCCACTGACTAGGTGGCGAGTCTAGAGGAGGTGCTGCTGCCACTGACTAGGTGGCGAGTCTAGAGGAGGTGCTGCTGCCACTGACTAGGTGGCGAGTCTAGAGGAGGTGCTGCTGCCACTGACTAGGTGGCGAGTCTAGAGGAGGTGCTGCTGCCACTGACTAGGTGGCGAGTCTAGAGGAGGTGCTGCTGCCACTGACTAGGTGGCGAGTCTAGAGGAGGTGCTGCTGCCACTGACTAGGTGGCGAGTCTAGAGGAGGTGCTGCTGCCACTGACTAGGTGGCGAGTCTAGGGAGGTGCTGCTGCCACTGACTAGGTGGGGAGTCTAGGGGAGGTGCTGCTGCCACTGACTGGGTGGCGAGTCTAGGGAGGTGCTGCTGCCACTGACTGGGTGGCGAGTCTAGAGGAGGTGCTGCTGCCACTGACTAGGTGGGGAGTCTAGGGGAGGTGCTGCTGCCACTGACTAGGTGGGGAGTCTAGGGAGGTGCTGCTGCCACTGACTGGTGGGGAGTCTAGGGAGGTGCTGCTGCCACTGACTAGGTGGCGAGTCTAGGGAGGTGCTGCTGCCACTGACTAGGTGGCGAGTCTAGGGAGGTGCTGCTGCCACTGACTGGTGGCGAGTCTAGGGAGGTGCTGCTGCCACTGACTGGTGGCGAGTCTAGGGAGGTGCTGCTGCCACTGACTGGTGGCGAGTCTAGGGAGGTGCTGCTGCCACTGACTAGGTGGCGAGTCTAGGGAGGTGCTGCTGCCACTGACTAGGTGGCGAGTCTAGGGAGGTGCTGCTGCCACTGACTAGGTGGCGAGTCTAGGGAGGTGCTGCTGCCACTGACTGGGTGGCGAGTCTAGGGGAGGTGCTGCTGCCACTGACTGGGTGGCGAGTCTAGGGAGGTGCTGCTGCCACTGACTAGGTGGCGAGTCTAGGGGAGGTGCTGCTGCCACTGACTAGGTGGCGAGTCTGGGGAGGTGCTGCTGCCACTGACTAGGTGGCGAGTCTAGGGGAGGTGCTGCTGCCACTGACTAGGTGGCGAGTCTAGGGGAGGTGCTGCTGCCACTGACTAGGTGGCGAGTCTAGGGGAGGTGCTGCTGCCACTGACTAGGTGGCGAGTCTAGGGGAGGTGCTGCTGCCACTGACTAGGTGGCGAGTCTAGGGGAGGTGCTGCTGCCACTGACTAGGTGGCGAGTCTAGGGGAGGTGCTGCTGCCACTGACTAGGTGGGGAGTCTAGGGGAGGTGCTGCTGCCACTGACTAGGTGGGGAGTCTAGGGGAGGTGCTGCTGCCACTGACTAGGTGGGGAGTCTAGGGGAGGTGCTGCTGCCACTGACTAGGTGGCGAGTCTAGGGGAGGTGCTGCTGCCACTGACTAGGTGGCGAGTCTAGAGGAGGTGCTGCTGCCACTGACTAGGTGGCGAGTCTAGAGGAGGTGCTGCTGCCACTGACTAGGTGGCGAGTCTAGAGGAGGTGCTGCTGCCACTGACTAGGTGGCGAGTCTAAAGGAGGTGCTGCTGCCACTGACTAGGTAGCCAGACTGTTTCCTCTGAGCAAGCCTTCACCTTTGTATGAGCAGCTGCAACTGTAGGTGTGCACAACCAACATTTCACACATGGCAGCTGGAGTAGTTATGTTCTGATGAGCGATTGTTCTACCTATTGTGTTCACTATAAACCGTGTAAATAATATATACTGGGTATATGTATATACAAAACAATTCTTGAAAACACTGAAATCAAAATCCTTCAATTTCAATCAGTTTATGGTGGTTAAGTTTATCAAAAACAATTACTCAGTAACAATGTAGTCACATATTTAGGATTCAAACTTACTCCAAGAATTCACACAAAAAGTTATTTCAGTAGAAACAAACATAGGAAAAGTGATTTTACTGTAGCCATCTTTGAAACACATCTGTGTAACCACAGAATGTCACAGTGTCACAACTGGTGCCAAATGTCCCAATTACGTCAGACCTGACACAATACAAATAACCTGACTTGCATCACTTGACAACATATTCTGTTGACACAACAGATAACTGCTCTTTGGCAACATGTTCTGGTGACACAATAGATGAATGCTCTTTGTCAACATGTTCTAGTGACACAACAGAAGACTGCTCTTTGTCAACAAGTTCTGGTGATACAACAGAAGACTGCTCTTTGTCAACATGTTCTGGTGACACAATAGAAGACTGCTCTTTGTCAACAAGTTCTGGTGACACAATAGAAGACTGCTCTTTGTTAACAAGTTCTGGTGATACAATAGAAGACTGCTCTTTGTCAACATGTTCTGGTGACACAACAGAAGACTGCTCTTTGTCAACAAGTTCTGGTGATACAATAGATGACTGCTCTTTGTCAACAAGTTCTGATGATACAATAGAAGACTGCTCTTTGTCAACATGTTCTGGTGACACAATAGAAGACTGCTCTTTGTCAACATGTTCTGGTGACACAATAGAAGACTGCTCTTTGTCAACAAGTTCTGGTGACACAATAAACAACTGATCTTTGTCAACATCTTCTGGTGACCCATTCGATGGTGGGGTCGTATTAATGGACACTGATGGTTTGTAGGTCATGCCAACATCTGAAAGAAATATTACATTTGAATTAAAGATGTTGCAAAACTTTCATAAAAAAAAATATTTCTAATATTGTAGGAAATTGAAAAGTACTTATGTGAACGAAACACAAGAAATATGTTGATCATGCATATACACTACTGCCTGACACACAAAATAATTTGGCTCAAATACCACACTGGCTTTTTTGGGGCTGTCGGGCCAGTTCGGATCACAAGTTTTCATATTATACTGGCCTGGTAATTTTTTTATCTGACTGACCACCAAGGTTTCAAATCATTTCTATCACTTGTCCTTAACCCCTGGCGCCACAATTAAGCAAACTTCATCCAACTTCATGTTTTCACTTCCTGCAGTCGTCATGTTGATTTGAGAAAACAAATCGGCTTCACAAAAAGCCGCATGGTGTCGCTACTAGGGATGCCGTGGCGACTTCTTGTGAAACTCATGCATACGGACGCCTCCATATTAAAGCATAGATTTATCATAGCAAATGAAGAACATTTTAGGTGGCAATTTTAATGGTTAAATGAATTGACATGATTAAACCACCAACACTCAATGAAAGCAGGAGGTAGACAACAGAGGCACGCAGTAGTGGGCAGGAAAGTAGAGTGGAGAATACGCTGGAGATGACAGGCTGGAGATGTGTAGTGACAGGCTGGAGATGTGTAGTGTCAGGTTGAAGATGTGTAGTGACAGGCTGGAGATGTGTAGTGACAGGCTGGAGATGCATAGTGACAGGTTGGATATGTGTAGTGACAGGCTGGAGATACATAGTGACAGGTTGGAGATGTGTAGTGACAGGCTGGAGATACGTAGTGACAGGCTGGAGATGTGTAGTGACAGGCTGGGGGACTGGACCAGCAAGGAAAGTGATGATGACACTGAAGATGACACTGTAGTGCTTTGAACAGTATGACAATAAATGTTCAGTGACATTTGAACTCATAATGTGATGGATTGCACAAATTGTATGTTTAAAAAAACTGTTTTTTAAATGAATTTCTATTCAAATAACATTTTGGGCCATTAACTTTTTTGGGAGGCCAGTAACTTAAAAAATGTACTGGCCATTTGGGCCACTGGATTCAAAAGCCTAATATCAAGGCCATATATATATATATGTGTGTGACCCACCGTAACAAAATGAGTCATGACATTCTACTAATATAATAACAAGATCTTTGTCAGAAAAAAATACAATTAATTGCCTTGTAATTACCGCCATTGTTAAGGAATGTCAAAACTAGCAGCACTATGACACCAGTGTCATAATGTGACACATTTTAGTTGAGATAATGGTTACTAGTGACCTTCTTTTGTAAAGCAAAGTTGAGGCAATAAGAACATACTTGATTTTAGTGATTTAAATAATAATAATAATAATATTAGTCTAAGGGGAGACTCGGCAAGTGGATAAAAAAAAAATTATTTTATTATTCAAAATGTGTCCACCCTATTTTGAAAGCATTGCTTTCATACCGTTAATTTCATTTGCAATTACATACCTCTAAATCACTTTTATTTGTGGGTAAAGCATGCATGTTCCAAGAAATAATCCTGTTTTCTCAAAAACGCCTCACATCTCTAGAGGAAGTAATAATGCTAACAAAGGCAAAAATATTTTTTCCGGAAATTACCCACAAATGTATTAAATAAACTACTTTTTTCATCATCTCTGGAACTTCGTTGCTGCGGCAATAAAATAATTTTCCTGGATCACGTGATAGTAACAAGCCGGGGTTTGTTTACACAGCTGGACAAACAGTGCCTACCCCTCACGCCCTCCTATTCGACACATCGGTAATATAGGTTAATTCGTTGACCATATATGGAAAGATGAGATGCAAAGCTTTGCAACGATGCCACATTTGTGGAGGACCATCCAAAAATTACGGACGAAGAAAGCGATTAATTATCGTCATTTTCTGCTTTGTTTTATGAAAGTCAAGCGGAACACATCGAACAGCTCTTCAAAGATAACACTAAAATAAATTAAACATAACTAAATATACAGTAGAAACTGAGCTCATCGTTAAAATGAATACTATGGAATTCTCAGAGACAATCTCAAAATCGTTCGATTAGCCAGTTTTTTTTATAAAAACGGCATCTGTGAAGTTTCGTGTTTACCGACATCCGACTCGTTTTGTTACGGTGGGTCACATATATGCACTCACTGTGCATATATATATATATATATATATATTGTTTATACAGATAATTACATATATATATATATAATTAACTGTATAAACAGTCTATTAGATACGCCTGCTGCATGGCCGAACACTCAAAGAACTACAAAGAAGACAATAAACATTTTGTTTGTTGCACTCACCCAATTTGTCTGTGTAGTTTTCTGCCCTGTCCTTCAGAACAATGTGGAAGGTTGGATACTCGAATACCGTTTTTCCTGCCAGATTCTCTTGGATTGTCTTCATCACGTCCAACTCATCATACCTGGTGATTGTCAAACGCATTGTTCTATGTTATGTAAGATCCAGCTCATCATACCTGGCGATTGTCAAACGCACTGTTCTATGTTATGTAAGATCCAGCTCATCATACCTGGCGATTGTCAAACGCACTGTTCTATGTTATGTAAGATCCAGCTCATCATACCTGGCGATTGTCAAACGCACTGTTCTATGTTATGTAAGATCCAGCTCATCATACCTGGCGATTGTCAAACGCACTGTTCTATGTTATGTAAGATCCAGCTCATCATACCTGGCGATTGTCAAACGCACTGTTTTATGTTATGTAAGATCCAGCTCATCATACCTGGCGACTGTCAAACGCATTGTTCTATGTCATGTAAGATCCAGCTCATCATACCTGGCGACTGTCAAACGCATTGTTCTATGTCATGTAAGATCCAGCTCATCATACCTGGTGACTGTCAAACGCATTGTTCTATGTTATGTAAGATCCAGCTCATCACACCTGGTGATTGTCAAACACATTGTTCTATGTCATGTAAGATCCAGCTCATCACACCTGGTGACTGTCAAACACATTGTTCTATGTCATGTAAGATCCAGCTCATCACACCTGGTGACTGTCAAACACATTGTTCTATGTCATGTAAGATCCAGCTCATCATACCTGGTGACTGTCAAACACATTGTTCTATGTCATGTAAGATCCAGCTCATCATACCTGGTGACTGTCAAACACATTGTTCTATGTCATGTAAGATCCAGCTCATCATACCTGGTGACTGTCAAACACATTGTTCTATGTCATGTAAGATCCAGCTCATCACACCTGGTGACTGTCAAACACATTGTTCTATGTCATGTAAGATCCAGCTCATCACACCTGGTGACTGTCAAACACATTGTTCTATGTCATGTAAGATCCAGCTCATCACACCTGGTGACTGTCAAACACATTGTTCTATGTCATGTAAGATCCAGCTCATCACACCTGGTGACTGTCAAACACATTGTTCTATGTCATGTAAGATCCAGCTCATCACACCTGGTGACTGTCAAACACATTGTTCTATGTCATGTAAGACCCAGCTCATCACACCTGGTGACTGTCAAACACATTGTTCTATGTCATGTAAGATCCAGCTCATCACACCTGGTGACTGTCAAACACATTGTTCTATGTCATGTAAGATCCAGCTCATCACACCTGGTGACTGTCAAACACATTGTTCTATGTCATGTAAGATCCAGCTCATCATACCTGGTGATTGTCAAACACATTGTTCTATGTCATGTAAGATCCAGCTCATCACACCTGGTGACTGTCAAACACATTGTTCTATGTCATGTAAGATCCAGCTCATTATACCTGGTGACTGTCAAACACATTGTTCTATGTCATGTAAGATCCAGCTCATCACACCTGGTGATTGTCAAACACATTGTTCTATGTCATGTAAGATCCAGCTCATTATACCTGGTGACTGTCAAACACATTGTTCTATGTCATGTAAGATCCAGCTCATTATACCTGGTGACTGTCAAACACATTGTTCTATGTCATGTAAGATCCAGCTCATTATACCTGGTGACTGTCAAACACATTGTTCTATGTCATGTAAGATCCAGCTCATCACACCTGGTGACTGTCAAACACATTGTTCTATGTCATGTAAGATCCAGCTCATCACACCTGGTGACTGTCAAACACATTGTTCTATGTCATGTAAGATCCAGCTCATCATACCTGGTGACTGTCAAACACATTGTTCTATGTCATGTAAGATCCAGCTCATCACACCTGGTGACTGTCAAACACATTGTTCTATGTCATGTAAGATCCAGCTCATCATACCTGGTGACTGTCAAACACATTGTTCTATGTCATGTAAGATCCAGCTCATCACACCTGGTGACTGTCAAACACATTGTTCTATGTCATGTAAGATCCAGCTCATCACACCTGGTGACTGTCAAACACATTGTTCTATGTCATGTAAGATCCAGCTCATCACACCTGGTGACTGTCAAACACATTGTTCTATGTCATGTAAGATCCAGCTCATCACACCTGGTGACTGTCAAACACATTGTTCTATGTCATGTAAGATCCAGCTCATCACACCTGGTGATTGTCAAACACATTGTTCTATGTTATGTAAGATCCAGCTCATCATACCTGGTGACTGTCAAACACATTGTTCTATGTCATGTAAGATCCAGCTCATCATACCTGGTGACTGTCAAACACATTGTTCTATGTCATGTAAGATCCAGCTCATCACACCTGGTGACTGTCAAACACATTGTTCTATGTCATGTAAGATCCAGCTCATCACATTACTCCATATTATGAAGCATAATATTAAACATACAACAGTCAAATAAATATAAAAAAATGGTTGTTTAGAAAAACCCATTAGGGTGGTTTAGATGTTAGAATACATATAATTTATACTACATAACATGATTTTGATAACAATTATCAGACTATCTAACACTGTTGTTCAGTCTAACTTCTGCATTGAAATCTCCACCAGTCTTGCAGACATTCAGGTCACCTGAACATGTTGTCACTTTATGAATATTTTTTCAGTATAATTTTGCACATTTCCCAACATGAGCATCATTGCATGTCCACAATAGGTTATACCAGTGATTAATAAACTTAAAATAAGGTCAAAAACCTGAAAATCGCTTAACTTTGAAATATTCAGTTCTTGCGTAATTCAGGTAAAAGACAATCGATAACCTGTGCTACAAACGAAAAAAATCATTAAACCTCCTTGAAGACAAATTCTGCTGCAAGATCCCATTATTTGCTTGTGCCAACTTGTAAGGTCTGCTCAATGCTACGTCTTTAGTGCAGGGATGAACTACCAGAGGTCACCTCTGACCACACTTAAGATTCATACCCCACCCACTTACCTGATGCAGTTGGCAGGCAGCCCCTCTTGCCTCATAAACACCCTCACACCGTTGCCCCCTGCCCTCGAGTACATCTTCAGGTGCTGCTGGATGACGGGGTCAGACTCGGTCGGGTGAAGGAACTTCTTGAGCACGTCGTCCAGACACTGACCTTCATCGACTCTGTACACACAGACCACAGCTGGACTCTATTTTCCACCTTTATTTAAAAAACTAGAAAATGTTAAGCTACCGTCATCCATCTCACTCAGTCAAATCAACACACTGTGTTCTACCACTGCCTATTTGAATTCCAAACAAGGAATGGCTGACAGGATGGGCGATTAGATTACAATTAAACTGACTACAATTTCTTGGCATAAACACCTAACGGACAAAAGATTTCCCTTTATATGCCAAGATGGAAACTCACATCACCTGACTAACTGAATGTCGATTTAAATATACTGCCCTCTTGTGGGCTTGTGAGGAATAAACATGAGTTGCCCTCTGGTGTGTCCAAACCATACTAAATTAAGCCATACCATAATACTTACATTATAAGTGTATTCATATTCAATTTCAACTTGTGTCTATTTCATGTGTGTGCGTGCATGCCATATTTTTTATCTTACAAGCAATAATTCAATATTTGCATCTCATTTTACAAAAAAATTTGGAAGTTTATGATATAAACATGAATGTACCTGTCTGTGTATTTTGCTGCGGCGTGTGGGAAATAAAACTCAATGTGCCACAACATCTTCTTAGATCTGAAAAGAAAACGTGACACGTTTACTTCAACATTGTTACTTCTTATTATTTCTCTGTAAACTGAGCACTGTTCGTAAAACTGTAAGACAGTTATCACCTGATGTACACATTCTTGGGTGTGTACGTCCGCAGACCTTCCAACATTTTACCAATAAAAAGCAGAAGATCTTCCTCGTCCTGTAAAAAAAAGACAGAAGACTTTTTCTCGAAAAAACAATCAAATTTGATTATACTAAATAACGACGTGAAGAACATAACAAACATTATATACAGTTTATTTGCCATCTCAGACAGCTGATTGCCAGTGCAGACTACATTATACCCATTATCATAGGTGTTTCCTAGCCACACATTCAGGTCTCAGATGACCGGTCTGTGGTCCTCATTGTACAACTGGTGGTACTCGCAGTCCACGTTGTTCTTGCAGTACAGCAGGCTACACAGCGTCTCTGCACTTAGTGATGCTCGGAACTTCTTGTCATTCTTTGCCTGGTCATAGGGAAGGATGACTAAAGTTTTCATGAGTGTAGCCAGGTGATCGAACCTGACCTGGCCACCCCAGCCCTTCAACTGTAACACCGCTCGTCCACCTCGATGAACTCGGGCAAATCTGTGGCTGCCTGGAAGTCCATCAATTCCTGAACGGTGCTATCCAGGTCATCATCTGAAGTGCCAGGGACAAACTTCTCAACTAGAGAAGCACTGAAAACAAAATGTTGAACCATGTTTATAAAATCTTAAACATTTTCTTTATGAAAAGGTTAGAAAAGCACATGGTTCATGAAGATGAATGACTGCTGTACAGCATAAAACATAAATTATGCAGTCTCTTCCACATTTTGAAAAAAAATTATTATTGTCTTCTGTTTATCTGAAATTATTTTTAGATAAAGATATGGACAGCACACACGACATGGTACGTAAGTGCAAATAGATTTTTAAGTGAAAACACATTAAACTAGCAGTAGTCAGAAAGTGTATTAGAATTTAGAATCCTTAAAATAAGCATAACAGCTGCTTTTAAATCATTAGACCAATCATTTACCAATAGCAGCCCTTACGTCTGTTCGCTGGGTTGAGCAGCGGCACAGGCCACAGTCTTCAGAGGCGTATTCGTCTCAAAACTTTGCGGCGTAGTTTCTTTTTCGTCGGTGGATTACCTCCGTTCTCTCCTGTCATTTTACCCATCTTACTTCGTGGCGCAAGGAAACAACTATTCACAACTAACAACACTATCTTTAACAATGAACAAAACCTTAAAACTATAAACAAAAAAGTTCAGACACTTTAAAAATGGCGGGGTGAAAAATATACGGAGAAAATGTTTTACTGCAATATCATTCGTTGAAAAACAATGCGCCACCAAATGGCGGAGTTTCAAACCATTTAATAGAACTATTAAACATGATTACCTCTTAAGAAACTTGGTATTCGATCTGAATATTTCAACAGAACTTCTTAATTTTCAATAGAACCTCTTAATTTTCTGCGATCACCGGCCAAGTCCGAAAAAGCGGAAGGTTTTCAAAACGTAGCGGAAAAGCGGAAGATGTTTTCAAAAACCGGAAAAAGCGGAAGATCTTCCGATAAAGCGGAAGACTTGGAAGGTCTGCGTCCGGTGAAAAGACAGTGACAGTGCTCAGTTTACACATCCAAAAATGTGTACAAGAAAGTGTTCGATGCCAAAATGGGCTGAGTTTTACTAACCAATCAGTGCATTGTCAGTGAATAGAAGAGTCAGTTTAAAGTTTCAACCTAAATGTTTTACATATGTACACACATTTCATCCGACTATAATGTAAGCAGAATGAGAATTGTTTTAATGTGAAACAAAAGTCATGGTTTTGGGGCTATGCACCTAAGAGATAATAAAAACTAACCATGTGCAACTAAAACCAAGAATATCACATCAGTGGTTTACTCAGAATGTGTTCTAAAAGTTGGAGATTCTGGTCATTTCTCCGGTTCACTGATAAGGAGGGCCGACATGTTAACCAGCACGACTGATAAGAGCATGTGCAGTTCTATGAAATTGGGGTAACCTAGACTACATGACGTATTAAGTGAGGTTAGCATACACAGAACCAGCGCAGTCTCAAACAAATGTTCCATTTTGTCAGAAAGAGGACTCGTTTAGTAAACAAAGGCCAAAATATGTTACATAAGTTGAGTTTGGATGCAAACAGCATGGCCATATTCTATAGGCAAGTACAGGAATATGTGTATACAAATATATTTAAATTGGGCGAGTGAATATTGCCAGACAATGAAACTTGTGACATACGGTTATCTAATAAAATGGTGTGGCCCATGAAATTAAGATGCAGTGTTCAATAAGGTTTCCTGGTAAACCACCGGCATGATATTCTTAATTGTAGTTGCAAATGGTTATGTTTTAGTAACTCTAGTGACTTTTGTTTCCACGTAATGCGATCTGCAGCCATTACCCATCTGTGTACATCAGTGTCACTATTACCCAGTGATTTATACTTCTGTAGAATGTTACTTAAGTCAATACGGTGAATTATATATAAGAGAATTGATTCTTCACAAATTGTGAAGAATTGTGAATCACAAGTCCCACTTATCACATCCCTAAATGTAATATCAATAACACTAATCATGATAACTATATTATTATCACTTTACAAGGACAAATAGAACGATAATTACATATCATGAAAAGAAAAAGAAGGTGACTACAACACGGGCAGATGGCTTTGTCATTATCAATATTAGTTTCCTACATTTGTCACCATGACGACCAGAGCTGCCATCACTTACAGGCGGTTGCCATGTTGGTTGGTCAGTGTTATGTAATTCTGACCAAGATGTGACAGACAGAGTGCATTCGACTGATGTTGGGAGCGACTGTTGTGACAATTAATCACCTACTCTGAATGTCACTGGTGCAGTACTGCCACCTGTGGATTATTGCATGCTATAATGGCCAGCAGGGATCAGTAGAAGAATCTAGAGTCAAAGTTGTGTTTTGTTCAGTCTGCATGCTCTGACCCAGCGATGTGGATCAGAAAATCTCAACAGATTTCTCCAGTTACACTGACTAGTGATACGAATCATAACTCAAAAAAAAGAAACAAGAAATTTGTGTTAACCATATTATTAATTTAACCCATCACGAGTTCGGTTTGATGATGTTCAAATATATAGAATGTGAATAGACCAGACCACCTTTGCTGGAATTTTAAATGTATCCAGTAAAAAATAATTCAATAGTTTGTCCAATGATTTCATCAAAACTAAACATATTTTTTACAAACAAGCTAGCATGTTGTAGTGAATACTAGGTAGGTTTGATTTTTCTGAAATAAGTATAAAACAAAAGAAGAACATTTTTTTATTGATGGTCACATTTCAAACGGTTAGCCTTAATAAAAATGGTCACATTTGCTGCTGCCTGCTATGATGTTCCCTCACCTGCTGTGATACCACGTCCGATTCAGCTTCCTCTTGCTGAAAGTCTGGGGCATGATCCTCAATTTAACGTCCCTTCTCCGCGCCTCCCGAATCATCATATTTTGCTTGAAGGAAAACATTTTTCACAGGCTATACATGCCAGGAAATACTCAAACATACTCTTCCTTTCTGCAAGAACAATATAACTAACAGTAACAAATCAAATGCTATTTACCCACAAAAATATGTTGGTCATGCTTTGTTCTTCTACTGTGTTCTCATAATAAAGCCAGTGGTCACCAAATCAAAAGTGAATTCTGGTTTAGGTGCTAAGGACGTCCATTTTCTTTATTCTATGTGGCATATAGAAGGATCATTACTTCATACCTTGGGGGGGTCAAACGAACGCCCTAAAGATAAGACAAAGCACATCTGCTCGAAGAAGAACAACACAGCATGGTGTTCTGCAGGGGTTGGTTCTAGGTCCCATGCTGTTTAATCTATACTGTCTACCAATCGCTGATACCTTCAAACGCCACAACCTCCAATACCATATGTACACTGACGACACTCAATTTTACGCCGAGTGTCCACCATCACAACACAGAGATGTACTTCTACACATTGACGAAGAGAGACAGTGGTTAACCAAAAACAAACTTATGCTTGACAAGAATAAAACTGAGGCGATAACATTTTGGTCCTCCAGTGCATGGTCACCAACTGTCAGCTCTGTCATCAGTGTTGTCAGTCTGTCATCAGTGGCGTGTTGAATGCTTGCCGTGGTGCATACTTCCATTTGTTTCGATTCGCTAAAATACATGCAAGCCTGACGACTTCGGCATGTAAGACCTTAGTGCACTCGCTTGTGACATCACGCCTAGATTATGGCAGTGTGGTGTTCTATGGCATCACTGAATGCCTGATGCATCATCTAGAGATGGTTCAGCACTCAGTGGTCAGACTTGTCCTACGGATAAAGTATCGTGGCAGGACTTAAATTTCTATACTGGCTGCCAGTGAAGTGGTGCATCGAGTACAAAGTAGCGATTCTTGTATTCGGCGACCTTCAGAACCAGACACCCGCGTACCTTGCTTCACTGATCACACCCTATGTACTGTCCTGGTCACTACGATCAGCAGGCCGCGCCCTTCTAACTGTGCTGCGATATAACCATGTACGATATGGCTGGCAATCATTCTCCCATGCAGGACCACTTCTGTGGAATGCGCTGCCTAAGGAGCTGTGACTGATCTCCATGGACACTTTCAAGGCACGCCTCAAAACTAATTATTTTAAACTCGCTTTTAATGTCTAATATGTTGTTTTAAGGTCATCCTTCTCATGTATTCATTAAGATTGTATAATCTACTTTAACCGAGTTTTATTACGGTTTACAACTTTATTCTCTGATCGTCTCACTTTTATTATAAATAGTCTCTTTTTTATTATACAAGACTTATAGCCATATTGTTTTAAATGACGCTATACCTAAATGTTCTCTCAGGTTGACTTTTGGTTGACTTCACTAAGTCTCATGTGTGTATATACATATATATATATATATATATATATATATATATATATATATATATATATATATATATATATACACAGAGTAGTACTTTGGAAACCAGTGTTTAAATAATGTTCATTATTATTTATTATTAATATTATTATAATTTTATTAGCAGAAATGTTAAAGGGGCCATTGATGTCCGATTTTATTTTGATACTAAACAAAACAGGTGTCATTTAAACTAAGACACCCCTCCACCTACATGAAGTTCTAAATTACACAGACCTATGGCTAGATAGTAGATACCCGTGAAAATGTCCTCGTCCTTCATTCTATAACCATTATATACTGTTCATATTCAGCCATCATAACACAAAACTATCTGTGATCATGCACTTGTAGTCAGCACCTGCTTGAACTATGATCATGCACTCGTAGTCAGCACCCGCTTGTACTGTGATAGGAAAATAAACAATGTCTTGGGAAAAATATACATTGACTTACGATTCTAAACAAGAGCCCGCAATAAAAAAATGTGTTGAGAACACCTAAAATAAGAGGAATATCACAATCTAAATACACCTGGCACTGCCGAAGGACCAGGCCATATAGGTTACTTACATACTTGGACCGGTCACGCTTCCTAGGAGCAATATCGCGGGCAGCAGTGTCAGCTTTCCTGATGACATCTTCCAAGAATCTGTAATCTGGAAGCCACAATGAAAAAACCAGAACTGTAGAACCCCTGAGTAATGACCTCCCTCAACAACCACCCTCCTTTGTTTACGAATATATTATCTAACAAACCATAAATACCACACAACTGATCCCTCAACAACCTACCTTTCCTTGCCTCACATATCCTCTTTGCGCTGACTGGCCGATGACGCTGCAGTGCACTCTCTCGTATCTTTGGCCACGTGCTTGGCTTCGTTCCACAACTTCCAGCCAAGTTCTTGTTTTACTACAGTTTGTTTTACCCACCTAGTTTCCGTTTGCCTTCACGTGTTTGTGTTAGAGCCGTCCGGGAGTGACTGTCTTCTTTCATTCAGGTGTTTGTGTTAGAGCCGTCCGGGAGTGACTGTCTTCTTTCATTCAGGTGTTTGTGTTAGAGCCGTCCGGGAGTGACTGTCTTCTTTCATTCAGGTGTTTGTGCTAGAGCCGTCCGGGAGTGACTGTATTCTTTCTTTCTTAATAAGTGTCCAAACCAATTTTCTTGTTCTTACTTCTGTGCTGATCTTCTTCACTTCTGTTTTAATTAGGATATCTCCATTTGACAATATGCAAGGCCATCAAACTATTAGTATCCTAGTTAAAGCGAAGCAAAAGTCATAATTTTGGGGCGATGCACCTAAGAAATAATAAAAACTAATCATATGCAACTAAAATCAAGAATATCATGCCACTGATTTACTCAGAATGTGTTCTAAAAGTGGGAGATTCCAGTCATTTCTCTGGTTGACTGAGGGCTGACGTGTTAACCAGCGCGACCGATAAGCACATGCACAGTTCTAAGAAATCAGGGTAACATAGACTTAAGTGATGTATTAAGGGAGGCCAGCATACACAGAACCAATGAGGGTTTCAAACAAACATGTTATTTTACCAGAAAGAGGACTACTTTTGGTAAACAACGACCAAAATATGTTACATAAGTTGAGTTTGGATGCAAACAGCATAGCCATATCGTATTGGCAAATATAGCAATAGGTGTATACACAATAAAGGATTACACATATACTTTCATTTGGCGAGCGAATTTTGCTAGACTTTGACACTCATGAAGTAATGTTATCTAACAGTATGGCATGGCCCATGAAATTAAGGTGATGTGTGTTCAACAAGGTTTTCCTAGTAAACCACTGGAATTATATTCTTAATTGTAATTGCAAATGGTTATGTTTTAGTAACTCTTATAGGTGCATAGGCCCAAAACCATAACTTTTGTTTCTCCTTAAACAAACACTTGAATAGAAAGGTGTCCAGCTTCCAGTTGTCACTTTTATTTACTTTCCATGTCTCACATCCGTAATATTCTGTATAATAACACTGGTTTTGCTAGTGCACTGTAACCTCAATCTCATCAATGACCTCCACAAAATGCTCCAACAGTAAGGTCATTTTTAATTTTACCCCGACGAACCAAAATTAATAATCTACAAATAGTTGCCTCAAATGAAATCCAATAGGTTACAGCACTGCTATGTGGGCAGTCATAGCATTTATTTGTGATTATATTTCAACAGGATGAAAACAAGTGTATCAAACACTGTCATCAAAACAAAAAATATCATTACACTGATGTTGACCCTTGTTCAACAAAACAGCATCAGAAAAGAATGTCACATGCTTTAAAAAAAGATTACATTAGCAATTGAATGCCAGTAAGTCAGTGTCATCTTTGAGGCAAAGCATATCATAAAAGTTTGGCGTGCCTGGCATTTTTTGACAAATATTCTTTTTATGGGCTTAATATTTTAACCTGATGCACCCCGAACACCGAAATTTCGGTGTTGGGATGTAGTGTTCATATTGATCGCTGTGGCGCCACACTCGTTCGCTTTGGTCATGCTGTTGGTGCCCGGATGGAAACAACACATGTGCGGACGTTTTGAGCCGTTTCTCGAATCGATCCGTTGATTATTAGTATTTTTGCGAATTTTTTGAAAGTTACCGATATTTCGTCAACGTTTTACGATTCATGGTTATGAAGACTATGAGCGGGCATTGCATCTGTTGGGTTTTACACCCGATAATTCGGATGTAAATGACATTAGTAGCGGCCAAGACAACAACATCGATGTGTCAATGATGAGTTTTTACTGTATTCATTGTCTTTTGACGTAACATTTGACTCACATTTGCAGAATTACTGCATTTATATTCCTTGAATTTTTCTTTTCTTTTCCATCAGTTATTATACTACAATACATGGTGTGCTCTGATATATATATGTCAATAGATTACATGTACCTATGAAACATTCATTATTATGCATTTTGTGAACAGTTTTGTGTGCTTTATATGTATATATGTGATCAACCAAAATCATAGTACTTGCATGCTAATTGTAATATTTCACAGGTAAATGCAGATATTATTATAATTTCTCTTGCTGCTCAGAGGACATGTAGGCCTACCTTGCAGTACCAAACTTGCCTCATTTTGTGCTTTATTGTGTCCATGAGTGACGAAATCAAACCAGATTTCGTATTTAATTTTTCACTTCGCGATTGTTTACATATGCTAATTATATGCTAATTAGCCACAGTTAATCATAACATTGATAGTGTTATTACCATTGGTAAGATAAATATTCTGTGATTCAGAATATGTATATATTGTAAGGGTTTTGATGAAGACTTTACGTCTTACAGTGCATTTCATAATCCCATGGGTTGAAACAAAATCAACTCCCCCAGAAATTCAAGGCTTATCAGGTTAAAGATTAATCCTGAGGAAAAAATTCTTATGAATGTACCATTGAGAAGATGCATCTCAGAGAACTGTTTCATGGCCACGTATGCTGTCTTGTCACGTACACCACTGCATCCGTCTGCTGTCTTGTGTTGCTTCACGCACGCCAGGCAACATGTCTTCTTCAAACATCGTGGACATTTGTAGCGGACTGCCACTTCCTTGCAGACGTCACACATGAGAGACATTGACTGACTCTGTGTTGATTCCCTAATCAGAACAAAAATGCGAAATTAAAATTGTTGTCCGAGTTTGATAAGAGCTGTGCATATTTAACTGGTTGAAGCTCCTGCAGTGAGTCCTATTTCTAGACAACTTCTTGAGAATTTGGCATAAATAATTAAATGCTTTCACCTGCCAAATAGACATAATTTTAATAATTTATCAAAGGCAATAATTTCCAAGAAATTACAATATATACTGTCCCTAACTCACTGTGCCCATTTTCTCCACCCCCGCACTGTCCGTAACTCACTGCACGCCCATTTTCTCCACCCCCGCACTGTCCGTAACTCACTGCACGCCCATTTTCTCTACCCCCGCACTGTCCGTAACTCACGGTGCCCATTTTCTCCCCCCCCGCAAATCAGGTTTGCTGAATTTTAACTCAGTCAAAAATAATTTAACTTTTGTCCAACGACTTCATCAAAACTAAATAACACACATTTGCATAAATGAGCTAGACATGACTTGTAGTGGATAAGAGATAAGATTTTTTTCGTGAAATGATTAAAAATTGTTTTTCTAATTTCTTATCATTTGTTAGTCCAAATTGCGCTTACAATATGGAAATGGGTTGGTTTGTTAATTCCATATTATTTTTCATGATTTTAGCTACACTGCAACACAGTCACCCAACATATATACTGGTCGCTGCACCAGTCGCTATACGTAATATAATTTGTGTTGTGCGATAATTGTAAGTTTTTCACTAAAAAAACCTTTTAACAATTTGTCTGCACTGCAACAATGAAATAACTGTTAGAGATTTAGAATATGGATCACTTACCGTAAATTTCCATGTATAATACGCATTTTTTCCCTTCAATTTTTACGGGTGCGTATTATACATGGTGATAGGGCTAAAAAAAATTCTCCAACCAGATATGGATAACGCTACTGGAACACTAGTACTATGACGTCAATGAGCAGGAAGCGTACGTGTACGGGAGCGTCGCCGACCGGGAATAAAGCAGAAATGTGTGGACGGTGTCGGATTAATACGCTCTATGTGTTGCTCCCTGAGCGCCAAAGCACCATGATTGGTGATCTTGAATCACGTGAACGACCTGACTAGTCAATGCCACACCCACGGGTCAGCCAGTGTGGCTCCATATTTAAAGTTGTGAATGCAAATAAAGATGATTGTACCATATGTATGTTTCGCAGTTGAAAGTGTGCGTGTAACCAATCAGAATACAGCTTGGTATTAATTTAAAATTGAGAGAAGAATGACGCAAAGTAAGTTCTAATAAGCCTACGCTAGCGCTGGGCCTAAAATCTTAAAGCACAAATTTTATCAGTTGCGCAATGGTCAAGCTAAAATGCAAGTTACGTAGGGCTTACACGACTGATGAGGCGATATATCATTGAGTGCGACAAGCCGGCAGCAATGCCGTAACTTGCGTGACATGTTTACGATTCTGAGATGGATTCAAGGATCATCACACAAACGAACTTTGTCGCTTCAAGCAAACTATCAGAAGCCCGAAAATCAGGGGTCAATGTCAAAAGTTGGGGTGCGTATTATATATGGTAATATAGGAATTCTATCAGAATTTAGCAAAAGTCAGGGTGTGTATTATACATGGGGGCGCAGGGTTGTTTGATTTAAATCATTGATTTAAATCATGATTTAAATCGCTCCAAAGAAAATAAAAAAAATCATTGATTTATGATTTTTTTTTCGACTTCCATTTTTTTAATTGCTGATTTATATGAATTTAACACAAATAATTGTTTACAAGCATCGAGATCAACAAAGTTTTGTGTGTTTTTTAATACAAAAGCACAAAATGCGCACACTTGTGTAGCTGTATTGACACCAAATAGCCTGTTAGTAAAATATTTTATGACATTGTGTATACCAGATTTAAAAAAAAAATCAAATAAATAAAAGTAAGTATTATACACGGAAACTTACAGTATACAAGTTTCTTCTGATTTGAGTGAAAATGGCATATTATATTACGTACAGAGTTGAAAAAAATCATGATTTTTTTAATTGAAAAAATCAGATTTAAAAAAATTTTAATCTGATTTTTTTTATTTATTTGATTTTTTTTTATTTATTTTAAATCTGGTATACACAATGTCATAAAATATTTTACTAACAGGCTATCTGGTGTCAATACAACTACACAAGTGTGCGCACTTTGTGCTTTTGTATTAAAAAAACACACAAAACTTTGTTGACCTTGATGCTTGTAAACAATTATTTGTGTTAAATTCATATAAATCAGCGATTAAAAAACCGGAAGTAAAAAAAATCAATGATTTAAAAATTTTTTTGAGTGATTTAAATCAAACAATCCTGATTACGTATAATGACTGCTCGGTGCAACAATTCTTGCCTATGCTGCTATGTATGATAGTACGCCCTTTAAGGTGGTCCCCCTACTGGGGCATTAAGTAGGGTCCCGGATGGTTCGGCCTACACCAACAGATGGTTCGGCCCAATTGTTTTGGCCCAAGCAGACAGATGGTTCAACCCACGTCACTGAAAACCACGTCGCTATTGAATTTTAAGCAGTGAAATTCTAAGAATAACAATTTCGTCCCACGGCTTCATTCAATAAAAAAGGAAATTATGATTGCACACAGATACATGATAATATATAATTATTATAGAGCAATATCCACCAAATAACGGAAAGTGCTTGACATAATCAAATAATGATCCAAACTGAAGTAGTTAATGTCTAACGGAAATGTCTATGAAAGAAAAATTTCATTTGTTGTGTTTGTATGTATATATATATTGTTTAATAAAAACAATTTAATTCTTAATGCATGGCATCTGTATGGATATATATATATATATAGATATATATATATATATATATATTTGGCATAGTGAATCATTTGTATATATTTTATGTTTAATAAAAACAATGCAATTTTTAACGCATTTGTATGTTTTTCAAGATTAGCGAGAATTAATAATTAGAATATTTGTTCGAAAACGGTAATAATTTAGCATAGCACATTTCCCAGTTACAATACGCAAGTTGCAAATAGTCAAGTCGGTAAAATTAGCAAAAATAAAAAAGTAATACTAAATAAGGTCCACAGAGCCCATTTCCCAACTAGAATACGATAGTCATTTTGGTCCACGGAGCCCACTGGCACGGACACTAGTTGATTTGGCCTATGCGAGTGAGAACACTTCATGGTTCACTAGTTGCGAAAACAGTTGGTTCGTCCCATGGACCAAACCTGTTATGGGACGAAACATCTGACACCCATTTCATTGAGTATGCATAACTCTATAAGAATTAAGTCTTGATTTGCCCACTATTGACTTGTCAAGTCTCAGTGTCATAGTCAAATGATAATGACAAGTCAATAGACTATTTGGCAGCGACTTTCATTCTCTTCTAAACTACACTTTTATGTAATGACCTGGCTCGGCCTCGGGAAGTTCAGTAGAGGCAGAGCCGACTAGACCTAGTATCGATCACCCTGACAGCACTAGCTGAAATGACCGTCGATACGATAGGCGCGGGTTATCATATAATATACTGCCTAGGCTAGGCCTAGCCCTAGGCCTAGGCTAGGGCTAGGTGGTACCAGATTTGGGCAGATAGTCCCTACAAATACATAATTTACAACACTTCTCAGAATCAAAGTAAAAAACCTTATTAAGGTGATGGAAGTTTAACGGCTCTTTCTACGAAACACTCAATCATTACACGTTACAATACCTGGTAAAAGAATACACGCACAAAATGCGTGCACAAAACCAAACACCCGACAATACACGTGCAGATTCAGGCGACCGTCTTCGCCAAAACACTACTCAAAAATTGTATACGTCATCGCTACACACAAGTCGATGACGTTTTACGCAGCAGCCGATCATCAGTTCGAGGTACGGCGTTCCTAGAAAAGTAATCAATAGCGTTAATAACGTGTGTAGGACAGGTGATCGTGTATAAAAGTTTCATGCGCGTCGCGCCGGACACACATGTGTAATTCATTATCGATGCGTCGCACGGCTAGAAACGACGTCGGCTGCGTATGATGAAGTTTATTTTTTATGATTGATACGCGCTGCGGCTGGCGTCGCGAAGAGCAAGACTCCAGAGGCAGAGCGCTGCGTCCTGGCTGCGGAGATGGGCGGTTTCTGTATGCGTGTCTTCCTCGATAGCGTTGCTGACACCTTCGACCTATATAAGTACCTGTGAAGTCGTGACAGTACCGGGTCTTCGTTCATCATGGACGACAAATATGCTGGCGTCTCTGTTAATTATGCCTATCTATTGCTTGTCGCTCTGTCCATCTGTGTCGTTGGAATCGACTCGTGGAACCAAGACCGAAGTTATAACAGGCAGAAGATTGCATTGGGCAAAAGTAACAAGCTGTATATCGGTGGGATATTCCCAATGACAGGGGGTTGGGCAGGAGGCAAGGGTTGTCGCCCTGCCATGGACATGGCACTTGAGGATGTCAATAGGAGAGCAGATATTCTCCCGGGTTACTCGTTGGAGATGGTCGCCAATGACAGTCAGGTGAGTGCACATTATTTGTGCTATTTTATTATCAAAGATAATAATTTTTATGGTATTTTTTATATGCTTAGTTATGGTTGTTCTGTTGTTTATGTCCTGGACAAGAACATAATATATAACATTTATTCTGTGATACTTATTCATTGCGCAGCATGAAACAGAAACAGGTTGATTGCAACATAAGTTGATCCTGCATGTTAATGGTAGTGTATATATCTATGCATTATTTTACACAAATATTGGTCATTCCACATGAAATCAGCCAGCAATGTTCTTGACCCCCTCCGATTTTAATGAAATTTGGCACACAGGTTGGGCCTGTTGTGAAATTTACCTAAGCCAAATTTCAGACTAAGTGAAATAGTTTTTGAGTTATTGCATATTAATGATAAAAAATGGCAACAATTTCGCATTACCTTGTAACACATATCTAGACATAACTTTGGTTTTGAATGATTCATATGCCTCTCTGAGGTTACAGAGAATTAGGCGCTTCTGTGTTTGAATTCGCTTCTCCTCCATTTTCACTGACACAAAATCTTTCATCCCTGGCATCACGCGACTAACTTCATCCAATATGTACCACTCTTTGACTTGTTCAACTGCTCTTTGAGTCAGAGTTCTCCCTGATAGCTTTGGGTATGGGGTTGCTAGGATTCCCTTTTCTTTGGCCAATGCCTTTGCTCACCTCACCATGTAACCAGTGGCACCAAATTCTTCCATCATCTTTTGTCTTGTCCAACTATTTGGCAAGATGGTGAGGATCTGTGTCTTCAGACTCTTCTTTATTGAGGGATGGAATGCATCTTTTAGTTGCTGCATGATTTCAGATTCCCCAGTCTGATCTGATGAAGTATCACTTACTTCTACATTCATGGCTTGTAAGTCTCTGCTTGATGGCAGTTCCAGTCCGCTTCGCTTAACAGTTACATAATATAGATATTAGATATCTCCAAAACCTGTCCATCTGACTTCAGCAAGTCCTAGAATATTCCACCGATATCTGGTTAGTTCAAGAGTTAGTTCTTTTACTTTTCCACAAGCATATAGGGTGCGGACATTCAATGTCCCTATGATAGTTTTCTGTGCATGTAGTCTGATGCCTGCTCTTGATCTTGATCTTGATCTTACCCCAGTAGTACATTTATCACCTCCACCCTGAAACTTTGTTGATCTGGGCCCAACCGATCCGGTATATTGTTCTGTTGTTGTGTGTTCATGGGATTTCTGTGGACAAAAGATCAGCTTAGTTGTGCCCATCTCCTCTCCAAGCGTTACTATTTGCCCATGGCTGGGACATGGGATCCGAATTGGAAGTGCTTATTTGACCCACAGATTAAACAGTACGGTTGTCAATACAGTGAAAATCTACAGCTCAAGTAACATGTGTTAAAAGTATAATGACATTACAATAGCCTAAACATGGACTATCAGTTTACTGACTGTAGATAAACTTAAAAGGGGTCAGGGAGACTGCCACTAAGACCATTGTTGGTCGCTCTCGTGGTGGCCACACCCAGTATTATAATTTTCAACAAAGTTCATTTAGCTTAAGCACTTTTGAAAAATAATAATAATACAAGTACATAACTTCCAAAATAGGTTTGATAAATAATTCAGTTATTTTATCATTATATGATGACAAAATCTCAAAGGGTAAATAAATTGACTTAATTTTTAATCTGGCAATTGGCAAATATATACATTTACATCTGACATACTAATTACAGTACGGTTTATACGTAAATTAAGTATGAAAGTATGAAGTATGAACATTTTTATAATTTAATTATTAAGTTTGTCCACAAATGGAACAATTTGGCATGGAGCACCTGTTCTCTGTAGTTTTCTGTAGAAAGCAGAAATTTTTTTCCTTATGTGATTTGAAGTATTGTTTATTAGTAATGGAATGTCATACCTAATGCATCGTTTGGCAAAATCATGTTTTGCCCTATTTGTATGGATATTTTCATGTATTTGTGTATTAATGTTGTTCTATTTAGAAAAAATGGTAAGTATTGTAAATATACTGGTAATTTAATGTGCACATATTTATAATAAAATTTTTATTCCTGTAATTGCATCATATCTGTTATATTAAGAATTTTTTATTTCTTAAACATTGACTCAGTATGTGAATTATATTATTTACTTTAACATATTATTCTAATTGTTTTTTCTGTAGTTTGATAATTCTGTTACATTGTGGGGCGCGGTAGCATACCGGTTAGAAGGCCGGACTCTCAATCGAGAGAACCCGGTTTCGAATCCCACTGCGGTCGCTTCGAACCTTTGGCAAGTTTGATCACCCCACGTTGCCACAGTTCACTCAGCTGTATAAATGAGTACCTGGCAATACAGACAGTGGTGGATATGTGAACGAATAGCCTTCGCGCAGCAGTTGCAGCATGGCTGAATACTTCCCAAAGAAGTTGAGATGGCTTTGGAATGAACAGGTCTGCCAGGGGGTGAAGTGTAAAGCGCTTTGAGCAGTCCTATGGACCGGATACCGCGCTATATAAGAACATACCTTTTACCTTTAAAACCCCATCTCATTAGGCCATTATTTATACTTGGTAACATTAATGAGTCAAAGTGACTTATATTTAATGGCAGAAAGCTTTTTAATTTGTTTAATATACCTATAATTTTTTAACATTTTATAGAAATATTTTTTATATGTAATTATTATTTGGATTAGACAAAACACCATTTTTACTTCGATGGAAAGTCAGACTTTGTTGATACGACGAAAATCTTGTTCTTATGATCCTTGACCAGGATTTTACCATTATATGTCCATGTGTCCAGGATAGTACCCAGTTTTCGCAGATTTCTTGCATCGTAGGTGAGCCGAGCATGCTGGGCAAACAAATCCTCATTCATGAAGACTATCTTTGTTGGTACTTACCTTCAGTTTGCTGCACTGTCGGAAGACTTCGTCTCGGCGACATTCGCTTTGAAATTTCATGAGCACGGGGCGAGGGCAGTCTGTCTCTGTAGACTGGAGCTTCACTCTGACTCTGTGACTCCAAACGATATCGCCAGCATGGAGTGGTGGAGAGACACACATCTGCTTGTTGACAATGTCACTTACTGTGCCTTCTAGTTGGTCGTCACTGACAATTCCCAGAAAGCGTAGATTTGACCGGCAGGAATATTGTTCGTACCCATACAGCTAGTTTTCCAGGTTTTCAACTTTGTTTTCTAAATCTGCAATCCGTACATCTTTTGCTAATAAAGATTCAGAGAGATCATCGATTTTGGATTTTAAATAATCCATCCCGTCCGTTAGACTTTTCGGGTAGAGGACTGCTGTCATTTTTTTCAAAACGACTCTATCATAACAGTTCTTGAATGATGAGCTTGAATCGGTTAATGTCTGAATCATCGATGTTACTACCTGACGTGACAGAATCAGAGCTCGCACTTTGTTTTGGTTAGGGGGCCATGTTGACCGACTAGGTGCCAGACGTCCAGTTACGACAGCCGGTCCTCCGGTTATAAATAGATACCGCAGTTCGGCACTGGCGTACTTCACGAATCTCAGTCAATTTAGATTGTTTCTTGGATTAGAACATTGCTCCAATTCAGTAAGTTCAGTTCCATATATGTTCACGTGTCATGTGTGCTATTGTCTATTCACATTTCAGTTCAGTTTTACATGAAATTTACCTCTATTTCTTCCACCTATGCGACAACTTAAACACGTGTTGCCATGTCACGTAATCCGTCTCCATGGGTTAATGACAGCGGCAGAGCATGTCCACACTAGGGTGGGTCATGCGCACTGCACCTCTGGGGCACTATGCTGCTCCAAGATCCCTCATCTGATTAGCCTGGTACCTCGTGGTGACCAGTATCCGTTAGTTACCTTGAGGAAATGACAATAACAGTCTTGTTTTAGGAAAGGCTATTGTACTGGAAGACAGCTTATCCACATAGTGCTTGTCGTTTTACTGAAGCTAGCCAGAAGCTACCCACTACCACACTTGACGCATCACTAAAACCTGCACTGCAAGCAGCATCAGCCAACTGACAAATATTCATACTTGTGCAAATACAGTAAACACTAATTACATTTCACAGATTTCAGTAATATTGTTGGTGTGCATTTAGTTATTTGCCAATTAAATGCTTGCTCATATATCGTGATAAATACGTTTGTTTCAGTACAGCCAGGCTATTGTGCTTGAGCTTGGTATTGGTAGATATTGGTTAGAATAGAAGGTCAGAGTTAAACATCTGTTGTGTGTGTACCTGTGTGATGCATATGTTGATTAATAGAGATCAATCAACTCAATTGTTAAGGCACATAAGCCTGACATTTAATCTAGTAGCGTTAAACACTGTGCCCACAAAATGTGAATTATCGATGAATCAACAGTAACTGTTGATCTGTGGGGAGAGAGCATGAGGTGCTAGCATATGAATTGAGCACCGAGTGATGTCATGCAGTTTAAGGCTTTGATTCAATTTCAGGAATTGTAATTTTTTATGAGTGTTTCCCTGGAATCCCAGCACCCATATTGTGGAAAAGCTATTTTTTTATTAGAAAGCCTTTTCTTGCAATCTGAGGTTTCCTAATGTATGATATTTTAAAAGAAACATTACAATACAAACTATGGTTCATGTGTTATGATGAGGCTTGCGAGTACAATGACAGCAGCTGGCGCTACAGTGTCTTTGTATCATTGCATGATGGCAACCCAGGTCGTTAAGAGACACTATGTGGCACGCAAAGCAGAAATATGGTGATCAATTGTTTCCGATCTAATTTTCTCATGGCACACTTACGAGTTTTGGGCGCAGTTCTGGTGTGCATGCAATGCATACGTCAAATCCACTGACCTGCATTTGATTTAATTGACACATTTAAGTCTTGTGTGGTTTTTACTTAATTATGATCTATTAGATCACGTGCAGAGACGGTTTGTTAATTTGGAATCTTGATCAGCTTCATCTGTGTAGAAAGACGTATGACCATCATAACATCAATTCTCTTAGAAGAAAAAGTTATAATCTGTTCCACACTAAAAGTGCCTAGTGTTACTACTGCACCAATTCAAAATATTTTTGCAATAGCAACTTGCTTCTTTTATGCATAGACTTGTGTCTAAATTCCATGCACAGGAATGTGAACTCTGTGTTCTAAATGACTAAATGACTAAAAACGAGCTACAGAATCATCAGCTTTATTGACAGAGCAGCTTCATTTGGTTCCTGAATTGGTACAGATTTAGTCAGTTAGGCAAAGGGTCATTCATAGTATGCGTACTAAGTTCATTATTTTGATATTGTATTATTATGAGACCAGTTTTATCGTAGACAAACATCTGTGAAGCGAAATTTGCTGAAGGCTGCCAAAATGTGTTCAACACAAACCTCTCCTCTTTATGTAGGCCATATATGACAGGTTTTACTATTGATTTGGATCATGGCGACCTACAGCTTCTCGATAGATTACTTTATTATGTATATTGTTAATATCAGTTACTACATGGTGGTGACCTTTCTACTAGTCTGTGGCGAATGCATGTTCTCTTTCTACCAGATTCCCACATCGATATTCCTCACATCTGAATTTGTCCTTTGCCAAATAAGAATCTTTATGCCGTCTTCAAGCATAGTTCATCTCACTCCTGTGGGAACAGGAATAAGATTCACTTAGTAAGGTAATCTAGTCCAGTCATTGCAAATAGCTGCTGATTGCAACATATTATCTGACGGATTCGTCCCAGAACAGCAAACAGCGTTAATATTGGCAAGTTTAATCAGCATCATGCATTTAGGCAAGCATCAATCTGCAGAGTACTGATGACGAAATAACCAGACAATAATATTTATGTTCCTTCATGACAAACGAATTTACGCTGACAGAAAGTCCACTGAGATTTGAAGAATGTGATTGTTACTATGGAAACACTCTGTTTCTGTTTCCAAAAATCCTACTGGGATTTCCACTGAGACCAGTAAATTAGTTTTACTGAGATTTCCACTGAGATGAGTAAAATAATTTTTTAGGGTAGATTGATGAAATACGACATTAGTGCCACTTGATTATTTATGTCATGGATGTTTAGTTCAATATTTATGATGGAAAAAATTAAGAAATTAAAACTCCCGTCTCGGTTGATTTAGCTTTTCGTGAATCAGGTTCATAATCAATGATGTTCAAATTTATGATGTGTGAATAACTTAAGTACTGTGTGTGGTTAGTTTAATGACTAAGGTAAATTCTTTCGATGATTTGAACAAAAATAGGCATATTTTTATTAAATCGACTGCGGATGTTACATGAACTATTGACACACTACATATTTGGACACCATTGAACAGATTTGCGATAGGCTAAATCAGTTGAGGAAGCAGTTTTAAATAGTATATACAGCTGTATAGAGCTCAACCACTTTTGCCCTTTCTTTGCCGAATTTTAAATGGAGTCAGTCAGAAATAATTGAATAGTTTGTTTGATGATTTTACAGAAACTATAATAATATTATAACAGATTTACACCAACAAGCTAGCCTACCATATTGGATACTAGGTAGGTTTGATTTCTGCAAAATTAATCTGGGATGAGCCAAAAAACGAACTGAGGATGGACTTTTGATTGTCGCGTAAGCCGCCTCAGCCACCACTAGTGCCCTGCGCGGGCCTAGAATTTGATCCCAAGCCCAGCCCGCAATTAGCAGTTAAAGTCCAGGCCCGGCCCAGGCCCGCAATAATTTTTCAAGCCCGGCCTGGCCCAGGCCTGCAAACTGGAATTTAGGCCCAGGCCCGGCCCAGGCCCGACCCAGACCGTGAATGTTTGGCCCAGGCCCGGCCCACCAGGCCCACCACGCAGCAGCCATATCGATGTCTCTATCTCCCCTCGCTTGGCCCTCCTGTGTATTGTGTTGAAAGTCAGTCCCAAATGTTGTTCCATCAAATGTTCTGATGGCAGGTTCTGTGGTCTTATTATATGCCAGGACTCGTCTGAACGGTCTGGGACTCAGATATTTACACCCTTGAGAACAGCTGATGGCCTCGATCAATGGCTGTCAAGGCAGTGTCATCGGCAGCATTGATCAGTGTCTGCATTTTATGTCTGAAATATATGAGTCAGCCTGAAGTTAAATAAATAAATATATAAAATGAATATATATATATATATATATATATATATATATATATATGTATATATACAACCTGTGTTAAGAGACCACCTGTATTAATTACACAACCACTTTTCAACTATCTTTTGAGCGGTCGCTTAAGACAGGTTTGGCTTTGTAGTATTATTATTATTACAAATAACCTGGTTGAAAATCATTATATTGACCATCAGTAATTGAATTCACAACTGTGCACACATTAAGTGGGCCATTAAATCTAATCTAGCCTGATGGTCATCCTTCAGTATGATACCCTCAAGTCCATCAGTCAAATGAAGTCAGCTGCTGATCCTAATGAAGACTACGCAGGTCATTGTCAGCCTGTACTTGAAATGTTTCCATCATGACTTGTTGTTCAGAGCATCCAAGTTTGGCCTGATTGTTTACTTCGAGCTGATGCTGATTACCAGCCTGAGTCTGTTGTGCTACTTTGGGCGGTTGTTCAGTCACTTGACTGCAGTCATGCAATGACACATTCTGATGATCTACCCCATCCTTAGTAGAGACAGCTTATTAGTTAACACCTCGGAATGTGGCAGAATTTCTTGCCATCCTGAACATCTGAATGCTGTACGTCAGTATTGCTGTATTAATGCACAGTGTTAATTTTATTTATCACGACGGAGATTTCTATTTTTACACTTCTGTTACTGGATTTTAATTGTTTTCATTATTAGGCATTGCCATTACAACATCTTGAAACAAATTATTACCATTGACTTCCAGGAACAACATAAATGTCATAGCATACAAAACTTTGTGCAGGTGATTCCATAATCTAAATATTTGAAGTAATGGTACACTTGCGAACCACATCTGCTCTTGTACCACACCCTGGTTATCCAATAGTTCTCTGATACACTTGCCACCTAGCAGGCACATAAAAGCTACTGCAACATTAGGAGCTTAAGCGAACCTTTGTAGCAGCCAATTAATTATTTGCTTACAGGACAATTAGTTGTTTGATGCTTGATGAGATACTCTCATTGCAGCTGATCACAGCTAAACTCAGAGGTAGTATAGTGAGCTTAGAGATCGAGATCACCAGCTCTATGAGACACACTGAGTCCACAGGTTTTTTCCATTTCGTTGTGTGAGCTCTTTACTTCCCCTGGCATAGACACCAGATAGAAAGGACCAACGGCTCTTAGTGTCTCTTTCAAAAAGACACGGGCAAAGTGGGGTGAATGAAATTGCCCAAGTTTCGAAACAACAGCAGGTGGTTTTGAACACCGGTCCCCTTGACCAAAAGTCCGACGCTCTTCTACCACATGACCATTGCGCCCCACTGTTCACACCTGTAGTGAGCAGTGGGCGGTGTTGAGCCACACTCACTACCCATTATGTCTTCTATGTAGACAATCACAACATCATTGTTTGGTAAATAAGAGTTGTTGCTTGCTTTGGTGAGCAGGTGTTCTTTGTGTAAGAGTGTATTGTTCTCAATAATCCCAATGGCATTAGTAACACTGACTTCAAAGGGCCTACATTGATTAGTGTAATGTAACTGATTTATGTAATAAAAAATCTTCTTCTTACCAACGTGCCATCATAACACCACTGCGGGAGGGCAGTGAAAGCGAGTTGCCATGCATAGTGGGTGAACCGGTGGTGTGATTTAAAGTCGCTTTGGTTTTGTTTGGTTGGAATCAAACAAAACTGAAGCCGAACCGAATGAACAATAATTATGTGTTGCATGTACAAGTGGACAATTATTGCACTCTTGATAAGTCCAGTGCCCTGGAACTAGTTACCTTCTTAACACAAAATATCACTTTATTTGTGGTAGAAGGGTAGACTGGTGCTGGTCTTACTAACTTTTGTATACATCCATAAATGAATAAATTAATTTATATATAATAAATTCTGAAAATTTTACCTCTAGTAAATTAACCATAGATCCAGGGTTGAAAAAAATCATGATTTTTATAAAAAAAATATTGGATTTTTTAAAATTTAAATCAGATTTTTTATTTATTTTATTTTTTGGAAATCTGGTATATAGATATTTATATAGATGTTTACATTTGTAAACTCTTTCAAACATGTTCTATTCAAATCGATTTGGGTTCTTGTCTTAACTGAGGGTACACCTGTACATGATTTTTGCTTATATAAAGACATTAGACAATGTCCACAAGGCCTCACCCCCTGTAGTTGCATAATCTGTCTTGGAAAGGAAAGCATGCTGTGTGTCTGTAGCTGTAACAGTGGTAATTATAGTTTGCCTATAGGGTGGATTAGCACTGTCCAGGGCTCTGTGTACTCTAAGGGTCTCTAACCAGAATACAAACTGGTACAGAATTAAACAACTGAGTCAACATACTGAATTGGTAACAACTAGCACAAGCTATAAGTGGACTTTAACTCAGGGCTTATGTGTTGAAAAATACTTCCTCTGGAAGACAAGTTTGCATTCAGAAAGGGAATAGCTCAAACATACACAATGTCATAAAATATTTGACTATCAGGCTATCTGGTGACAATACAACTACACAAGTGTGCGCACTTTGTGTTTTGTATTAAAAAACATACAAAACTTTGTTGATCTTGATGCTTGTAAACAATTATTTGTGTTAAATTCATATAAATCAGCGATTAAAAAAACGAAAGTAAAAAAAAAATCATAAATCAATGATTTAAATCAAACAACCCTGCATAGATCTGTACATTTTGCATATGTGATGTACAAAATACCAGGGTTTATTTCTTGAATGATAACAGTGATACCTGTATTGCCACATCTTTGAACATTGGATTGACTGCAGTATAAGAAATTATAGCTTGCTTTACAGTCTGTAATTATTTATTTGATTACAACTGATTATCAACGTCTTAGTCAAGTTGACAAATTACTTCAGTATGTCAACTTTAATTTCACCTATGGCCATTAACGAGTGCAAAGCATGAAATCAGGTATTAATGTGTACATATGCTGTACAAATACATAGTATGTTTGATACGAATGTGATTTCCTTCTGTATCGCAATGCCTACCATTCATTTTCATATTGATTCTACCTCAGCTTCCCATTAAACCGATGTCGGCTGTGGTTATCAAGGCTGTCCGTTGATTTTGTAGCATCACCAAAATTTACTGCATATGCCTGCAGTGTGCCTGTAGCAAAATATGCACTTAATTTATGTGATGATCTGCCTGCATAACTGAACTGCATGACTTGTGCAGTTCTGTGCCCACACATGCAACCTACATGCCACCAAAGACTGCCTCCCCATAATGTCATAAAGCACACTAGAATTAAATAACTATGTTCATCAGATTACGGGCTCACTGCAGTGGCGTAAAACTGTCCATCTACGTATTGATTACAACGAATGTTGTGGTCATCCACTGCTTCATGCAGTTAGTCATCCCTAGTGGAAAATGCAACAGGGCTTGAGTGGTTTCGGTTGTCATGATTCTAAGCTAGTGGCCTTGGAATGACATCAGATACATGTCTACTACTTCCTTCAATTTGTTCTTCAGGACGTCACTGCCCAAATCTTTTTTTGAAACCGGTGTCTTTCCCCAGCTATCCTACCAGCTGCTGTCACCACTCCGAAGACATCTGTCATGTCCTTCTCCCATCTTTGTCATGGCTTACCTCGGATTCTTTCCCTGCCACCATTCCCTACAGCACTGTCTTTGCTCATCCAGTGTGTCTCTTTATGTGGCCAACACATTTCAGTTTGACAAAATTGCACAACCAGTTTTGTGGTATATACGTGGTTTGCTCAGTGCTGATACATTGGTATGGTGCGCTATCCAGTGTCTTGCGGTAGTATTTCATCTCAAAGGCACAAATGGTCCTATAAACAAATTCCTTGTATTAACTCACAAGACATCACCTCAAACCAGCCTGTCTCTTAGTTGACTTGTATGCATCCCTATCTTGGTGTAACCATCGACTCAAAACTCTCCTGGACTAAACATGTTCAGACCACCACATATCTGCTCTCATTACTCTCCCAACATTACTAGCAGCACATAATATTTTTTTTATTATATTCCCAGATGCACTGTAGTTGGTTTCAGCGATGATTCTTTCCCGTACCACCATCTGTAATGCTACACCACAATCACTGACTTGGTCTCTGCAAGCCAACTGACACATTGGGCCTTCTCTTGCATGGTCACCATTTGTCTTTTTTTAAGGCTTATTCTACTCACTGGAGAGACACACAAAAAACACTGTGTCAATATAAACTCTCTGAGTTGGCTACAACTTACAAGATGGCACAAACTACAATCTTGTATGTCTATTAGTTATCTTTTATTTACATTAAAAATAGGACAAATAATTTAGGAACGCACTACTCTGCATGTGAGGATTGTTTGAGCCTTCATTATAAGCCACGAAAATAGTGTTCAAGTGACAACCTTTGTGGGTTGCACAGAAAATATTTTGAATATTGATCTGATGCTCAGAGACAGTGTAGGCTGATCTAGCACAAGTACTTAGTCAGCGTCCATGATTTCTTGTAGCATTGTATTCACAATGCATCAGCCTGGTTGGGACTAATGAGTTGCTGCCGCCCAAGCAGCCACTGCTAATCCATTTAAAACCTGCCACTGGCCAAATTAGTTCAGTGTGTTGGTATTGCACGTGGAACGAGATCTGGTCAATAAAGTGCAATATGAAGGATTGTGCGTTCGATGTGGGAAACAATTAATATACATGATGACAGTTTGTTTTTCTGGTGAAATATCATCGTTCTGTTTGTTTGCTGGATGGATGCCTTTGAAGTGGGTATACTGATGTGATTGAGGCGATAAAAGGATGCTGGCCACATGCTGTTTTTGACTGATTTTCCATCTCTTTCCAGATAGTTCCAAATTGTACTATTCCTTTGATGACTGCTCTCCTCCAACTATCTTTTTGTTTTCCTGGTTTTCTCTTCCCTGGTGAGTTCTATTCCAAGGCCTGCTATGTAACATTGGCATTTTCTATTCCGAGAGTGTGCCCTAACCAGGTTTATTTCCTTCATTAAATCTCTTACCTGGTGCTGTATTGGTCTGTCCTCCTCAATAGCTTGCTGTTTGTGACCTCGTATTGCCATTTTATCTGATACATTTTTTTAGGAATGTTTATGGTTTTCTGGTTGTTGTCTTAGTTACACTCAATGTCTCCGTGTTATAGAGCAACACGCTTTTTGCATTAATTGGCATTGAACATGCAAATAAAATGTTTGGTTGAGATAGCTAGTGTATTTCGCAGTCTTTAAAGGTTCCTCCCATATAAAATTTTTCATTTGTCTAGTTTCAGAATCATTTTGCAAAATATTGGACCTACCTAGTATCAGCTACGACATGCTAGTTCGTTTGTATAAATTTGTTATTATAGTTTTGGTAAAATCATTGGACAAACTATTAAATTATTTTTGACACGATCAGGTAAAAATTCAGCCAAAAAATGTAAATCTGATCCAGCTATTATGACATATAAGGCTATTCATACTTTCAAAATTTAAATAACCGATCTAACGATCAAAGTAAATTCTTTTGATGATTTTGACATCTTTATTAAAACGACTGCACATACTACTGAAGCTATTCACGCACTACAGATCTGAACATCAATGAACCTGATTCGCAATAGGCTAAATGAATTGAGGGAGATTTAAGGTAATGAATGTGTGCCTGGTCTTTCCAATCATGCAGTGGACATGTCCATGGTACGTAAACGACACTGACATCTGTATGAAATTTGTATCCTGCAGTGACCTGTGATGATCCATGATGGCACCACGTGATGATCATGAGTGACCTGTGCAGAATATTTTCGGCTCTGTTGCAGTGGTCATCTGCAGCCGCTGTCTTTCTAGGCTTCTGTCCACTGAATGACATTGTCAGACTACCTCTGGCTGCATCTGCTACATGCCCTTTCATAATCTCCAGCCAGTGGTCATCATTACGTATTGTGGATGCAGACATATCCTGGTGTGCACCATGTAAATGTAACAAATAATACAAATATTTGTATGCCAGTCTGTCATTGTCAGTATCATCAATACTATCTATTGAAGAGACCTCTGTAATAGAGTAAGGCATTACTGCCATCCACACTGCCTGCTGAGTGCCTCTCACACATCCAACCAGGAAGCTGCTCCAGCCTTGGCAGCTAGAACCAGTGGGTTAGAGATAGAGGCCACCACGCTGTGTCCTCTAATGGTGACACCTTTACCCCCTGTGTGGGATATTTTATTTCTCCTGGCATAGACACCAGGTAGAAGGGACGAATAGCCTTCTCTGTCTCTTCCGTGGGGTGAATGAAATTGCCCAAGCTTCGAAATGGCAGTAGATGGAATCGAACCGCCGTCTTCTCAATCGACAGTTGGGTACTTTATAACCACTAGACCACCGGTTCCCATGTGTAGATAACGTCAGTCACCTGTGCTACCTGATCCCCTACTGCAGGACACAGATGTAGATGGGCAGTGCTCCTTTCCATCTGGTATCTATCTGACTGTGGAACCAGCTGCCTGAGCACATATCCCAGACTTTAGAAATTTTCAAGGGAAGGTTGGCCGCCCAGGACATATAGGCACCTAGCACAAATTGTATCTCAGTTTTAACCTGCACTATATTTTAGTAGATTTTTTTCCCAGTGTTAACCTGCACCACATTCACATTGTATATAGTCATAGCAGTGCAACAATGCTCCAGATGGGATTACACACTTGAAGGAAGAAGAAGAGGTTCTGGCAGTCTGGGATTGTGTATCTGCCATGTTTTGGGATATTTTCCCATGCCCAATGGGACAGCACTTTACTCTAATCTGCCTCACAAATGGTTGTCTCAAACACTAAATCCTACTGCAAACAAATCCTAAAGTGCAGTATATTGTCTGGCGCTGACAGGGCATCAGGATGTAGTACTGGCAGACCAAAGCTCCCTTCTCAATTTGATTTTGTCTTGTTTAAGATTCATTTCCCAATCTAGTGCTGGTGCTGTCACAGTTCTGGGTCTGGAACTGAAACTGTAGGTCCCAACAGTTACTGTAGATCCCAACAGGTACTGTAAGTCCCAATATTTACTGTAGGTCCCAACAGGTACTGTAGGTCCCAACAGGTACTGTAAGTCCCAATATTTACTGTAGGTCCTAACAGGTACTGTAGGTCCCAACAGGTACTGTAGGTCCCAACAGGTACTGTAGGTCCCAACAGGTACTGTAGGTCCCAACAGTTACTGTAGGTCCCAACAGGTACTGTAAGTCCCAATATTTACTGTAGGTCCCAACAGGTACTGCAGGTCCCAGTAGGTACTGTAGGTCCCAATAGGTACTGTAGGTCCCAACAGGTATTGCGGGTCCCAGTAGGTACCATCAGTCTCAGTTCTACACACTTCCAGACCCAGAACCATCATAGCACTAGTCATCAGTAAAAAGTCACACATTATTTGTATTCTAAACTCATGTATCTAATGTCTATTTTCAACTAGTGTGTGTTCACCTGAAGCCAACTCCAAGCCTAGTTTCATGTCTTGAAATAAAACTTGTTCAGTTATGTAATCACTTGTGATTGACCTATTTTAGGAACAGTGGCAGACCCATTAGATGAAGAAATAGTCTAAGAACTGAGAACCATACAGACCTGTTAAAACTAGAACTTTGACAGCACTACTATCTGTGACATGGTAGCACATTTGTAAAAAAAGTTTGTGTCAGTTAACTTATCGTACAAACTATAAAATTGCTTTTTAACATATCCAGACCTTTACCTGAGGAAGATTGTACCTTCCAAGTATGACTATTTCAAGACTATCATTCTTAGAAAATACTGACTCAAAGAGATGTTAGTAATATTGCCAAATCAGACATTATGTAGCTAATTTTCATATGATTTAATTAATATTTAAACATGTTTTATTGCTTTAGTGAGCTTTTACATTTCAATGCACTTTAACAGTAATGAATATTTATATATATATATATATATATATATATATATATATATATATATATATATATATATATATATATATATATATATATTATATATATATATATATATATATATATATATATATATATATATATATATATATATATATATATATATATATATTTTGCTGTGTAATGTAGTGTCTTTTAGGGCATGTATTTGTGAATGTGACATTGTAATATGTATAGGTAGCATTTATTGTAGTTATTATTACATTGCATTATTTGCCAGACATGTGTAAGTTATTTCCCCACCTCTCTGCATCCCCAATGCAGCCTTCATCTCTAGGTTACGGGAACCAGATGTAATCAATGCCAGTGCTCATATGAAGGGTGAGATGAAAAATCGTCCCGATATGGCCACAGATACATTGCATGGTTAATTGGGTGTATGAATCAAAACATTTTATGTCTTCAAGTCATGCTAGCAAGTAAGTATTCTTGAATATAATTGGACATGAAGAAAAGCCAGTTAAAGCCGGTGTTCATGTCAAGTGAACATTATTTTTGTTTTACTTCCATTTATAGTTTCATTGTTATGTAAACTCATATATATTGATCTTGCACTGCCCAGTCAAGTTTTGGTATAGCAATGGCAATGACAACTTTACGCCCCCAAAAGCATGTACAACTGCCAGTTTCATGAAGCATTCGTACCATATGAAGGAATCTATGCAGACATTAGAAGTTGATTAAAAACACACATATACATTTTGTCAACAATTGTACCTAAGTAGGAATTTCTATTGTTCTGAATTACCTAATCTACATCAACCATCCACATAGGTTCCTTTGTTATGTCCTCACCCCTGGGAGAAGTTTTTAAGGTATGAACCGTGCCCATGGCCCCCTACAAAATGTTAGCCTCATATATGTGCAACTGACAGAGATATAAGGGAACAATTAACCAGCCTATTGGAGATTATGAAAGACCAAGCTTGTCATGATCCAATGTACAGAGGATGCTTCAGATTATTACTAAATTATAGGGAATAAGAACCAGGCTAATAGTTGGAAAATCAGCACATTATCATTATTTAGACCATTCATTGATTCTATTCAGTTCGATTCTTTATTTCAAAATGAAAGTAGTAATTAATATATATATTAATTTTTTATATAAACATTTCTCAAATGGAAAGGGAGGAAGTTGAAGTGCTTGACTTACTAAGCATTTCTTCCCAACATTCACTATTATTGTTGCCAATGTTCTTGTATTTGCTGTTTGTTATTTACTCAGCAATAACAAATAAGCACATTGTTTTGTTGCTGTATTGCACAGTGCAGCTGCAGGTGTCTTTAAGTGAATAGTGTGTGATGTACATCTTGTATCTTGTCACTATCATTGACTGTGTATAGCTGGATGGCAGTATGTAACTGTATCAGTGGAGCTGTTGTGCACAGTTGCAATCAGTAACATGTGGGTGTTTTCTTGGTAGCTTTCCATGATCCTGCCTAGCTAGAATACTGTCCCTGTTGTAAATATGTGGGTAAAACAACACCGTCAAATTTAAGTTATTTCTAATATGTCAACCTTAAAGAATAAAAGCTTTATGTAATACTTCGGGGGTCTCCAATATAAAATGTTGGCCATTTATGTTGGTCACTCTGCACTACAGTTTGTTTTATTGTATAACTAAAATGTATATTTTTTATATGCATGTCAGCAGTTGTGCATGCGTGTGTGCATGAAATATTGTTCACCTGCCCTTTAAATCATCTAATGTATGCAGTTAAAAGGTTTAGCATTATCAAGTTAAGTTTATAGATATTATGTTGTAATCCTTACTTTGGTTATATAATATTATGACTTTAGGTCATTAGTGTTTGTAGTAGCCACTAGGTGCACTGCTCATAACTAATCTACTGCGGCCCGGCAGGGTCAGACCAATTTCCAGGTGACCTGCACATCCTGGGAAGCATTTATGGTTTGCCACATTGGTCATGCCAGCGTTATAAGCTTGCATTATAATCACATAACAAGCTGTCCCTGAGGATGATAACTGTCCTTACAGTGACTGCCAACAATCATTCTTGTGCAGTTAGATGTATGGCCCTTCCCATACTCCTGCACATTGATATGGTAATGTAGAGACAGGAGAGAGACAGGACAGACACAGGACTGAGGCAGGACAAGAGGCAGGAAAGAGAGAGGATACAGGCATGACAGAGACATGACATAGACAGGACAGAGGCAGGCAGAGGCATGACAGAGACAGGACAGAGGCAGGACAGAGACAGGACAGGAGGCAGGACAGAGGCAAGACAGAGACATGAAGGAGAGAGGATACAGGCATGACAGAGGCATGACATAGACAGGACAGAGGCAGGACAGAGAAAGGACAGAGGCATGAAAGATACAGGACAGAGGCAGGAAGAGGCAGGACAGAGACAGGACAGGGGCAGGACAGAGGCAGGACTGAGGCAGGACAGAAGGTAGGACAATTTACAATACTTGTCAAAGTTGATTGGAGTCAGGTGTTCACTGCTCATGCAACGTACACAATGCACTTGGATAGTCAACCAAAAGCATTAAAATTAAACTTAGTTTCTGGCTTACTCTACCATCTTTTAGTAGTTACACCTAGTAGTTTTTAATATTATCGATAAAATATGTCACATACCCTGCAGGCAGGGAGATTGGAGTGATCCGAAAATCATCTCCTGGCTGTTCTATTTGACGCAGAGAGGTTTCCACCCCTCTCTGAAATAGATTTGTCATTTCTCTCTGAAGACTAGTTAGGGCAAACAGAATAGACCCAAGAAACATTATTTTCGGCATGCAGGCAAGTTAACATCTATCTTTGATGTTAAAGTGGATAACGTCTATAGAATGACCAACATGTGCAAGATATCACATATAACTTCCTATGAGGCTGCAAGAATCAATTAATGACCGTGGCTTTAAAAAGATGATTTACATGAAAATATCGGCAAAATCAAAATGAGCATGATCTCAATGATATTATAGGCTGCGTCCATCGTCATGATCTGTCATTTGTATATTGTTAGGCGTTTGTAACTTTTGTGAGCAATGGCAGGTACTACAGTTTAATAGCATTTCATATTAATTTCACTTGTGGTTTCTTTTTAATATTTTACATTTCAAATGGGTTTATCAATAAAACAATAACTAAAAATGGTTTCTGTTTTCATGTGTTTAATTGTAAAGCAGCAGTTGATTTGTAAATAATAGATGAGGACTGTTTAAATTGTATATTATACAGACAGTGTGATTAAAATATTTAGACCGGCTCACTCTAAGATTCTTGACCGAGGGTTGATCGCCTTACTGGCAAATCCGATCATTTGTCGATTTCAAGTGTTCATGCTCTAATGAGGCAGTGGCGCATCTGGCATGGTGCCATTGTGATTCACACCCAGGCGCCGCCACCTTCAAGCAGCATAAGTGTGATGTCTACACACCTGCTGGCTGGGAGCGGTGTCCAGGAGCAACTAGCCAAGTGTGAGACTGCAGCACTGGTTCTGGTTAGCAGTACAAATTGTTTCACAGGGGATTCTTCCGGCATGTTTTTTCTTCCTTCTTTTTCAACGTCTGTTTTTACGTCAGGGAAAATAATTTGCTAAAGTTATGGTGCAGAATGTTTAGTCTTCTGAAGGATCTTGTTGTGCAAGCCAAAGTATGTGAACATTACGTGCAAATACTGTTAATTTATCAAATTATTTCTTGGGGAATCACCGTAACTATAAGTACTGGAAATTATTATTCCCTGAACTAATTTGTATTAGTTATGATTACAATTACAGTACAATATATTGTGTTCATTTACAACTTCATAAAATTGTAATACTAATCAATCAATTCATATTACAAGTAGAGGATTTTTATAAATTAAATTATAAATTACTGTAGTGTACCTAAAATATTCATTGCACAGCGTACAGACTTGATGCCTGAAATTATTCTGATCCTAATTCTGTAGCCATAACAGTCTCACTACCCAAAATGTCATGGTTTTGATCGCGACACAACGCATGTTTAAAAAACGAAATGCATCACGGCATCGATTGTCGACGGAAGTACAACTTGTACTCCAAATTAGAGTCAGGAGAATTAGTTTCAGCAAAGAATACAGTGTATGACGCTTACTGATATTAAACAGAAATCAAAACGCTAGCATAGGAACGTAAAAATGTGCTGATCTGACATTTTACTAACTTCGAACATAGATAGGCATAGGCATAGATACATGATTGTTTCATCGCATGGCAAAAGATTCATGCAAATTATGTGTTGTGCTTCCATCAAAAATTCACGTGACTTTACCTTTATGTTAGTGTTATATTGTGCACAAGAGGCGCCACGGGTTATTCCGGGTTGCATCTATTGAATTCCTGTAATTGTAGTAATTTTTTTTGGACTTTGTTATCATAGTTATAATTAAACTGTTTTTGAGTTCTGTAACGACAATTATAGTCCAGATTTTGTAATCGAACCTTGCTGGTTGTGTGTGAAGGCCACCATAATAGATTGGTTACTGGCACAGTGACTTCACACACACACAGTAAACAGTCTGCATATCTCATGCCATAAACAGCTGGTAATACCCACACCAGTGAGCAGAAATACCTCTCTCCTCTGCCTAATTCCACTGATTTATAATTAGTGTTGGGAGCGATCAATGCAGCATCCAAAGCCTTACAAAGCTGAAATTGAAAAGAACCCAGCTTATTCATACATCAAAAACAGAAGATTAGTCAGGAAATAGCAAAATCCTAGTTGTCCAATTTGAAGTGACGATTGGTTCTTCCCCTTGTTGATCACCTAGGACAAATATAACAAACTGCCCTGAGTCATTTTCTGTTTGTTAATATGAACAAACTGGTATGAGATAGTAAAGTGACCGCTGGGTTACTATTTTAGAAAACGTGACCCCTCTCTATAGAATTGTGACCCCCGTTGCTACTTATTTGTTGTTCAGATTGCAATGTAAAAATAACGTGGGCATGTAGGTATGTTTTATATAAAATCTATATTTTTGGTTTGTATGTATCATGTTAAAAAAAAAATTGCATTTAGTGGAGTAGTTAGCTGAAAAATCATGACTTGTTGATTAAAGCACAAAACTTGGCACGCATTTAGAAATCATCAATGTGAAAAAATTTAGACCTTGGGCCATCTCAGATTTTGCCCTGGTCTGTGTTAGTGGCCATTTTTAAAATGGCTGCAAAAAATACTTTTCCTCATATCTTAAGATCTGCATCACATAGAGCTGTAGTTTTGGTGTCAAAATATAAACTTTCAATGGCACCGATTTCAAATAGTTTACCTTTGACCTTGTCCGACATTCATACCCGCCAGTTTTAAAGATGGTGGTCATTTTACCAATATACTAAGAACTACGTCATCTAGAGCTGTAATATTGGTGTCAAAATATAGGTTTTTTTGGGGCAGCAATTACAAATATTAAAATTTGGACCTTCGCTGATATGGCAAGATGGCTGCAAAAATATCAGAATATCACATTTGTGCTATGGATATTGACTCTAGAAAAAATCTAGGTACTTCTTGAGTGACCAGTAGTCTAGCCATAGTCATAGCTTGTCCTACTACTGTACATAGCAATGGGTATATTAATTAACACACGCACACGTATATATATATATATATATATATATATATATATATATATATATATATATATATATATATATATATACGTACATTGTTTTTGATCAATTCCCTCCATTTGTATACATTGTTACAAGCGCAGATTAAAAAGAACTACCGGGGTATGCCTGCTACTGCATGCGTAGTTCACTTGAACACTCAGGTATATCTCAGGATTTGTAATAAAATAATTATAATTATTTATGTATTATGTAGTTACATATATGCCAGAAATCAAACATAAATATGTCATGAATCTCCTAACCACTTACTATGTCATAACATAATTTTTGGATGGGGGTCTGTGGGTTCATTGCTATAGAAAAGTGACCTCGGGGCACATTTCTATATAGAAAAGTGACCTGGGGGTCATTTTTCTATGGGGTCACTTTTCTGTACCACACCGGGGCTTTTTTATTGTAGGTTACAAGTACTTGTCATGACAACCTTGGTTGTGTGTACATGTGTGTGTGTGCGTGTGTGTGTGTGTGTGCGTGCGTGCGTGCGTGCGTGCATGCGTGCGTGCGCACGTGTGTGTGCATGCCTGTATCATCTAGTCAGTGTGCGTGTGTATGCATCTGTTTGTCTGTGTTTGTGTGAGTGCATGTGCCTGTGTGCGTGTCTCTCTGTGCATGCATGCAAGCCTGTATCATCTACTTAGAGCTCTGTACTATTGGCATTAACAGCAGGGACAGTTGATGTTCCATGTGGTTAAGGAGACTCAGTCCTGGGGGATCAGCTCTGATGTCTCTGTTACTAGCTCACATGTCTCTGTCACTCTCAAAGTGAATAAGTGCAATTTACTTAGTTTCATGAAAGCATGCTCATCACAGTCTGTGTGAAATCTGATGAAATGTCAACAGTGAAGCCTGAAGAGACCAATCCTTAACCGACTCACACATTTGCTGTGTAGACAGGTGAACGCTGTTTCATCCCGTGGAGCCTTGTAGTTGCTGCTGTAGGCTCGCCAGTTCATGTCAGACCCCACGTGCGTGATAAACTTGGTATTCAGCCTGACGTCAACTGGATACCTTAAGTATGCGGCATTATATACTTGTGTACAAAAACAATGACTAAAATAAACAAAAACTGCCATTGTTGGAACTGGAATTAAAATGTTTTTAAGAAGACTCCTTAATCAGTGCTGCCAGTTTGGTGGGGAAACAACGTGATCAAAATTGTAAAATATCTGCCTGTTATGCTTAGTTTTAGATGATGTATTGTTGAGAAGATGGAGATAATGTGCATTGTGTTATTTCAAACATCTAAGGGTTGCCTTACCCACTGCGGGTTACAATGTCAGTACAGTCAGTGAATGGTCATGTTGCTACAGTAGTCTTCATGCAGTAATTGCAGCATGACTGAATGCTTCCCAGAGAAGTCAGGTTGGTGTTGGAATGAACAGGTCTGCCGGGGGTGAAGTGTAAAGCGGATACCTTGCTAAATAACTATGCACCTTTTACCTTTAGTTCTTAAATCTTGCAGTTCTGCATTGAGGCAAACTGTACTTGGGGTTAGTGTGAGTTATTATGAAGTTTCTTGGGAGGGGAGGCAGATGGTGATGCAACTTGTACCTCTCTCCTTCCTCTCAGATCTCTCCCAATAGAGCTCTAGATTCAAGGGCGATTACATCCAGGCTTTTACCTGCTGTGTCCTCGATTGTCCAGTTTGCCCAATTTATAGGCTGTGGCTTCGTTCTTCTGAAAGTACACATAATCGCCTTCAACTGACAGCTCTGATCATGATGAATATTAACATCGCTACACTGGCCTACTTGATTAGCTTTAACACAGTCCGTTTTTGGATCATTTGCACAGTCATGCATGCATGGTTTCAGCAGCTGGCCAGAACACACATCTGAGTGCAATTTGGCAGTTGAAAGCCAAATGCTGGACACCAGTCCAACATTCACTCCATCAGCTAATGGGGCAGCCAAGTGGCCAGCCAACTGGCTGTAAGAAGTCCCTGAATTATACCTAATCACATATGTACTTATGTATTCACTCTTGTTGATTAGCCTTTGACAGATTTTAAGACAGAGCTTGGCAATTGGCTTAGATGGCATTGAATGCAGCAAGGGTCTTCACGGACTGGAATTAGAGCTTTCTCAGTTGCAGCACCAAATCTTTGAAATTTACTCCATATTAGTGTTAGGTCATTAGGAAATATAATAACATTTCACCATCATCTGAAGACTTATCTTTTAAACTGTGACTTCCCTCCTTAGTTGCTAGCGTATTCATCCATCTGTCGGTAACTTTAACATCGAATATAAATTTTTGGATTGCCTAGCCGTTTTGATGTGCCTCTGAGTGTTTCCAAGGATTTGGGTGTGATGGAAGTTTTGGTATAATTATTGTATCAGTTGTAAAAACAATTACAATTATGATTTTTTTACATTGTATTAACCGGTCCAGATCTATAGGTTATTTTAATTGCATATCGTTTACACTAACTTAGGAGTATGTTAAACATATATTTTTGTAGGTGAATGAATTTGGATTTGACAGCATAGGTGAAAAGGTGCTTGTCGTGTGAGACTTGATACCTTCTGTTGATCTTTCCCTGCTTTCTCTCTTCCCTCTCTCCTACTCTCTTTCGCCTTATCTCTCCCCTTTCTCCCTTCTGTTTCTCCTTGCTCTGCTCTCTCTTCCTGTTCTCCCTCTCCCTTATCTTTCTCCCCACTCTGTTTTCTCATTTGCTTTCCATTCTCTCATTTCTCTTTCTCAGCGCACCTCACCCAGGGTTACAAGCTAACACCGGCCTGGCGGCCAAAGGCTTGTACTTTTGCAGTCAGGCCGGTTACGTCCATCTGGTTGCCAGCCCATATGGCCAGTGGCTTTTACAGCCTGTCGTAATGTTGACTACTTTTTGTAATTTCATCCATAAAATTTGTTTCAATAAATCTCATCCTGAACCCTGATATAGGAACTGAACCGCACTGTTGATGACTGGGCCATTCTCTCCTCCTTTCCAACTTTATCCCTTCTCATTCTTTTATCCCCTCTCTTCTCTACCTTCTGTATCCCAGGTGTCTTTCTGACATTCCTTCTCTAGCTGCCCTCTTCTCTCCCCCATTCCTCTCTCATCACCTCATAACTCTCCCCTTTTATCCCCTCCTGTTCATATTCTCACATTCTCTAAACAAGTACCCTGTATGTGGATATCATGCCATAAACAGCTGGTAAGACCCACACTAGTCAGCAGAAATGCCTCTCTCAGCCTAATTCTACTGATTAATAATTGTGGCTGGGAGAGATCAATCCGCATTGTTCTCCTCAATGCCATCTATCTCCTCAATCCCCATCTCTCTCCTCAGTCTCCATCTTTCTTTTCAATCCCCATCTCTCTCCTCAATTCCCATATTGATTTATCCTCATTCCCCAGCTCCCTCATCAACCCCATCTTTCTCTTCAATCCCCATTTCTCTCCTCAGTCCCCATCTCCCTCCTCAACCCCATCTTTTTCCTCAATCCTGATCTCTCTCCTCAATCTCCATCTTTCTCATCAGTCCCCATCTCTTTCCCACTTCCCTTGATGAATTAGCAAGTTCCCAAATCGTATGGATTACACCTATGCAATACAGATTTTTTGGGTGTATACAACCATATCATGTTTTTATACGGATTTTGTTGAAATGGAAAAATCATAATATTTAAAGTACATATTTTCTTGTATTCACCACAACAGTATAACATTTAGTAACAAACATACAGCAGTTGAAACACAAACGCTTTTGATGCAAAATATCCAGCGAAACCTAACAGATTTAATTTTGTGTAGGCATATTTTGTAGCTCATAGATGGCGACACTCAATCAGAATCAGAATGCTATAACCATTGAAAAATTTTACATGGATTCATATGTTGAATTTCAGGTTACAAAGAAAAGAAAACAGTGTGGCAGATCTGAGTACTTTGTAGTTGCTGAACACCATTTGTAATTTCTACAAATGCTGCACTTGTTGTTGACCAAATGTAACTTGTGACGAAGCTCGGAATTCACTGTATTTCACTGAGTCATATTCTCCCATGCTTGTGCCAGTTCTGGTTTCATCTGCACTGATTACTTAATCAGGCTGCACTTTCATCCAGGTCTATACTAGGAGTGATGTGACTAGGTACATTCATTCTCTAGTTACATTTAAAATACTAATCCATACAAATAATACTGTAATGCAGAATAAGCAACCTCCATCTGGTTGATTAAGCAGTGGCGGTAGATGGGAATATTTCTGGTTGGCTGACAGCCTCATCCTACGTATGCCCACCTAGTGATTCTATTAGAAACCTTGATATGCGAAGCATCAAATATCAGTGCAGGTTTCACTATGAGACCTAGATCAGCGGCACAGTTGTGTCATGCTGCCATGCTCCTGTTTACCAATGTTAATAATGGATGCTTCAGCTGTTATCCTTTTCACTGGCTCCCTGTCGGCAGTCTTTTCCCTCCATGCATCATCCAACCTCCTCTGCCTTTATGCAGTCTTCCCATCTTAATTATGGTCTTCCCTTTTTCTTGCGGCCTCACTGTTTTTCTTTGGTAGTCACCCTCCTCCATCTGCACCATGTGAACTGCCCACATCATCCTTCTTACTATTCTTCCCGTTAAGCTGAACAGAACTGCATCCCAATCTCTTCCCTCATATCATTCATCCTTCTGTCCACCTTCTTTGCTCCTCTAACTCTCCAGACCCAGTAGTTTTAATGGTCAGTTAAATGTGGAGAAAATGACCTACGGTCAAGGGGCTTGACTGGAGTGGAAAGCTAAGCGGGAGTTAATTCATTGAAAGCACGTCATAAAAATGTTAACACAAAATCCGGTCAAGAGCATTTTATCATCTGTTCGGACTAAAGAAGACTGCTAAAAGCATTACGGTGTTCCCTCCATAAAAACAGAGTGCGAGAGCCTATAGGTCGCATGAGTGTAGATACAATGTAGAGACGTCATAACCCTGTACACATAACTCGTTTTTTTTCTTTTCTAATATAATATAGCTCTTAAATACTATGTTGCCTAGCCATGTTTAGGACCATCCTGCCACCAATTTTCTTTGAAGTTGCAAAGTCATATTTTTATTTTAATAATATTTATTGCCTAATCCTCCATAAATGTCACAGGTGCATTTGATTCTGTGATTTGGATTTTGAAAAAAGCCCCCACACCTGATGGCATTTAATCTTAATATTTATTAATCACAGCCTCCACTGATGTTACAGGTGGTGTCGACACCCAATTCACTAGAAGGCTTATGAGATCATAAAATGTCACTTCTATCATAAACACCGTTTCGCTCATAAAATGGTGATGAAGTACAAAAATGCATTTCGTGGAATGGCGCATGCTGTCTTCCATGTGGACAAGCAACTGTTTTTATGAACAATTCGCTCATATGTTATCATGGGATTTTTTTTGTTGTTTTTGGCATTGAGAAAGTTGGTGAAATATCAGAAAATGGATCATGCATGACGTGTACTTCTAGGTTCCTCCTCAGTTCGATTTTTTGCTAGTCTCATTTCAAATTCATTTTGCAAAAAATCAAACTTACCTACTATCCACTGCAACATGCTAGCTCATTTGTGCAACTGTTGTATGTATTTTGTATGACATCATCATTGGTCAAACATTAAGTGAAGTGAAAATGGAAACGCTGAAAACTCACGAATTTCACCCTTGGTAAAATGTTGTAACTTTGTCATGTGATCGGTGAGAGGGTGGAAGTCAAGCCATTGAACGACTTTGACCCACGCAGTGTTTACCATTTTGGATATCCACTATTTTGTTCCTTACCAGATCTAATGAATAAAGTCAATTATTTTGATGATTTGAAAAAAATACGCATTTTAAAAATAAATCGACTGCGGATGTTACATAAACTCTTCACACACTACATATTTTGACACAAACAAACCAGATTTTTTATATGCTAAATCAGTTTGATAGGTTAAACACTGGCTATAGTTGTGCTGATTACAGCTTAAACATTATCACAACCATAAGCCATATAGTAAGTCCAAAGTCATACAGATCAACTGATCAAAATTACAGTCAAAGACCTATACTGCATCTTAAATGTACAGTCACAGGTCATGCATATAGTTTAACACAGAATCAGTCAAAGACCATATAGCCATAAAGCATGACTTAAACAGAATCAGTCACAGCTTATATTACATTATAGTACAATATTAAAACATAACCACAATCACAGGCTATATAGTACAGTTTAAAAATAATCATAGGCAGCTATATAGTGCAACTATAACATAATCTGTCATAGGCGATATAGTACAGCTTAAATATAATCGTAATCAAAGGCCATATAATAATTAGGCAACAGCTTAAGCAAACTGAATCAAAGACACAGACTATAGTATAATTTCACTAGAATCAAAATCATAGGCCCTAATACAACCAAAATAGAATTGCAATCATGGGCCATAGCACAGTTGAACATGAATCTAAATCGCAGATTATAGAGGCCATGGTACAGTTTGAGATTACTGTATGTATTGCAGTGATCTGCATTGCCAGAATGATACACTTTGGATGCTGCTGTTGAGCATGTCATGGAATAAATATCTGTTCTATATTCATGATTAATTTTCTTTTTTGCATGTGTCTGGTCCAGTGCTTAAATCTGGATAAATTTGTGTAAGCTGGTAAGAATTTACATTTGGCTTGATGCGCCAGTGTATTGTAGGCTAATATAACCTTTATGGCAAGCATTTGGTATTCATTTATACCATTTGCACAGTACGCATTTATACAGCCAAACTGAGACAGTGAGTACTGACAGGATAGAAGTCGTTCAAGTTTGCCCAACTGTGTTTTCATGGTGTTATGGCTAGATCATGCATGACGTTCTGTGCATATCTATCATTACCTTAAATTTTTGCTATAATTTTTCCTCTAATGGTGCTATGGTGGATTTTTGAATTTGGTTATTTCTTATGATGTGAACTATTTTCTAACAGATTCATTTCATATCTGATGGAATTGTAACTTGCCACCCGAGACTTATTTTTGTTGATTGTGCCAAGAAGTGGATTGTGTAGATTGTGGTCTGGCTTGCACAGCTCTTACAGGTTAACTTGGAGTAAAACAAACCAGCTAAAAACACAAGCGAACGGTAAAAAACATTAATTCAATGGAGTAGTTTTGCAGAATACAAACCTATTAATCAGATGCTGGTATCATTTCTACCAATCTGGTGGAAGCTGCCACAGATCAAATGAAACAGCTCTGTTGATTGCACAATTGCATGCAATGAGTGTAAACAGACACAAAGTCAGCCCCAATGGATTGGCTTTGGACCCTATCATAGGCCTGTTCACCACAGATAAGGAGGGATGCTCAAACATCCCCTTTCTTCAATCAAGCCATTGCAAACAGCAACATTCCATTCCACGATTGAATTCTTATAAAGTTATATCACTGGGTACGTTTATTCGTTACATTTGACATACTAATCCATTGTGACATACAAATATTTCTGTAATGCAAGATAAGCAATCTCCATCTAGTAGTGGCGGTAGACGGGAGTATTTCTGGTTGGCTGACAGCCTCATCCTATGTATGCCCACCTAGTGATTCTGTTAGAAACCTTAACATGTGAAGCATCAAATATCAGTGCAGGTTTCATTGTTAGACCTAGAACTGCATCACAGTTGCGTCATGCTGCTATGCTCCTGTTTACTTCATTAAGGAAATGCTCACAGCATTTGTAGCCAGAAATACAGAAACATCCTGTCTCTTCAGTTGGGTCATTGCAAACATCAACATTCCATTCCAAGATGACCTGTTTTACTACACTGCACCAAGACTAAAATCCAGAAACCCCACCTGGGACTGTGGCAAGAGATTCTTGGCCAACTATGATGTTAGCTTCTGATGGAGAGCTTTGTAGAGTGAACCAGCCACCAAGAACAAACAGCTCATTGCCGACCCTACCGAAGAACCACCAGGTTTCGACTGGTGCCTGCTAAACCGCGCCAGAACATCACAGGGGCAATGTAGATAAAAGCCCTTCAAATTGGGCATGATGTCAACACCGGGATTCGACTGTGGTCATCAGTCTCAAACGATGGAGCACATCATATCTGACTGTTCCTGGCATTTGAAGTCTGACAGACATCAATCAGCCCACTGGTGAGGCACTGGATTGGATATAAAGTGTGAATATATATTTTTAATCTTTGCCAACTAACAAAAAAAGAAGAAAGAAGAAGAACAAATGTTGAAAAAATCTGTGTGCAATTGTGCCTGTCATCTTGTATTTAATATGGAAATGTTCCCATCACAGCAAGAGTGAAAATCTTTGCAGCATGAAAAATATCAAAGGTTATAAAGATCTGGCTTCATCAAACTAATATAATAGACTAATTGCTATTGGGACATGGTAGCATTGGTAGCAAAGTGGTTTGAACATCTGACTTATGATCGAGAGAACTGCAGTTCGAGTCCTTTTGCTGCCATTTCAAAGCTTGGGCAATTTTGTTCACTCTGCATTGTTACAGTCCACTCAGCTTTATAGATGAGCACCTGGCCATAGGCGGATATATGTGAATAAATAGTCTTCATGCAGCAATTGCAGCGTGACTGAATCTTTCCATAATTATCAAGTTGGTGTTGGAAGGAACAGCTGATCCCCAGGACTTCTGGTGCCCCTAAGATGGTCTCAGTGGTGAAACTATCGCACGAAATGCCAGCATGAAATGCCAGCATCATATGATTGTTGTACTGCTCCCATTTCACAGCCAACAGGGGGATGGGGGATATAATTAATAGAACAGCTTATGACTAAGGTCTCCGTTAAGTAGTTTAATAGTGATCAAGAACACGCAGCAATCACCTCGTACATATCTCTTGATTATAACAAATGCAAACAAACGAATCTTAACACAAGATAAAATAGCTGTCTTATAAAATAGTTGCAGCTAAATAAAATTTACAGAATCTTATGTGTGAAATAAGTTACAAAAAGCGAGTACTATCTACACATGTACCCTGCCCGAGAGCCTTCCTCACAAAAACCGACTTAAAACCCACCTGGAAGAAGACCCTCTTCCTCCAGTGTCCCCTCATTTTATACTCCTCACCCTCTAGTGGGTAATAAAAGATGTTTATGCTTGGTGCCCTCTAGTGGGTAATAAAAGATGTTTATACTTGGTGCCCTCTAGTTGGTAATAAAAGATGTTTATACTTGGTGCTCTCTAGTTGGTAATAAAAGATGTTTATACTTGGTGCCCTCTAGTGGGTAATAAAAGATGTTTATACTTGGTGCCCTCTAGTTGGTAATAAAAGATGTTTATACTTGGTGCCCTCTAGTGGGTAATAAAAGATGTTTATACCGGGTGCCCTCTAGTGAGTAAGTAAATAAAGTGTGATGCCCTCCAGTGCCTAAATATATTACTTAACCCTACAATACTATGAAGCAACATTAAGAATGCATATACGGTGTTATGTGTAGATATATATGCATGACATGCAACAGACATTAGTGTGAACTGTGTTATTTCCCTGCTCTCCTGACAAACTTAATGGCCGTGAAATAACAGACAGAACTATTGCCCAGTGATGTCGCCAACATACACAAGCAGACAATTATCTGCACTAGTTTAAAGGGTATTGCAAAGCATTAATAAACATTGCTTGTCATTAGCCTGGTAGTGTAGATGCACTTTGGGCTGTGTATTTGTTTCTGTCTGCAGCTGATAAACAAGATGACACTGTATGATGTACTCTACCAGGGGACGTGCCTCTCTTTAAAAAAAATGTCAGCAGCTAAATCCAGCTTGTAGCACCATTTTAATCAACTTGTTGCAATCTTCTTTATTTCAACTGCATTGGTATTTATCAATAATTAATTTAATAATAAAAAGTGACGGATGACTAGTAGATAAAGACTAACTAATCAATGCTGCTAATCCTGCACAGCATGTACAATATGACGTAAGTGAAGATATATGTTTGTGTTATCTTCTTGACAGTTTTCTTTGTAGCTCAGTTCACAAGTGGAGGCATGCTGGGGTCATGTCTCTCTTTGTCTGCTAGAGGTCGTGTTTGCCTTTGTCTGCTAGAGGTCATGTCTGCCTTCATCTGCTTGGGGGTCATGCCTGTCTTCATCTGCTGGGGGGTCATGCCTGTCTTCATCTGCTGGGAGGTAATGTCTGTCTTTGTCTGCTGGAGGTCATGTCTGCCTTCATCTGCTGTGGGGTCATGTCTGCTTTGTTCTGCTGGGGGGTTATGTCTGCCTTCATCTGCTGGGGGTCATGTCTGCCTTCAACTGCTGGGGGTCATGTCTGCCTTGGTCTGCTGGGGTCATGTCTGCCTTCATCTGCTGTGGGGTCATGTCTGCTTTGTTCTGCTGGGGGGTTATGTCTGCCTTCATCTGCTGGGGGTCATGTCTGCCTTCAACTGCTGGGGGTCATGTCTGCCTTGGTCTGCTGGGGTCATGTCTGCCTTCATCTGTTGGGAGGTCATGTCTGCCTTGGTCTGCTAGGAGGTCATGTCTACCATGGTATAATGGGAAGTCATGTCTGCCTTGGTCTACTGGGAGGTCATGTCTGCCTTGGTCTGCTGGGAGGTCATGTCTACCATGGTATGATGGGAGGTCATGTCTGCCTTGGTCTACTGGGAAGTCATGTCTGATTTTGGTCTGCTGGGGAATCATGTGCCTTGGTCTGCGGGGGTCATGTCTGCCTTGGTCTGCCGGAGGTTATGTCCGCATTGGTCTGCTGGGGGTTATGTCTGCCTTGGTTTGCTGGGGTGATGTCTGCCTTGGTATGTTGGGAGGTCATGTCTACTTTGGTCTGCTGGGGTTATGTCTGCCTTGGTATGATGGGATGTCATGTATGCCTTGGTATGACGGGAGGTCATGTATGCCTTGGTATGATGGGAGGTCATGTATGCCTTGGTATGATGGGAGGTCATGCCTACCATGGTCTGCTGGGGGTTATATAATGACCACCTAGCCATGGTATGTAGGAGCAGACAGGACATTAGATTGATCAGCTTTTCCTAAATGCTTCCTGCTGTCTCCAATACTGCTCCCTAAGGCATATTAACTGCTAATTTGTCTGCCATTGCAGCTCATACATTGAGCTGGAAACTCCAGTGTATCTGTCATTCCAAGTCATTTCCATAATTGTCCCCTACCATCCTGGCAATGTTCACTTTCACTAATTCACTTTCACACATTTGTTGTATGATTGTGGCAGCAATTGACCACTATCTAATTAACAACTCTCATGTTTATCCCATTTCTGCAGAGGATTGTCTGCTTTGGAAGACTTGGAATTATTTTTTTAATAATAAATATTAAAGTTAATTTGAAATTTGACTTTATCCTGATTGCCATAGTGGTGACATTTGTCATAGGGCGACAATGCTATATGGCAGATTTTTTACAATATTTAAAGGTACAAAGATACTTTTTGTCATAAAATCATGTCACATGGTATAAACTACTGGTATGTGTATTCTTTAGAATAACTTTAAAAAATTGTGGTTCATTAAAATACATTTGGGCAGTGAAGATGTTATAATAGATATAGCTTGTACTACAGCGACCTCTTGCTAAATGGATGCTTAAAAGGAACAACTTTGAAATACCCATTCTGGCCTGCATTGTGTCAAGTAGCCACGGATATAAAGAACATCAGATTTGTGGAGCAGTTTGGCCATTTGACACTTGGTATCTTATGGTATCGTATGTTCTGTGTAGTTTTTGTATGGTTTTATGAGCTAACTCGGTAAAAAATGTGGTTTCCAAGAAACGATGCAGGCTTACCCATCTGCACGTTGATGGAGCACAGTCACCGAAGTTGTCAAGTGCCAATCACTTGAAACCTGTTCATAAATATTTGTCATTCTTTCTATCTAGTAATATCACTCCTTGTGTAATCAAATAACTCTTGCTGGAGGCTTTAATATCACCAATGGGATGGAAAAACGTGGCTTCTGATGTGTGTTGCCAAAGTCATTTACATCAAGAAATTAACTAAAATCTGGAACATGTAGATAGACAAGAAGAACGACAGTCGATCAATAGATTGCTTTTAAGGGAATTGGTGAAATGGAGGAAAAGAGGAAGTTCTCAGTATTGGGAGACAGAAATATGACCTAGCTGTCAGCTGAACATCATGCAGGACACCCTTGGTCATATACTCAGCCTCTACTCCGAATGCACTCAGGATTCCAGATGTGCATGTCACGCTTTGCATTGATGCGCAGGTCCATTCACAGATGCTAATTTATAAATTAAAACACATAACATCTACATAATTGTTTCGTTGATGTCATGCGAAGTGAGGGATACGTGTGTTGGTGTGTTAATGGACTTGGAAGTCGTGACATGAATGGTGGGACTCAGGGCTCGACAGTAACACTTGCCTACTTGCCACTAGCCCATTGCTAGTAAAATGACTGTTGGGCAAGGTTGTTGCAGCATAAATTGCCCGAAGAAGCAAGTCCAAAGTGTGATCATCAGTTGCACAAACATGCATAAAATGTGCAGTAAGACGACAATGATTTTTTTATAAAATGATGAGACTGTACGTTTAACCTGAATAAAGAAAACGCTTTTAACCTGACTAAAAAACTATGACTAAGTCGTAGTATTTTTAGCCTTGCTTAGCATCTTTCTCAGACCAAACAATGTATGCTAAAGTATTCATCACAACTGCTTCATACAAAACTGTCATATAAAAACAGTATCACGTGATGCTAAATAATAGATTCATAGATACGTGCTAGTGACTCAGTATCTGACAAGGCATCCTGGCATGATTTTAAGCGAATGTACAACATTTTCCATTGGTTAACTGAATGACTGTTTTACAGGACATCGCAACACTCAATTTATTAGTTTTTATAACATCTGGGTTGGTTTAAAATAATATCCATAAAAATGTGACTGCTGTGATCTTTTGTTTTAATATTTTTTTTAATACAAGACTTGGTGATAAATTATAGGACGATGGTTTTACAACATATAAAGAGACCGCTTTACTGTAGTTAATGATCAACAGATGAATAAATCTTCACCTTTGAAGGTGAAATATGTTTTTCCTGTATGAATGATCTGTCAAATTCCTGTGTTACACAATTTTCTGATGGTAAATATACAACAACAATAAAGAGTAATACTTGAAGTTTAACACAATTAATTTATATGTACTTTGAGAAAAAAACTCACAGTATTTGGCATTTTAATTATATTAAACTCCCCAATAGCTTTATACCATTTAACCAATCATTGTACATTCTCTTTAAGAAATGTGTTCAACAGTGGCATTTGTTAATCACAACTATTTACTTAACAATTACTTTTAAAAAAATTTTTGCACCAAATTAATACAGTAGTTTTAGTTGTTTAATACATCCACATCTTATACAAGCATATTGGTAGATATAGATAGTAGTAGATAGTATCACAAAAACTTCTCTGGCCAAAATAGTGCATGTGCCCGAGGAACAGGTTTCACAAAGCATTCATACCATACAAACTTTTGTACAAAGGTTCTCATTTCATGAAATCTTTGCAGTTACATATAAATGTTCACAATGCTCTTCGTGTTTTCTGTGATTGTTCCAAGTTACATAATTTTTTCAAACGTTCACATTAGTTAGTTCACATGGAAACATGGATGAAGAATATAAAATGGGGGATACTATACTAGGAAGAACCACAAAAGAAAAAGACTTAGGAGTAACATTTAGTGCTGACATGAAAGTTCCAGAGCAATGTATGATTGCTGCTTCGAAAGGAAATCAAATTCTAGGGCTGATTAGAAAAACTATCACATATAAGGAGAAACAGCTAATTGTACCCCTGTAAAACGTGATAGTTAGACTGCATTTGGAATATTATATACAAGCATCGTAAGAAGGACATTAACAAGAATACAACAAAGAGCTACCAAAATGATTCCAGAAATGGGAGACCTTAGTTATGAAAGTTGCTTTTTAGAATGTCGTTTGACAACACTAGAGGACAGGAAACTAACAGGAGACCAAATAGAAGTGTTTAAAATAGTGAATCGTTATGAGGATGTTGATAGGAATATGTTCTTCAAACATAAAGAAGGCAGTAGAACAAGAGGACACAAAGCAGCATTAGTTAAGGAGCAGTGTAAGTTGGACATGAGAAAGTACTCATTCTCACAGAGGATGATAAATGAATGGAACAAACTGTCAAATGATCGTGTTAATGCTAGTGTGAACTGTGAATATGTTTAAAAATAAAATTGACAGATATCTGTTAAGGGCGGGATATACATAGATGATAAAATTGTTGGAATCTCGATAATCCAATGGCTAGTTTAGATGGCAATCTTGTCAAATCTCGTTAAAGATTATCTGGTGATCCAACACTAATAGTGAGTCACTGTGTGCAGTATTACAATTTAATAGAAACTGTATCCTCTAAGTTGTATCTTGTCACAAAATTTTACAATTTGGTTTTTGACAAAATCAACATGGAAGATGTAATTGATTGGCCAAACCAACCAGATTCTGCCTTTGTACACTGGATCCTTCCTTCACTGACCTGTGCATATTATTCCAACCATCAACTAGAAATTAAAACCTCTGCCATTTTCCCTGTTCATAACTATTTTTTCAGAGTACAAAAAAATTCTCAAAAGTGGGTACCATCTAAAAATCACTGGCATTTGATTGGTATACCATGAACCCAGAAGTGAAATAATGATCGGTCCCTTCTGACACAGACTTCTGTAAGAGCCATTTGTTTTTTCATGGCAGCACAACATTGTCCATGTTGACATGGCACTGTCTTGACACGATTGCTCGTAATTGCTTTTACAGGCGCAATGATGCGTAAAGGGCCATGTCACAGGGCAGGAAATAGGATCAGTTAGGACTAACCCCATTGTCATTACCCCAGCCAGCACTGCGAAATTTATTATCGCATTCTGAAGGATATTGGATGAACTCTGAAGAAACAGCCACCTGAATGGATTGCAATTTTGTGACCGACACACACTCGCTAAATGTCCGCCGTCACTCAAACCTTGGGTGGTCATTCATGTAGTTAGTCGAGTAGGTCATTGGTTAGTCGATAAATTAGGTGCGGATATTGGTGTTTTTTCAGACCACCGATACAATGGCTATCTGCTAAGCCATCTGTTGTGGGAGATTGGGGCCTCATAAACACCTCCCTAAATCCGTATTTTATCACTAATCAGAACTGCTTTATTTTTTGGATTAACCATATTCTTGGTGTCAGGGGACTGACACATAAAGACCTCCATGAACCCATACTTTATCACTAATCAGAACTAGTCAATTTTTTAGATTAACTTGGTGTGAGGGGACTGTCTCAGAAAGACCAACCTGACCAAGCATACAGAACAAATTTATCTTCAAGGCGCTTTCTTAGTTAGTTATAGTTAGTTAGTCATATGGCCCCCAGAACCGTGTAGTCCTGGATGATATTCGGGCATGACCACTAGTCTGTGTGGTGTTGTCAGTATTGCTGTTATTAACCACAAGAGTGGCCAGTCACATCATACAGTTATTTCATGTTTCTCTGCATCTTAATATTTGTATTTAAGCGAGATCAAAATCTGACCACTTTAAATAGTTTTGTTGCAGAATCGTGTTATATAGTGTAAATTGTATAGATTTATGCTAACATCTTGACTGCCCAAATGCTTTTTGATTAACCATTATCTGCTTAATTTGAATGTTTTGGTCAGAATATCATGTATACATTGCATGTAGAGAGGACATCATTTTACGGGTGTTAATGACAAGCCCATCACGTGATCCAGTGAACGTCTGATACCTGACCTTCCTCCACAGGAATTGTAAATTGTCAACAGCAGGTTGCGAATGTGCTGAACACAAACATACATAATCACAGACAGAATGATGTACTGTAAAATTGTGATTTAGTAAAACAAATAGTTGTAACTTTATAAATGCCTTTTAGGCTGAGATGCCAAGGCTGAGATGACGCGCACCCACTTGTGGTATTACTGGGTCTACTTTAGCAAACCACAAGGCTGGACATTCTGTCCACAGTCCTAGTCCTGACTTGTGACATTCACATGGTTTCTAGATGGCACCATTTGTAATATTCATTGCTTTATAAACTGGATTATATATCTGTGAAAAATGATAGACGTATGCCATGATTGCATTACCCATATGGAAGCTTCCTGAATTTATATCAGGAAACATTTCATAAGACAACACAGTATTTCTGGCAGACTTATTAGAGAACCTTGATATTTGATATTTTTTGATCGAGGTTGCTCCTTGCTCGAAGTGCTGTAATTTGTATTCAAGATATATATAATATAAGCACGTAGACCTTCCAAATGGTACACCTGGTGACCTGGTGTAAACTATATGACAGTTGATTATCTGTACTTGAAAGGAAGATGTTACTTGTCTGTGGTAAAGGTCAATCCTCAATTCGATTGTTTTCACTTATCTCATTTCAGAATCATTTCATAAAAATTAAAACTGATCTAGTATCAACGATGACATGTTAGCTCATTTTTGCAAATATGTTATCATTTAACAAACTATTTAATTAATTTTGACCGGATTATGTAAAAATTTGGCAGAAAGTGCAAAACTAAAAGGCTATTCACACGTTCGCAAGTTAGCCAATCTAATCGTCATAGTCAATTAATTAATTGATGATTTCAACAAAAGTATGCAGTCTTTTATTAAACCAACTACGCATATTAGTTAAACTATTCACACACAACAGATTTAAAAATCAACAAACCTGATTCATGATGGGCTAAATCAACTGAGCAGGGTGTTTTAATCATGCAATAGTGACAAGCTATGACAATCTCTTTGATTGTCAATTGTTTACCTCATGCAGTTACATAATATTTCAGACTGTTGGTTTTATTTGCATTATAATGATGATGGTTGTCGTGCAACAAAATGGTTTCATCATTTGGTAGACAGATAAACTCAGTAATTGATTGGTCAAAATATTGTCACCTTTTCAAAGTATCGTTACATATATGTACATGTAAAAACTCTCTGTGTTGTCAAATATTTATACTAAACAATGCTATTTTTGTACTCTTTCTATTCATAACATTTTAATGTAGTAAACATTTTGGGTAGTGTCTCACTTCCCACTTCAACTGTTGAATATTGGTACTAAGAACATTATTTGTGTACTGTTTCTATTAATCATATTTTAATTCAGGTAAACATCTTGTGTAGCATATTTTCTATCTAGAATAAATGATTGAGACTTTGACTGTCCAGCCTCTTGTGCCTTGTTATATGTCAGTCACCCATCAGGTACACTCTTAGATCAAGCAGCTGTGAGATTACTAGAAGACATTTCACTGTCGTGGGACTCACCCCAGACAACCGCAGTGACAACCGCACTGACAACTCAATTGGTTTCCAGTGCATGTCCGGGCTTCCCACTCAGCTGAAATGCCAGGAAACGTTGCGAACATTGATTTCTTTCAGTGGGATTGCTGGGGAATTTGCGTAAGTTTTATCCGCTCATTTAGGTGCTGTCAATTGTGTGATGTTTAGATGCTGTGGAAGGATTGCTGTCCTCTGCACCTGCCGTCTCAATGGCAGCTCGTCTCGGCTGTCCTGTTGCTTCTCGCTTGATTTCCCATAGTGCACACGTAGCCATGATACGGTGTGCTTGATCAAGATTGATTGTGTCTGACACTGGCCTTGATCAAGAACTTTATTGATCTTCTTTTTATAGGGAATGCACAATGATTTTCATTCTGTAGCTGACACAAAGTTAATCTCAATTGACAATGTCATGCTTCATGTTTTAATCTGTATTGCATAGTGTATATTTAGCCTCAGAAATTGCTTAAGATGATAATTTCACAGACAAATAAATCATACGATCATGAAAACATTTTATTGCAGCTGTCTCTAGGCATGTCGTAAAACAACTATCTCTAGGCATGTCGTAAAACAACTGTCTCTAGGCATGTCGTAAAACACCTGTCTCCAGGCATGTCGTAAAAAACCTGTCTCTAGGCATGTCGTAAAACACCTGTCTCTAGGCATGTTGTAAAACACCTGTCTCTAGGCATGTCGTAAAACAGCTGTCTCTAGGCATGTCGTAAAACAGCTGTCTCTAGGCATGTCGTAAAACAACTATCTCTAGGCATGTCGTAAAACACCTGTCTCTAGGCATGTCGTAAAACAGCTGTCTCTAGGCATGTTGTAAAACAGCTGTCTCTAGGCATGTCGTAAAACAGCTGTTGCTAGGCATTTGTAAAATAGCTGTCGCTAGACATGAACAAGTGTGCCAGGGGGTGAAGTGTAAACAGGTGTGCCAGGGGGTGAAGTGTAAACAGGTGTGCCAGGGGGTGAAGTGTAAACAGGTGTGCCAGGGGGTGAAGTGTAAAGCGCTTTGAATAGTCCCAAGGACTGGATAGTGCGCTATATAAGAACATACCTTTTTATGGATCTTATTTTTAACAAATTGAGATTTTATAGATACTAACCAATTCAGTGTCACCCTTAACCTTTCTTTTTCTTGTTGTAACAGTCAATGACCTTGACAAGTTCTAGAAATATGCGTCATTAAAATACAGCTTCTTCTAATCTACTATCAGTTGATCTTGTAGTTGTGATAGTTAGTGACCTTGAAAAGTTCTTAAAATGTGGTCCTAAAAAGGCAGTGTTCTAGCCTACTACATTGTTGAAAGATTAGTACATACAGTGCAGTTCATATTGGCACGATCGCGTTTTCCATTAATGTTTGATGTGAAAGATGATTGCATCCTGTATAGGTAATTAACTCTGTGAAATTTATCTGTTTTTTTACCCAAGGGATTTGTAATAAAAACTGTTTCTGGTGATGTTTTTGTTGGCCACAATTACCTGCCAAATGCCGAAACAGGAAGGCACAAACTCATCACTGATGGTTCTTGTGCCCTCACCTGTTGTCTGATTGACTTTCCACGTGCTATTACTTTTCATGTAGTGCATTTACAGATCGATTGAACGATTCCATGGAAATAATTAAAGGAATGGTTAATGCCAGTTTTTTCACCTTATCTGAAACTTATATTGTAATTATAAAATTTGCTTTGAATGTTTCACCTTAATTCAAATCAGACAATGCATTAATTCATTTACTTAATCAGCGAATTATGCATCTAGTTCAATGGTCTATTTTTGCGGACAACCAGAAAACGAGGCAGTTTTTTTCGCCCGTGTCTGTTGTTAATGGTTGTGCTCTGATAAATAACATGATGTGATTGCACAAAACTTACCGCAATAGTATTTAAATGTCTGATATATAAATTATTGGTCAGAAAGAAATCATGATGAAACACTCAGTTTGACTCTTACTTGTCTGCCACTCACTCACTCACTCACTCACTCACTCACTCACTCACTCACTCACTCACTCACTCACTCACTCACTCATCAACCATTGCACATTTTGAATTTGCCTAGCGGCGAAAGCAGGAACTCCCACAAATAAAGGCATAACTAAGTTTTATATCAATATAAAGAACATGGTTTCATTGTTTTTATGGTAATTAAACAAGTTATATTTGTATATAAATAAAATGTACCGTGGCTTTGTATTCTGCCAATTCTTTCATCCTGCATTCAAGCTGGTCCATTATTTAGTTACAGCCACATTTCGCAGACGTCAACATTTCTCAGTACACTGAGTATTGAGAATAATAATTTAGCTGCTTTATCTCAGATTTAACTACATCATTGTGGAAATCCAGACACAAGGTTTACAGTGAAAATGTTTCTGGTTATGACAGCTAGCCGCAGGTTTTGGGTTTTTTTCCCAAACTGACATAGTATGTTATCTGTGAGAAAAACACAAAATTCCAATCATTTGTACACTTTTAAATATTTAATCTGTGTTCCACTATTGACATACAAATGCACAATAAATTAAAGCAATCTCTGCAATAAAATTTTTCATTTGTCTCATTTCAGAATTATTCAGTGAAAAATCAAACCTTTCTAGTATCCATTATGACATGCTAGCACGTTTGTACAAATGTGTTGTTTAAGTTTGATGAAGTCACCAGACAGTCTATTAAATACATTTTTACAGGATCCAGTCGAAATTCAGCAAAAAGCAGCAAGAGGGAATTTAAAGTAAAATCTTTTATTATTAAATTATTTTACTGGTAAATTTGTGGAACGGTGATTGCTAGAAACCTTCTGCTGGAGGCAGCTACATTTCACTTAAAGATAGAAGTCAGTGAATCAGTGCTGACTTCTGACAAGACCAACTATTTTCACATACATTTCAGACACGACTGTAATGAGTTTATTGACTTATTGATGTCTGATTGAACCGCTTCCTGCAAGCTGAAAATAACTTCGTCTTCTTGGGATATATATATATATATATATATAGCTTCTGAGGTGACCATGCACAGTTCTCATATATCATATATGGAGGTGCAGGTGTATTTATGACCACACAAATGGGTCCAGTCAAAGGTTGTATCAGAGGTTGTCTTATATCTTGTTCTATTTTTAATAACTGTCTTCTTGGGATATATATATAGGAAACGGTTCAATCAGACATCAAAACTAGTACTGATTATATATTATATATATTATATTATATATATATATATACATACATATATATATATATATACGTCGTATATATATATATATATATATATATATATATATATATATACGATGTAAGTAAGTCTTTATATATACATATTTAATTAGTTTACCTTTAAATTAATGTTATTAGCTTTACCACAGTTGTATATGTATATATATATATATATATATATATATATATATATATATATATATATATATATATATATATATATATATATATATATATATATACAACTTGTAAAACTAATAACATTAATTAAGTCTTTATATATACATATTTAATTAGTTTACCTTTAAATTAATGTTATTAGTTTTACCACAGTTGTATATATATACTTATGTCATCCACTTAATGTGGTGACGTGATGGTTTCCTTCCAGTGGTTTCGGGTCTTCATTGCAGTTAGTAGATTTGTCCAGCTGAGGTTCATGTCTTTCTCTAGGATGTTTTGCAGAGTTGTTGTAGGTCGACCTCTTCTCCAAGGGCCATCGGGCTTCCAGAGTAGGACTGTGTTGGCTACTTCGTCATGACGCATCACATGACGTGCCAGATAACTGTGTCCTCTACAGAGAAATAAAAAATGAGTTTGACTCACAAGAACTTCAAAAAGATCTAAACAGTCTAGCACAATGGGAACATGATTGGCAGATGCACTTCAATCCCCAAAAATGCTTCATCATGAGACTAACATATGCAAGACATGTAAGACACTTCAATTACACACTGGGAGATTCAACACTACAAGAAACTGACAGTCATCCCTATCTAGGAGTCTGTATCACTAAAGATCTCACCTGGAGTAAACACATCCATCAGATCACAGCATCAACAAACCATACGCTTGCATTCGTCGTACGGAATCTCCACTCACGCCCTCAAAACATCAAAACAACTGCCTACACAACCCTTGTTCGTCCACTCCTGGAATATTCATCATATGTTTGGGACCCCCACACCCAGGACCTCATTAACAAAATAGAGATGGTGCAAAGATATGCGGCTCCCTTTTGTCACAATGTTACACATCCAGAGAAACTGGGTGTGTGTCAGAAATGATTAAAAAATTACACGTAGAGCAACTAACAACCAGGAGAACAAACAGACGTCTTACCATATTTAACAAAGCCATCCATAGTCATCTATCCTTGTGTGTCGGAAACCTCCTCCAGCCCGTCCAATGTCACTCACGGCATCTAAATAGCAAAGCCTTCAACACCATCCACACGAGCAAGAACTGTTACAAATTTTCTTATTTTCCCTGAACAATAAAAGATTGGAATTCATTACCAGACACAATAGCCAGCATCACATAACCACAATTTAAGCAAGCTCTCACACACTTAGTCTCAAACAAACATGACTAAATAGCATGCGCACCCAACCCTGACCGTTTGACTCCATAGGAGTGTTGGCCAGTACTAATACGAGACAAGACAAAGACGCTGTTGTCTCACGATGGTGGTGATCCGTGGGAGGGAGCCATACAGTTCTTGGTTGGTCATGCGATGGTGCCATGACACGTTTTTAGTTTTCTGCAACATTCTTGAGTGAAGTTATCATAGCAGGTGATTTTAATATTGACTTACTGAAAATCAAAGAAAAACCTGTATTTAGTTAATACTTTGACATGATCAGTGCACAAGGCTTCTTTCCTAGAATCACATTGCCTACCAGATTTTCAGAACATCGTGGTACACTTATTGACAATTTTTTATGTAAACTGTCAGAGGGGTCATTGAACTCCACTTCTGGCATTTTAATCAACCAAATTTCTGATCATCTTCCCTGTTTCATTTGCATGGACTGCATATTAACTCGAGACACGGTACCCAAATTCATAACAATAACACAGAAAAGTCCGGATTCGCTAAATAAATTTAGATTAGAATTAATACACTCAAACATTTATGATAAACTAAATAAGAATATTGATGGTAATCCCAACGAAAATTATAACATTCTTGAAGAAATTATTTTAAATACTATGATTAAATGCTTACCCACTAAGACAATTATATATAACAAACATAAATATAAAAAATCGTCTTGGATTACTCAAGGTATTATTAGATCAGTAACGTTTAGAGATAAGCTATATCTAAAAATGAAGCAAACTACTATAGACACAGCAAGATATCAGGTCCTTAAAACTAATCTGCACGCTTATAATAAAATTCTTAAAAAAAATATTCGTCTGGCCAAAAAAATATATTTTGAATCGAGATTTGAGAAACATAAGAACAACATTAAAAAAACATGGTCAATTATTAAAGAAATAATTAATGAAACAACAAAGACTGAACAGTTTCCTAACTCTTTCAAATTGATGGAACAACTGTTACCGATAAAACGGATATTGCCAATCAATTTAATTTATTTTTAACAAATATTGGTCCCAAACTTGCATCACAAATAAGTAGTAACGGCAAATGTCATAGAGATTATTTGAAAAACCAGACCATACGTAAATTCACGTTTAAACCTATAAGTGAAGATACTACAATTAATATAATTAACCGTATGCATCCTAAATCTAGTAGTGGCAAAGATGGCATATCAACTATATTATTAAAAACAATAAAACATGAAATTTGTAAACCTGTCACCACAATACTCAATAAATCTTTGTCAACAGGTATATTTCCTGACAAACTAAAAGTTGCTAAAGTAATACCACTATTCAAAAAAGGTGATAATACCATTTTTGATAATTACCGTCCAATTTCGATCTTACCAGCAATTTCTAAAGTATTTGAGAGAGTCATATTTGACCAACTACACGAATATTTCCACAATAGAGAGCTATACTACAGTAGTCAATATGGCTTCAGAGAGAAACATTCAACCGAACTTGCCACCCTTGAAATAATAGACAGAATTATTCAGGAAATGGACAAACATCTAACTCCAATAAATATATATATTTATTTATCTAAAGCCTTTGATACAATAGACCATAATATACTCATGGATAAATTAAAGCACTATGGCATAAAAGGCACAGCATTTAACCTCTTTAAGAACTATTTATCAAATCGTAAACAGTACGTACAATTTGGACACGTAAAATCTAAAGAAGCATATATTACTACTGGTGTCCCGCAAGGGTCGGTATTAGGACCTTTGTTGTTCATTATATACATTAATGACCTACCAATTGCTAGTGACCTTTTCAACTTCATAACTTATGCTGACGATACAACCCTAACCAGTACATTAGATGTCTTTAATCAACCCGGTGACTTAAATAACAATATAAACGAAGAACTAAACAAGATATGTGACTGGCTTAACGTAAACAAACTTGCTCTAAATGTTGACAAAACTAAAGCTATGATTTTTCATATGCCACAAAAGAAAGTAGAAAAGCCTGTGCTATTAGTAAATGGAACTGTAATTGAATATGTAAATAACTTCAACTTTTTGGGCATCACATTAAATAATCACTTGAACTGGGACAGTCACATAAACAAAGTAGCATACAAAATATCTAGAACCACTGGAATTCTAAAAAAAACTGACATATTTTTTACCACAGCATATTCTAAGGACAATGTACAATTCTATCATATTACCTCATATAAACTATGGTATATTGGCATGGGGGTATCAAACGCAACGCATATTTATACTTCAGAAAAAAGCAATTAGAATAATCACGTTAAGTAAATATAATGCACACGCTGCTCCTATTTATAAAGAACTCAAATTATTAAAGGTCAGTGACATCTACAAGCTACAAGAACTTAAGTTTTATCATAAATTAATAAATAAACAACTACCTGAATATTTTTATAATATACCTTATACTAACACTTTTGAAATACATCAATATGACACACAAGACAAAAATCGCTTATTTATGTCAAGAAATAATCATGTTTTCGCAAACAAATGTATTAGATACAGCATGATTAGAACTGTTAACAATAGTCCAAATGATATTACTGACAAAGTCCATACTCATAGTCTATATGGTTTCTCCAGTTACATAAAACAATATCTTCTTGGTAATTATGAATACAACTGTACCAAAACAAATTGTTACATTTGCCGAAATCAGGGCATACGTGTATAGTTATTTATTTGTGTAATTAATATGTAGGTATATCTTGTAGGCAACCATACATATGCATATATGTACATGGATATGCTTGTATACATATAGTTTATACATATATATATATATATATATATATATATATATATATATATATATATATATATATATATATATATATATATATATATATATATATATTATTATATATTATAAACTTAGTACTTTTATTATTGCTATCACTTGTATTCTTAATTTTTAATATAATATTTTCAATTGCTTGACTAAACCAGTGGTGGCTCCCATGATAGCGACATACTCAATGTCTTAATGGGAGTCTCCGTGACCATTTATTTTATTTACTTTGTTTATATGTCGATTGTGTTACATTTACTTGGTCAAAATAAATGAGTCTGAGTCTGAGTCTGAGTCTGAGTCTTGTGTAGAAATTCCAGTGCATGTTCTACTGTTTGTGTTAGCAACCATGAATCGCATCCATATATCAGGATCGGTTCAACCGTCGTCCTGAAAATCTTCAGTTTGGTGAGTCTGCAGATGGGCGCTCTCCAAACTTTGTCAAGGGCGTGAACTGCCACCCATGCCTGGGTTTTTCTACACTGGATGTCATGTCATGAGTTTGTGTAGTATCCGAAATATTTAAAATACTGTTAAGCAGGATTTGATTGTAGACTTTGCAGCAGTCTGTGTTAGACTTATTCCACAATAGTTTTCAGGTGTCCTTTCTTAGGTATTGGTACAATACACGAGAGCCCCCATTCTGGTGGTCTATTCCCTAAGTATTTTGGTTGCAGAACTTCAATAACTCTTTCCTTAACATGGGTAGTCGCCAAACTTGCAAAATTTCAATGTTTGATAGCAATGTTGACTACTGCTAGTGAGAAGATGGCGGTGTCCATGTTGGGGATGGTCTCATAGATCGGATCAACTGGATGGTTGGATGTGCTCGTATTATCTGAAGAGAGCAGTTTGTTTGAAGTTAGATTTCAAAGCATCCAAATGATCTTCCCCTTGTATGAAAATGGTTTTTGATTTCTTTCCAGGAAGTTGTTTTACTAACTTCCAAGCATCATGGATAGCATTAGTCGACTCACAACTGTCAACTTCTCCTGCGTTTCATTATAGATGTTGAGCAGTGTAGTTTGCGCTGTGGATACTGTCTCGGGTTGTGCACTAATTACAATCTTACGTGTTGCATTTACTTCATTCACATGGCGAACACTATATATAATATAGTCTTGAAAGCTACTCGAGGTGGTAGAATGGCCGAGCCTGCTTTGTAGTATATATCAACATAGTCTTTGTACGAGTTGGTTTGGGTTGTGCCCAATGCTTCTCAGTCAGTTGAAATGTAGTTTTCAACCCGAGAGACTACATCTTAATTTGTTGTGATTGCATCTCACTTAAGTCTGGGCCTGGTTGAGTTCTTCTTTGCTCTCGTGCTGAGCCTTAACTTTGCACACACACAATCATGTGATCAGAGCCAAGGGTGTCGGAAGAGGAGTGCACTTGAGAATCCATGATGCTGTTTCTCCATCTGTTCTGGCACAAAATTAAATCTTTTTGAGATATGAATTTATTCAGTGCCTGGAAAGTCCAGAGTCTTGATTTTGATTTATAGAAAAGACATTTACTGATATAAATGCATATTAATGTAATTTTTATGTTGGTAGGCTTTTGTATAATTTTGTATATGATAGAATAAATGAAGATCAAAGGATGTCAATCCTATGGGTGGGGAATAAAGATACCAACCTCATATGTGGGGAATAAAGATGCCAACGTCATGCGTGGGGAATAAAAATGCCAACCTCATGCGTAGGGAATAAAGGTGTCAACTTCATGGGTAGGGAGTAACGATGTCAACTTCATGGGTGGGGAATAAAGATGTCAACTTCATGGGTGGGGAGTAAAGATGTCAACTTCATGGGTGGGGAGTAAAGATGTCAACTTCATGAGTGAGGAGTAAAGATATCAACTTCATGTTTGGGAAGTAAAGATGTCAACTTCTTGGGTGAGGAATGAAGATGTAAACATCATGGATAGGGAATAAAGATGCCGACCTTATGGGATAGATGCCAAACTGGGTTGTGGAAAAATTCAAGTGCTCTCAGTACATTTTATTCTTGTTTTTAATGAAGTAATGAAACAAATTTGTATGTTTAGATTCTTGACAAATTTGCCAGTGGTTATGTCTTTAATTAAAAACTGGAAGGTCAGCTTATGTAACATGTTACAGTGCATTAGTCACTTGGATTAGGTGTCGCTTTGTGAGCACAGCATTCTGAAATAGATCCATGCCTGTCATATCATGGGGATGTCTGCTGTCAACTCGCCAGCTTCAACTAATGTATCAGCCGTTTGCTCAGCCAGAATTACAGTGGTCGCTCGGACCAGTGGTGACATTTGTAACGACTTTATGCTTGATTACAGAAGGCATGAATAGCAATTCATATGTAGATGGTTCTTTCGTGCGTTTCTTTCTCATTCATAATATAGAGACGATATTGGGAAGTTTCAAAAGAAGTGATGTGTTGTTATGAAATTGTATTTAAAGGTCTTTCTTCAATTCATTTTTTTCGCTTGCATCATTTTAGTATCATTTCGTGAAAAATCAAACCTATCTAGTATCCACTATGACATGCTAGTTCATTTGTATAAATTTTTTATTCGTTTTTCCAAAATCATCTGACAACTTTTTATTTGTCCTGATCCATTCAAAAATCTGCAAAGAAAGTGGTCTAGCTCTAGATATTCTATGACAAGGCTATTCACATTACCTTATGTAACAATCAAAATCAATTCTTTTGATGCTTTTAATCAAATTACACTTTTATTATACTGACTGTGCATATTACTTTAAATATCATAGGTAGACAGTTGTATAAATAATTTTCTTTACATTTATGTCATACTCATAGTGGTGGATGGAATTTTTTGATCATATTTTATATGGCAATTAAGACTTCAGTTTTAATTGGGTGTGTAATATGGTGAAACTGCTCCTTACCTGTGTCAATTGGTTATGCACTATCATAATGCTGTATCGGTGACACCACATACAACCGTCAGCAAGACCTTCTGGTTATGTTTATAACACTGGAACTTTTGCATTTCACAGATGCACATTTAAGTTATATTGATGATGAACACTTGTTCAGCATTCTGTGAGAACCGCTGTTTTGTTTGATGGCGTTCTCATTCATTAGTGCACAAACACAAAGTAGAAGGCTTACACTGGCCAATTTGTCACAATGTCCAATTTCTCTTTCCTCGTTCACATTCTAACAGGGTGTTTTATTTCTCTTTCCTCGTTCACATTCTAACAGGGTGTTTTATTTCTCTTTCCTCGTTCACATTCTAACAGGGTGTTTTATTTCTCTTTCCTCATTCACATTCTAACAGTGTATCCTATTTCTCTTTCCTCATTCACATTCTAACAGGGTGTTTTATTTCTCTTTCCTCATTCACATTCTAACAGGGTGTTTTATTTCTCTTTCCTCGTTCACATTCTAACAGTTTATCCTATTTCTCTTTCCTCGTTCACATTCTAACAGGGTGTTTTATTTCTCTTTCCTCGTTCACATTCTAACAGGGTGTTTTATTTCTCTTTCCTCGTTCACATTCTAACAGGGTGTTTTATTTCTCTTTCCTCATTCACATTCTAACAGGGTGTTTTATTTCTCTTTCCTCGTTCACATTCTAACAGGGTGTTTTATTTCTCTTTCCTCGTTCACATTCTAACAGGGTGTTTTATTTCTCTTTCCTCGTTCACATTCTAACAGGGTGTTTTATTTCTCTTTCCTCGTTCACATTCTAACAGGGTGTTTTATTTCTCTTTCCTCGTTCACATTCTAACAGGGTGTTTTATTTCTCTTTCCTCATTCACATTCTAACAGGGTATCTTATTTCTCTTTCTTCGTTCACATTCTAACAGGGTATCCTATTTCTCTTTCCTCCTTCACATTCTAACAGGGTGTTTTATTTCTCTTTCCTTGTTCACATTCTAACAGGGTGTTTTATTTCTCTTTCCTCGTTCACATTCTAACAGGGTGTTTTATTTCCACAAGCTACACTACTGTTTCTTTTTTTTCTCTTGTATCCCGATCCCTACTGGCTTCAGTTGTGCCTTATACAGCAGCAGGACACGTTTATTGATAAAACAAGCAAGCACACTTATTCCTGTTGTAATAGGGCAGGCTATGTCAAGTTGACTGGTCTGTCATTAACTTGTAGTGTGGATGTTAGCTGGTGTCGATATATTTCCTCCTCAAAATATGGGCTGATAACAGAAGATCTCCAAACATTGATGTACTACACTACACTACACACAAAAAATTTTATTGGGGGAGAGGGTTAGCAGCTTTTTTCATTAGAGTCATATATCAATGTATTTTTTTTAAATACATAGTTTATTTTTTATCACAGTTCACAAAGCCACCTTGTTCAAATCAGCTCAAATCAAATCAGATTTGGAAAAATCAGACTTTTGTAAAGGTGCAGAGATTGGGAAGTCTGATCAGGATGTCATCATCATTCTTGGGACTACTCGGAGAGCGTGTGAGGAACTGAAAAGTAGAGATGTCACTCAGGTGCTAGAGATTCCTGTTTGCTGTTGGTGTGTCCTCGATGAACTCCTCAAGCTGTGGAGTTTGGTTGCTCATAAAGACAATTAAATTGAAGGTGTAACTTCCATCTGGATTTATTCCGTTTCTCATGGTTGGCAATGAATAAAACTATGAGACATCGAATTTGTATATTTTGTTTTTACATAAAATTGTGTGCTTTCACAAAGTAGCTTGGATTAACTAATATTTTTGCATTACGTGAATAGTGAACATCATTATGATAATCTCGCCGTCGTTCAACATGGCACAATAAGTAGTTGTTGTTCAGCCTAGCTGCAAATTGATGTTGGCCATTAATTTCTGTATGTTCTGATAAGGTATGATATGTATGCTCTTATAATGTTTATTTTTGGTTTGTTGTCAAATAGTAAAAGTAGGAATTATGTAATTAGCAAGAGTAAGATTGATAGCCTTAGTTATTCATAGCTCTGGGTTGTTAGTGTAGTGGATATTGTTTCCCAAGATATAATCTACATGAATGTCTACGTAAACAGGTGCTGCCACCTACCATACATTAATTGCATATAATCTAGATTGGGCTAATCTTCAGAAGCAGAGGGAGATTTAAATAGTAAATAAATAGTAAATAAATAGAATCATAATTTATTTGACCAGAACTAGTCTTAAATGTATGAAAATGTCTGCAGAACTTCCTATTTAAATTGGCCATTATCTGTGTCGACCTTGTCATTCAACGTGCAATGTAAAAAAGATATTCAGTGCAAAACATTCAAATTGGTTCACTAAGACACATTTCAGCATTCATGTTAGACTAGATATATTTTATACTATATAACATGATTTTACGGAAAAAACCAACAGATTTACTGCACCAAACTTATATTTTTTTATTCGTTTGTAGAGGGAACACCAACACTAGTGATTCAGTATGCTTTCTACACTCAGAGACACACTTGTGATACCAGAAGCTGGCATCCTTTCTAAAGAAATGTCTGATTCTGTTGCAGTGTATGCCAGGTCTCGGAATGAATGTCCTCTATGATCTTCTCTACAATGAACCCACAAAACTGATGCTGCTGGGGCCGGGATGCAGTGTTGTGTCCACCTTTGTTGGTCAAGCAGCCAGGATGTGGAACTTGGTCGTGGTAAGTAATAGCTCTTCATAAATCTCTAAAATGGAGGGACGGAGAGACGGAGAGATGGAGGGAAGGAGGGAGGGAGGGAGGGAGGGAGGGAGGGAGGGAGGTCACATGGAAAGAAAGGGTGCGTTGGCAGTGAATGTTGTGCTAGCATTGATTCCCATTGTAACTGGCCCCCACATACTGTAATTAGGTTACACAGAGGTTAAGGTTAGGATGTAATCGATAGTACCTACAGTGCCATTTTGTCCGTACATTTCATTTCAGACTGGTCTGTGCCTTAAGGACCACCAAGGCCCATGTTTCCTGCAGTTAAGCATTTTCAACTCCTGCATCGTCTCAGCTGCAGCTAAGACATGCTTTGTATTAATGTTATCCTCTCAGTGAAGAATCCCATTGATCAAGAGGTTTATATCCCCTGAATAAGTGAAATGCGCTGATTAAATTGACATTGATACCATCTGATGGAATTGGAATTTATCCTTGAGCATAGTAACCTCAATCGAAAGGATAATTTTTGCAGGAATATCTGTGATGTGTCTGTCACCCAGGGGTATATAGAGATAAAGGATGTGTTAATATCAAAGAGTCATCATTATGTTGTGCCATCTTCTCTCGGAAGGTTGGCTATCTTCGATCACCACTTCTGCCTGCGTTGTGCCGTTCTCACCAGATCTTCATGTGTCGGTGTCAACATCAATCCATGGAAGAGCGGGAACGTGCTCATTAAAAGCGGGAAGTGTTCATGAAAAACGGGAATCACTACCTTCCACTCAACTTTCATCGGTTTTTTGCATTGTAATTTTTTAACATGTTGTTTTATGGTTCGCCGTTTTCATGTGCCATTCTCTATGAATGTACATCACACGAGAAAATGTGAAATCACTCAAGACAACAGAAATAAACTGTGCCTACAATGGCCTTGCATGCAACAGATAGATCCATTTTACAATGAATTTTTTTTTTAAATTACAAAAACGCAGGACATTTCACCCAAAAAGTGGGAAAGCAGGACAAACAGGAAAAAATATTATTTCCCACCCGAAAGCGGTGATGTTGACATCATCATATTTCACGTTCTCCTTCTATGTCTCATGTGACTCTTGATCTTGCACTGCCTCAAAAAGTATCTATAGAGAGAGAAAGAGAGAGATTTGTTGTTCTTCCCCATCAGTAGCTTGTTCATGTCCAAACTATTCCCTGAAGTATGTCTCGGCAGATATCAATACGAGTTCGTTCAACTCCGGGATTATGCCAAGAAAGAAGAGAAAGAAGACAACAAATATGTATTAGGACTGTTTTGGCAGGCGCTTGTACAGGATGTCCCAAAAGTAGTGTAGTGATTTTATTCGTATACAGCACAAAAGTAGGAGAGGATACAGCAACTATATCTTAGCATAAAATTTTTTACATGTTAATCTTCCACAAGTAGGGCATTAATCTTAAGTAAGGCCTACCTAACCTCCAGATGTTGCAAAGTGTCATGTTAAGATAAAGTTGCTGTATCCTTTCCAACTTTTGTGCTGTATGCAAATAGAATCACTACACTACTTTTGGGACACCCTGTATATAAGAAATAACACTGATCTCACCTGGCAGTAAAACTATATTTGGCATCCAAGAGAACAACATCTTTACAGCAGTTGTAGAACTGTAGCTGCGTTGTGAGGCTTAGGCATTTAGACAGATGTTTATGCAGAGATTGTCAGCGGGTTTGGTACTGGATTTTGCATGATGTTTGTGTTTTCGTAGCTACAAGTTGCCATCATCATTGCTGTTCTATCATATTTATTATTGTTGTCATCATCATCATTATTTATCTACTTCAATCATTTAAAGTTACTGTCTGATTTCCTGGGTTTTTTTTCTCATAAAATCATGTTATATAATATAAACTATATATTTATTCTAACACGTTGACCGCCCAAATGTGTTTTAATACATATTTTTTATATATATAATTTGACCACTATCTGTGTATGAATATCCACTTTGCTGTTTAGTTCATTCAGGAACAACTGGCGACAATTTCCAGTAGCTGTCGACAAAGTTTATTGGGGTCAGGCATCCACAGGATCATGAGTATATCATTAATGTCCTCTGTGCGTGCAATGTAAACATGATATTAAGACCGAAACATTCAAATTAAAAACGTTTCTGACTTACTGTGCCATAGTTGAACAGTCAGGTAGATCTTGGAAATATTTATTCTTTAATGTAGAACATTACTTTTAGTCTGTTGGCGTGTGAACATGTACCTTTAAAGCTCCTTCCTCAATTTGTTTAGTTCATCACGATTCCGGTTCATTGATGTAGTTAAATAGTTAAAGAATTTGTGTGTGGTCGGTTTAATACAAAGTGTGTATTTTTTAGGATCGTCAAAAGAATTTACTTTGATCATTAGATTGGGTAACTTGCTAGAGTGTGTATAGCCTTATAGTTATAGTATATGGAACAGAATTTTGACTGAGCCTAGTAAAAAATAATTATTTAACAGTTCACCTGATGGTTTCATCAAAACCAAAAAAAATTTGTACAAACGAGCTAGCATGTTGTAGTGGATCCTAGATGGGTTTGATTTGTCACAAAACGATTCTGAAACGAGCGAAAAAATCAAATTGAGGAAGAACCTTTAATATTCTGAGATATTCTTGTTTCTTGCTGCAGCTCTCCTACGGCTCCAGCTCCCCAGCCTTATCCAACACCCAGCGGTTCCCAACGTTCTTCCGCACCCACCCCTCCGCCACACTACACAACCCCACCAGAGTGAAGCTCTTCAAGAAGTTCGGCTGGACGAGAATTGCCACCATCCAGCAAACCCTGGAGGTGTTCACTTCGGTAAGAGCTACATGTCACCACTGTTAGCATGCCATCAGATTATTCATTTTTATTTCAGAAAATCGTGTATGTATGATGTTTGTCAATGGAATCATGTGGCAATGCTGATTATGGTTTTCAAACTTCTGTTTTTATCAATTTACCACTTCTTAAATCCCCATATAAATTTTTCAATCAAAAACAGGCGTTGTTTGGTCAGCCCATAGTGGTAAATTCAAAAAGTACAAATGGTATTGCCACAGGGCTACATTGATAAACAATATTTACACATGCAGACTAATAAAATCATATTAATTTTTAATTATATTTGGCCAATTACTTTAATTAATATTGCTGCATAATAATTTTCTAAACTGCTATTTTCTAAACTGATTGTTTAGCATTAGAACCAGACTGCTTGTGTATATATATGGGACTAATCATGATTACAGAAGTATTAAGGATTTGTGGGTTTGTTAACCATTTCAGTATGACAGGCCAAATTTCTGGCCGCGCTTTGTATGATGCTATGGTACGACAGGCCAGATTTTTGGCATTGGCTACATTCACCATTTAAATCGTTTTACTGATAATTATCTATTACATGGAACCACTTGTTATATACGGTTGTCATGGCGAATTAATTAGCTATTCAGTAGTGGCAATCGTTGATTATCACTCAATATCATTTGACGGAGATTTTCGCAGTTTTTAATAATGAATTATCAAAATCTACGATGGCCGCAATGGCGGATGGCATTACTTCAGCTCGCGATTTACCACCGTATGTTTTGGACAGATTATTTGATAGTTTTAGCAACAAATCTTTGTTGGATGTTGATGATCGAAACAACGACAATGTTGGTGAACTTAGCGGCCGAGCCGGAGGCGAAATGGATACTGACAGTGGGAGTATTTGCGATTGCTACTTGGACGTCGGTGAAGATGAAAGTGACGGTGTAAACCCTGAGGATGAGCTGTGCACTGTACTATCAATGCTGGATGATGCGTCGTTGCCAGAGTTTGATTTTTGTAAGAAGGAAAAGGTGTCTGTGAATCCATCAATATGCAAAGTTTGATTGGAATCATTCCAGTAGCGATAGAAGTGTTAGCAAATATACAAATAAACACTTCTGTCATATATGTTTAACATACAAATAAATAACTTGTTTTTGACTTTCTCATACTCCACAAAATGTACTTGATATTGTATTTTATATCATAGTATACTCCCATAGCAGGATCAACATGAGTAGTTTACATTAAATATGTACATTTATATACAACTGTGTTCAGCAACTACAAAAATGTTGTGGCGGCCATCTTGGATTGCTGGGAATGCAGTATTCAGTGGTCACAGCAGATCAGGGCTGTAGTACTGAAATGGTTAAGAGGTTTACTGCTACTGAATGGCAGTGTTAAATGATCTTACCATCGATACGCCATAACTATATTCCCATCAATGTCAAAAACAGCTGGGGAAGCACTCAGAGGGGAAATACGTATTGTTACATATCTTTCTGCTTTATTGATCACCGCACATCCATTTTATTTTATTTTAGTGCAGACATGATTCGGTCAGAGCTAGTTTTTTAAATGCTTGTCTGTGCACCAGAAATAGGCTTGGAAGACATGCTGCTTATGAACTGAACTGTTAGCACTTGATCACTAGGAGCCGTTAGTCTCAATTGGTGGAGAGACCAAGAATGATGACCGATATATCGAGGGAAGGCTGTCCAAACAGGGTTGTAAGCTGATGATGACCTTAAACCACCTGAAGAATTCTAAACCACCTACAAACTCCGTACATGATTCTAAACCACCTGCAGAATTCTAAATCACCTACAGAATTCTTAACCACCCACAAACTCTGTACATAATTCTAAACCCCGTACATGATTCTAAACCACCTGCAAAATTCTAAATCACCTGCAGAATTTTTAACCACCTACTCCCTTACATGATTCTAAGCCACCTGAAGAATTCTAAACCACCTGTATAATTCTTAACCACCTGCAAACTCCCTACATAATTCTAAGCCACCTGCATAATTCTAAGCCAACTGCAGAATTCTAAATCACCTGCAGAATTCTAATACACTTGTAGAAGAATTCTAAACTGCCTACAGCATTCTAAACATTCTGAATTCTACATCATTTACAAAATTATAAATTGCCTGCATAATTCTAAACTACTTGCTGAATTATAAACCACCTGCTGAATTATAAACTGGCTGTTGAATTCTAAGCCACTTGCTGAAACCTTTGCCTTGATTGCACCCAGAGAAAATGCAACTTCAGGCTTGGTTGGAGATGGATATTTAGCAGGAAATGAGATTGTTAATTATTGCATTGAACTATGTTCACGTGCTGATTATCATGTTGAACTATGTTCATGTGCTGATTATCACGTTGAACTATGTTTAAGTGTTGGTTATCACATTCAACTATATTCATGTGCTCATTATCACATTAAACTATGTTGATGTTTTATGTTATAGACGATTGAGGATTTAGAAGAGCGAGTGAAAAATGCAAACATCGAAATAGTGGTTCGCACAAGTTTTCTCACTGATCCAACTAATGCTGTGCATAACCTCAAGGTAAGGGTTAACTCTGTTTACAGACATGTTAGGTAGAATTGGTAAAAGCACATACATGCATGTAATGTACTATGAAGCTGATTAACTTTGTAAGTTAAAAAGCACTTAGAAACTAATACTACATATGTCACAATTTCATCCATCCATGATCAATAAAAAATGAGCCATATATAAATTATGATGCATAGGAAACAAGTAACGAGATATTAGTTTAGTTAAACAGGCTACATTATGTGAACTACTGATGTTGTATGACATTGTGACATTACCAGAATATCATAAACAAATTATGTGCAGTGGTCCTTCGATATGACTAGTTACATATCTTATGAGACCAAAATGGCAAACACCTTATGCTCCAGTGGGTACAAAGAGGGTTGAGTGAGTGAGTGAGGTTGGTTATATGTTATGTTTTCCCTGTTTCTCTGCAGAGGCAAGATGCAAGGATTATTGTTGGAGTGTTTTATGAAGACATGGCAAGACGAGTATTCTGTGAGGTATGCCTTATTAGGGTATGGAAAGACATTCTTTAACATTCTGTAAGGTATGTTTTATAAAGGCTTGGAAAAACAAACATTCTGTGAGGTATATTTTATGAGGGCTTGGAAAGACAAACATTCTGTGAAGTATGTTTTATGAAGGCTTGGAAAGACAAACATTCTGTAAGGTATGTTTTATGAGGGCTTGGAAAAAGAAACATTCTGTGAGGTATATTTTATGAGGGCTTGGAAAGACAAACATTCTGTGAAGTATGTTTTATGAGGGCTTCGAAAGACAAACATTCTGTGAGGTATGTTTTATGAGGGCTTGGAAACACAAACATTCTGTGAGGTATGTTTTATGATGGCTTGGAAAAACAAACATTCTGTGAGGTATATTTTATGAGGGCTTGGAAAGACAAACATTCTGTGAGGTATGTTTTATGAGGGCTGGGAAAAACAAACATTCTGTAAGGTATGTTTTATGAGGGCTTGGAAAAACAAACATTATGTAAAGTATATTTTATGAGAGCTTGGAAAGACAAACATTCTGTGAAGTATGTTTTATGAAGGCTTAAAAAGACAAACATTATTTGAGGTATGTTTTATGAGGGCTTGGAAAGACAAACATTCTGTGAGGTGTTTTAGGAGGGCATGGAAAGACACACATTCTGTAAGGTATGTTTCACGAGGGCATGGAAAGACGAACATTCTGTGAGGTATGTTTTATGAGGGCATGGAAAGATGAACATTTTGTGATGTGTTTTATGAGGGCTTGGAAAGACAAACATTCTGTAAATTATGTTTTATGAGAGCTTGGAAAGACAAGTATTCTGTGACTCTGTGAGGTATATTGTATGAGGACATGGAAAGACAAACATTATGTGAGGTATATTGTATGAGGGCATAGCAAAATATATTCGGAAGACATTTGTAAAATAAGTTTGGCAGCTAAATGAAACATGGAAAATATGTTGCTTTATTTGTCAGGTTTGCAATATTTTATTAACATTTCATTGACTTTTGACAGAGTAACTGATTTGAACAAAATGCAAGACTGACATTGACATATATGGTACAAAATAAATTTCTGTAAAGCATTGTACAGTTTTTTTGCATTTCTAAGTCGACAGTGTTGTTAAGATGTGTTGATTTTGTCTTTAAGTGAACCTTGTTTTGTCTACTCTGCAGGAAGTATATATATATATATATATATATATATATATATATATGTATATATGTGTGTGTGTATATATATATATATATATATATATATATATGTATATGTGTGTATATATATATATATATATATATATATATATATATATATATATATATATATATATATATATATATATATATATATATATATATATATATATATATATATATATATATATATATATATATATATATATATATATATATATATATATATGTAACAGCTAAGATTTATGCAGAATAATGAACTCCTCTTCATTATAATCTTCATCCTGTGCATGTATGTCATACTGCTGGCTTTATACTGAGTTGTTGCTCTTGTTTTCACACGTAGGTTTACAAACAGAAAGTGTATGGCCCCAAACATGTGTGGGTGATCATTGGCTGGTACCCTGACAACTGGTACGCCCAGCCAGACCCCAACATCAACTGCACAGCCGAGGAGATGAAGGCAGCTCTAGAGGGACATTTCACAACAGAGGGACTAATGTTGAACCAGGACAACACAACAACAATATCTGGCATGGTGAGTCTTGTAGCTATAAATGTTGAATTAGGAAAATCTCTGGCATTGTGAGTCTTGTAGCTATGAATGTTGAATTAGGACAATATCTGGCGTGGTGAGTATTATAGGTATTAAATGTTGAATTAGGACAATCTCTTGCATTGTGAGTCTTGTAGCTATGAATGTTGAATTAGGACAATATCTGGCATGGTGAGTATTATAGGTATTAAATGTTGAATTAGGACAATCTCTGGCATGGTGAGTTTTGTAGCTATAAATGTTGAATAAGAACATACTCTAGTCTTACAGCTGTAGATTTTGAATGAGGCCAATCGGTGGCATGGTAAGCCATATATCTATAAATGCTGAACCTGGACAACCACTAGATGGCACCACTTTGCTACGAGTCGAACTTGCCCATTGCTACTGGTTAGATGCAGGGAAGAACCATTTCAATGTTGTCAATAACAGCTTCCATAAGAAATCTATATTCTACATGTTCCAGTGTAATTGGCATGGCCTAAAAGTGACAAGGAAAACCTATTAGCGTTCGGTTTGCTTGCTCTAATTGCATAATTTTCACGGCCCAGACTGTTTCATTATTCCAGAAATATAGCAACATTGTTGACAGTCAAGCAGGCATTATCAGCTAATGACAGAATTCAGTGCAATGCTCTGCCACTAATGCATATTTTAAGACTTTTAATGCCACTGCTGCTTTGTGTTGGGTAATTGAGTAATTAATATGATAAAAGCATAATAATAAAAGCAGCAGTGACAAGTTTGTGAAATGTGCTGTCTAAAATTAAAATTATTATCAAAGGTGACTCCAAAATTCCGTGCTGATATGGCCGGTATGAAATTCTGACTCAGCATAGGTGTTGGGAAAAAACAATCAAGTTTACTACACTGCTTTTGTGTACCAATAATAAGAAACTCTGTTTTATTTGCATTTAGTTTTAATTTGCTGTTAGTTGTCCAGTGGAATTCATTCTGGAGACAATCCCTAAGTTGGTTTAAGGAACAATTTGTATCCGGAGTAGCTAAGGAAAGGTAAATCTGTGTATCATTTGCATATAGGCGGTGGTCCAGGTTATGGGTTTGAATAACTGGGCTGAGTGGAGAGTAAAAAGTAATAGTCCAAGAACAGAACCCAGAGGAACACCACATGAAGTGGGTGGTGCTGCTGAAAAATAATTAGCTATCTTCACTCTTTGGTGTATGTTATGGTCAATAGTATCAAAAGCAGCAGATAAATCAAGTAAAGTAAGCACTGTTACTTTACTTATGTCCGTATTTAGACTGACATCGTTATGTACTTTTAAAAGAGCAGTCTATGTAGAATGAAACTGTTTGTAAGCTGATTGTAATACATTAGGCATACAGTTTGACTCAATGTGAGACCTTAGACGGCTTTCTATAACTTTTTCCAATACCTTGGAAATAAAGCTTAGATTAGAAATAGGTCTATAAGTGGGTGGTGCTGCTGAAAAATAATTAGCTATCTTCACTCTTTGGTGTATGTTATGGTCAATAGTATCAAAAGCAGCAGATAAATCAAGTAAAGTAAGCACTGTTACTTTACTTATGTCCGTATTTAGACTGACATCGTTATGTACTTTTAAAAGAGCAGTCTATGTAGAATGAAACTGTTTGTAAGCTGATTGTAATACATTAGGCATACAGTTTGACTCAATGTGAGACCTTAGACGGCTTTCTATAACTTTTTCCAATACCTTGGAAATAAAGCTTAGATTAGAAATAGGTCTATAAGTGGGTGGTGCTGCTGAAAAATAATTAGCTATCTTCACTCTTTGGTGTATGTTATGGTCAATAGTATCAAAAGCAGCAGATAAATCAAGTAAAGTAAGCACTGTTACTTTACTTATGTCTGTATTTAGACTGACATCGTTATGTACTTTTAAAAGAGCAGTCTATGTAGAATGAAACTGTTTGTAAGCTGATTGTAATACATTAGGCATACAGTTTGACTCAATGTGAGACCTTAGACGGCTTTCTATAACTTTTTCCAATACCTTGGAAATAAAGCTTAGATTAGAAATAGGTCTATAAGTGGGTGGTGCTGCTGAAAAATAATTAGCTATCTTCACTCTTTGGTGTATGTTATGGTCAATAGTATCAAAAGCAGCAGATAAATCAAGTAAAGTAAGCACTGTTACTTTACTTATGTACGTATTTAGACTGACATCATTATGTACTTTTAAAAGAGCAGTCTATGTAGAATGAAACTGTTTGTAAGCTGATTGTAATACATTAGGCATACAGTTTGACTCAATGTGAGACCTTAGACGGCTTTCTATAACTTTTTCCAATACCTTGGAAATAAAGCTTAGATTAGAAATAGGTCTATAACTGTGTAGGTTTTCTTTAGGCAAAGTTGACTTCTTAAAAAGTGGGTTGACTTGCGCTTGGTTAAAATCGTCAGGAAACAAGCCAGAACACGGTGATGCATTTACAATATTTGTTATTGGGTAAGGTAATGTATCAAGACATGCTTTCAGCAATGTAGTCGGTAATGGATCAAGATCACAGGACTTATTTGGGGAGGACATGATTATTTTCCTTACTTCATCAACTGTAGCAGGTGTAAAATAAGCAAGTAGAGAATTTACTTGTGCAGAGTCCACTTGTACAAGATTTAAAATATCATCTGGAAATGCAGAGCGGACCAGACTAATTTTGTTCTTGAAATGACTGGAGAACGAGTCACATAAAGGCTTGATTAAGACATGACTAGGTAGAGCCAGAGCAGGCACTTTATGTAAAATTTTATTTAGGCAATTCCATAGCTGATGTGGATTTTCAGCATTATTTGAGCTATATTTGTATAATAATCTGATTTGGCTGTAGCCATTTGTATGTTGCAGTAGTGACACTGTTTTGATTAACATGACCTATCCAAATGGATTGATGTTGAAGCTATCGACTGATGAATTCCATTTTTGGTTTTAATGCTGATTTGATGAGTAATGGTTGGCATGTTGGTAAGATACTTTGTTGTGGAATTGATTGATGATAGCCTATCAGTGCATGCCAACTGCATACAAACATAATTTGGCTTGGCAGTGCAAGGAATATGTGACACGCCACCAGAATTAAGCAGCCATATAAATCAACAAAACACTTTTAAAATCAAATATATGTTAATTGTATTCCATTTCTCTGGTTACAACAAGATGGATGCATGGATTTTTTGTATCTTCAAGCAGTGTTTTATGAAAATACAACTGTGTGTGATGTGATATTTCAGACATCAACAACATTTATGGAGAAGGTGGAACAGAGAATTGGTGGAACCAATCCATTGTCTGTCACTGGCTACGTGGAGGCGCCACTAGCATACGATGCAGTCTGGGCGCTCGCTCTTGCTCTCAATAACACACAAACGAGGTGTGCAGGTTTGCCTTCGTCCATCCTTCTAGTAAACTAGAGAACACTGTTTCTTTTGTTCAGTTAGTTAGTTAGACTTTAACTTAATTCCAACCTGCAAACATATGATTTACACCGAGCCATATACATGGGCTGCCATATAGTAGCTCTCTTTATCAGTTGTGTTTTATGGATTTTCCCCATAATATTTTTCAGCAGGGAAGATGGAAGTATACATTGCTTCTTCTTCCTCCATTAAAGTGGGTTCTCATTTTTGCACTCCTGTCCATCTGTGGCAAAATGCATTCCTTCTAAAAATTGTTGGACAAATAAAAGTTGTGTTAGAGGGGATCTCAAAACATTGATGTGCAGCGCCACACAAAATCACTGTGATTTTACCTCAAATCCTCCTCCCCACTCAGACCCCCTTCCCCCACTCGGACCCTCTCTACCATTCAGACCCCCCTCCCCCAGCTACATGAAACTTTCAATTACATCAAACTGAGTCAACCCGTGGAAATCTGTCCTTCCTGCTGCAGCCATCACATACCATTCATATTCAGCCTTCGTAATGCAGAACTGCCTGTCGGCACCCACTTGAACTTTGATCAACGTCAGCACCCACTTGAACTGCCTGTGAGCACCCGCTTGAACTGTGATCAAAGTCAGCACCCGCTTGAACTGCCTGTGAGCACCCGCTTGAACTGTGATCAAAGTCAGCACCCGCTTGAACTGCCTGTGAGCACCCGCTTGAACTGTGCTCTTGTGAACTATGATCAAAGTCAGCATGTACAACACTCAATGAAACAGCTGCAAACTCAGCGGGACGCAGTGGGATGTAGTGGCACACAGTGTGATGTAGTGGGACGCAGTGTTGCACAGTGGGGCGCAGTGGGATGCAGTGGGGCGCAGTGGGACGCAGTGGGACGCAGTGGGGCGCAGTGGGACGCAGTGGGGCGCAGTGGGATGCAGTGGCATTGCCGTTAGAATCTCTGGCTCTAAATTTAGAGAACCCAAGTTCGAATCCTCTTGCTGTTGTTTTGAAGCTTTGGCATTTTCGTTCACTCCACGTTGCCTCAGTTGTCGCAGTAATTGCAGAATGGCTGAATGCTTCCCAGAGAAGTCATCCCTTAGCCTCATCTAGTATGATATATTGTTTGCTGACAGACTGGTGAAGAGGAACCAGCGACTCAGTGACTTCACTTACAGCAACCAAGACATCATGAAGGAGATCTACGGTGCCATGAACAGTACCAACTTCCTTGGGGTGTCGGTACGTGCAACTCTCGCAGCAGGGCAGTGGGTGGGAAATAAAACGGGCAATAGTATATAGAGCCGGACTACTTTTGTCCTTTTTTGCAGAATTTTAACCGGATTTGGTAAAAAATAATTTAATAGTTTGTTTCATGATTGCATTAAAACTAAATAACACATTTGTACAATCAAGCTAACCTGTCATAGTGCGTACTACATAGGTTTAATTTTTTTGCTAAATTATTCTATATTCTAAAACGGGATGAGCATAAATATTGAATTGAGAAGGGAGCTTTAACTGTGAGGCCCCGGAGCCCTAATGTTGTTTTTTAACTGTGAGACCCTGGAGCCCTAGTGTTGTTCTTTAACTGTGAGGCCCCGGAGCCCTAGTGTTGTTCTTTAACTGTGAGGCCCTGGAGCCCTAGTGTTGTTCTTTAACTGTGAGGCCCTGGAGCACTAGTGAGGCCCCGGAGCCTTAGTGTTGTTCTTTAACTGTGAGGCCCCGGAGCCCTAGAGTTGTTCTTTAACTGTGAGGCCCCGGAGCCCTAGAGTTGTTCTTTAACTGTGAGGCCCCGGAGCCCTAGTGTTGTTCTGAAAGTTATACTGAATGAAGCCAACTGTAGTGCATTTAATATTGTTATACTTATCTATTATATTATTGTTGTGTTCAGGGTACCCATGCAAGCTTTTAAATCTATGAAATGCTTCATGTACTTAGATAACATTTTATTCTTATCACAACTCAGAACCAAATTGATTTGATTAAAGAAATGCGGGGTTAACATGGCAGGGCATGTCACTATGAAAACATGTTCATCAAGGTTATGGCGAGAGTGAGACATGATCATGGATAATATAGGCTAATGGACGTTGTGTGCAGCCAGTGGGTGGCTGTGTACAATACTGTGATCAAATGTATAATTACTTTTCTTCAACTCACATTGTTGATGATATTTGTGAAGTTGTGCAGGCACTGTGTCATTTCAGATTTGCTGCCACATTTTGTAGTTGGTTGTCGTCATTGCAACACTATGAGGACTCCTGATGTAAGGAGCATCCACTTAAAAAGAACAACTATGAAATCCCCGTTCTGTCCTACCCTGTTTTATGTACCCGTAGATATAAGGAACATCAGATGTATGGATCAGTTTGACCAAGTCCCAACATGTTCATTGTAGTCAGAGTCCACTGTAACACACATACACCCTAACACCTACACACATGCATACATGCACACACGTATGCACACGCACGCACACAAATGGTGTCACACATACATACTTGCGCACACACGAACATGGGCACACACTAACACACACCACACACACATGCATGCACACACAAACCCAAGCACTCATGCATATGCACAAGTACACATACACATTTACACACCTAAGCACATTCACACAAACATGCGCACACACAAACCCAAACACACTCATGCACCGACAAACAATTTTATTGATTGGTGCATGCATGCATGCGTGTGTGCTTTCTGGTGACACAGTTAATGCTAACACAGACAAATAGTGCATTAGCACTTAATTGTTTCTTTATAGGGGCGTGTAGCATTCAACTCTGAGGGTGACCGCATTGCTTGGACCCAGATTGAGCAGATGTGGGGTGAGTAAATGATGTGTCGTCGTGAAATGTATTATCATTGCAAATGTTTCGCAAATAATGATAGCTTGATATATGAAAAGTTATTCAGGATTTTAGCTTTATAAAGAGGTTTTTATTCTAAATGATGTCATTAATTGTGCCACATATTTGTCATGACTAATTTCATATAGTGAAAATAGTCAGCAGTGTTGGTGTAAAATTCAATGTGTTTTAACACTGCCACATTGCCTGTGTTTGCATAACATTGGAATTTCTCCTCTGCCTATTCTGATGATATTTTACTTGTAAGAATAAGTCTTCCTACTTGTCCTGTTGACATTTCACTTATAAGAATAAGTCCTCCTATACATGACTTGCTGACATTTTATGCTTAAGAATAAACCTTCCTACAAGTCATTTAAGACATGTTTATCTTCAGATGGAAACTACACAAAGATGGGATTTTACGACTTTGCCTCCGATAACCTGACTTGGTTTAATTTGGAGAAATGGCCAGGTATGGGACTTCATTCTTGTATGCTACAGCAAAACAGGTTATATGAAAACCTTTTCCATGCAACAGTATTCGAAATTAAGGCCTTTTTATCTCAATGCTTCCCGCCGATTCAGTATTGGCCCCACCCAGCCGATTCATCCCGGCGGCCACGACTGGGTCGGATTGTATTGATGATGCATATTACAGTACTTTACAGTCTATGCTAATTCAATATAAAATACAATTGTGACAAACTACTTCTTCCTTGCCAACGACAGATCGCTGCAAAGTCTGCACATACAAAGGAAACCCCTGGCATTTGTAACATGGATGTCTATTGGATGATTCACATATGTTGACGTTAGTATCTTTGGGAATACCAGAAAAAACCAAAGCAAAGATAGCGGATGAAGTTGCAAGAATCGTAGAGTTCAACAGTTTTTGAAGGATATTATGCCAATTTACTTCATACTGGTGATAGGAGGCAGACAATCTAATTGACAATATAACCTGCCAACACATTCTGATTAATGTGATATTTGGCTGTGAAAGTGAACTTTCGATTTGGAGTGAATTAAGAACAGCATAGATTTTTGCAAGTACCAGTGGCAGTGCGTGCGAAACGTCGGCATCAAACATGTTTCTTTCAACAGTTGTAATTGTTTCACAAATAAAATTATTAAATTCATTACTTTATTTTATTGATCTGCTAGTTATCTGAAATGAACGACAATATTTGGTATGGTTTATATTTATTAAATTATTATTCTAATTTAAAAGAAAGTTTTAACTTTATGCACAAAAACTTTACTCTATTACACATACCTATAATTTATAAATTTTTGTCGATCCAGTTCAAGCACACCTGGGCCGGTTCAAAATAGAACTGGGCTACCGGTAGTAAAAAAAAATTGGGGCCAGTTCATTTTGTTTGCTAATTTCAGACACTGTGCAAGGTTATCAACTTGGAAATCCAAAATGGTGGTAGAAAGTACATTAGGTGTGGTTTGAAACACTATTATGTTGTAATGTTACAACTAGATAACAAGTACATCAAAGGGCTAAGACATTATTTTATTATTTACTTGTATTATAAAATACATGTAGTATAAAAGTACATAATACAAACTTTGTTAATAAAATGTGTAATTATATTTGCTGTATCAGTGATACGACATTATTAAATAACAATAAATTTAATATAAGTTATGCTTCATTTAGCTTAACCACATGGTCTTGAAATCAGCGCTGTTACGACTGTGTTGGTCCAGCGATAAATTAATGGATGTGTGACTGTTGTTATTGACGCATGTTGTAGGGGGCCAGATGCCACAGGACCGCACCATCATCCAGCCAGTGCTGCGTCTCGTCTCCCTCAGTCTGTTCATTGGCATGTGTCTGCTCGCCTCCCTTGGGATCATCACGGCCATCAGTCTGTGGGTCTTCAACTGTATCCACAGCAACAAAAGGTATGTAGTGGCGTTGTTTGCTAAGGATGGTCTCAAACCATTGTGATGATGATGACTGCATCAATGCATGTTTTCACAGTGTTTAGCTGCTACTCCCGTCCATCAGCTTCTATATCTTTGCCGGAGTCGCTCCACCTGACATCCGGAGAGCAACAGTAAGCAGGACAAAACGTTCACAACAAACAAATGAACCCGCCACCCAGTGTACAACCATGCAGCTGTGACCAGACGATTAAAGTCAAGAACAAGCTTCATGGTGACAAGCCCATTAGGATCGTATGCGGCTGCCCCAAGAGTCAATGAATGGCACAAACACTGGGCTTCACCAGAGGAATCTTTAGGGTGATTTATAACACAGATTTTTCTTGATCTTTGTCCTCAGTTAGGGTGGTGTGCGCATTTAAAAAAGTTGTCTTCAGCACTGTCTTGAAAGACGCAGTGGTTACAATGTCTGTCACACTGAGGGAGACTGTACCATGGACGTAGCACAGGTGCCATTTTAGAGAAGACACAGCCTACGAATGTTTTGAGGCTTGTAGTTCAACAAACACGGAGTTAGATCGTAGGAGGCGCATGTGTTGATAGTGCCCAAGAAACTCTGATATGTAGGGCGGGGCAAGTCTGGAACGCCTTGAAGGTGATGACTGCATGAAATTGGCTTCATAGCTGAGGGGGTTAGTACCTGTTTTGTTTACTCCAAACCAGCCATTTCCAGGGCTAACATAGCAGGTTATGTGAGAGGGTTTACAGATAGAGATCCCCTGACAGGTTACACGTTTACCCCCTGTGTAGGATTCTTTATTTCCCATGAAATAGACACCAGATGGAGGCACCTACAGGTTTTAGTGTGTCATTCTAAAGTTACAGGAAAAGTGGGCTGGTCGGATTCCCTGGTCCTCTTGATTCAGAGTCGAACACTATCCAGTTTGCTACTGCACTCACGCCTTGATGTGTTGTTGTTTCTTGTGATTGTGCTCCAGATTCATCCTCCTGTCTCAGCCGCACATAAACAACTTGATCCTCACCGGCTGCATCATCTGTCTCAGTTGTGTCTTCCTACAAGGTCTCGATGGCCGATACGTCGGCAAAGACACCTTTGTTTTTCTCTGCCAGGTTTGTCCATCCATGAAACAGTTGAAACCTCGGCCAGTAATAACTCACACAATGTTAGTTAAGCCATTCTTCATTCTTTTTGATGTCTAGGGCGTAATCATATTCATAAGTCAAAATTGTTTTTACTCACATCAACTATGATTATTAGGAGATCATTTTATAACAATATAATATATCTAGCGTGCATAGATAATTTTATATAGCTGATTCAAGTAGGGTTGGTAAGCTGACTCAACTAACACTTGGTGTGGGGTAAGTTGAGCCACAGTGTAGCTTAAGTTGCGTAAATGCTTTATTTGTATAATTTACATAGGCCTTGTACAACAAATTCATAGCAACTCAGCCAGCACATCTACCCAATAGGTACAACACGTCTCTAACAAGTCTACATGCTTAATTACTAAGTTGACATACTTAATTAATATAGACTTATAGGCCAATCGCAACCAGTGTAACTAACTGCTAATATGTTGCCATGTAGCTATCCAATGTCCCAATTTGCTTGGAAAAATTAATTCCTTGATGTATTTTGGGGTTCTTCAACCACTGCTCAACTAACCCTCCCTTGAGCCTAGGGTGGCTCAAATAGCCCTGTTTTGACAATTAAGCTTATTTAATTAACTTCTCATTAATGTGTGAAGTGATGTAAATAATCTTCTTCTCTGAGCATAGCTAAACCATTTGTAAGTGCACAAACAACAAAGTCTGGTCATGTGCATTGATAGTTTACATACCAGCAGACAGTAATTGCAATTACCAAAGGTTTAGAAAACATCAAAAAACTTTTAGCTCACATGTTGTGACAAATGTAACTTATTATACATCAATCGTGTTCAAATAACAGTCATGTTCAATCATTGGGTGGTACCATGTAACTGTCACTGCTGTAGTTTCCTGGGAAACATGGGTGGCTCAACTAACCCAGTGGCTCAACTAACACTGCCTTCCCCTACCTAACAATCAAAGTTAGTTGTTTCAATGATTTCAACAAAAGTACGCAGTCTTTTATTACATCGACTGTGCATATTACTTAAACCATTCACACACTACAGATTTTAAACATCAACAAACCTGATTCGTGATGGGTTAAATCAACTGAGCAGGGAGTTTTAATTCCAAACATTTGTGTATAATCAGGTGTGAAGCTGTAAATGGTTCACTTGAACTTCACTGTGTACAGTTATAAGGTCCATTCTATGTGGAATTATTCTCCCTGCCACTTGTGTCATTTGACAGCTGGTGTTTTGTTTGTAGGTGAGGACCTGGGTCTTATCTATTGGCTTCACTCTTGCCTATGGTCCAATGTTCTCCAAAGTTTGGACCATCTACCGTCTGACCCTACAGCACAAGAGAGAGATCAGGGTGGGCCAATTCATTTCTTTTCTTTTTCTTATATTGATAGTGAAATCATTGATAGTGAAATCATTGATAGTGAAACCATTGATAGTGAAATCATTGATAGTGAAACATCTGATCGTTTTTATGATAAAATCAAGTGATATGATATAGACTAACATTTTTTGTTAATTATTTTCACACTTATTATTAAAGTCCAGTGATTAAACATTGGAATGATCAATTGTATACTTTTAATACATGATGTGTGTACATTTATATATATATATATATATATATATTTTTTTTTTATTCTAACTTGCTTAAACATGTAATTTTGCTGCATGACGTGTGTATATTTATATATGTGATCCATCTTAACAAAATGAGTCACATGTTCCAATTTGAACGTATAGAGTTATTAGTATCGTTGAATGAAAAGAGTGTCTCAGCTTTCACATAACCAGAGCAAGCAACCAGATATCTCAATTCTATCTGAAGCTACGTTTTGCTAAACACATATGGAGTAGAAATCTTCAAACTGAGAAATCAGCCGTCAAAGTTTAGTATGTTTATTACCAAAACTACGTTAGTTACCATGCACATATATGTAAGATATCTGGACCGCTTGAAGATAAAGGCATCCTCATGATATTCTACTAATATAATAACAAGATCTTGGATATGGACAAAATGAATTGCCTTGTAATTACCGCCATTGTTAAGGATTGTCAAAACTAGCAGCACTAGTGACCTTCTTTTGTAGAACACAGTTGAGGCAGTAAGAAATTACTTGATTTTTGTGATTTAAAAAATAATAAGCAATTTGTTCAGCCCAAAGGGAGACTCGGCAGGTGGATTTAAAAAAAATTATTTTATTATTAAAATGTTTCCACCATGTTTTGAGAGCTTTGTATTTACTTCACTTCAGTAAAACTTACATTCCTCTAAATCACTATTATTTGTGGGTAAAGCATACCTCATATCTCTGGAAGTAATAATGCTAGCAAAGTAAGGTTTTTAGTGTTATATTTAGCTTATTCTTTACACAACTGGTAGAAAACATTATCAAAGTAACCAAAAGTCATATTGGTATTTGTTGCCAAAATATTTTTTTCGGAAGTTACCAAAAAATTTATTAAATAAACTACTTTTTTGAACATGTTTTCTACCAGTTGTGTAAAAGATTGTATACTGGAAAAGGTGTTTCAAAGAATTATAATAATATTTGTTCAATCTGATACTCTTCATAGTAAAAAGCACACAAGACATTCTTAACAATGCCAATGGCATTGGCATTGTTAAGAATCTCTTGTGGCAATGGCATATTTTATACAAGACAACAGCAAGTAAATAAACAGCGACACATCAAAACAGTTAATCATAACTGGGACAGCGGCCACATCCTCTCTTTCGTGGCGTGGGCAAGAGTGCAGATAGCTGACGGACTCAACGACCTAGCACCCTGACCCCTTCCCCTCAAAATGACTACCCGGTATATCATCTCGCTCATTGTCCTGCTGGTTGGACGGCCCAGCAACGGGGACAGTTTCGCACCCAGTCAGACACATCTGGCGGGCTCAACAACCTCGCCCCTTGCCCTGCAAAACGGTCTTCCTCTAGTAAATACTCGTCTAACAAAGTGTTGATCTGGTCGTGATCAATTCGGGCAGGATATCAACAAACCCGCTACATTGAACACCATTTTTTCTACACGCTATGTGGGTCAGCTGTGTGATGTGGTGGAACTGCGTAGTGCGCATGCATCCATGGACATTATTTAAATGACTTCATCGCTGCGCCAATGAAATTATTTCCCTGGATCATGTGGTAACAAGTTGGTTTTGTTTATGGGCAAACAGTGCCTGCCTCTCATGCCCTCCTATTCGACTCATTCATAATATATGTTAATGAGATGACCATATATGGAAAGATGATATGCAAAGCTTTGTAACAATGCCAGATTCCTGAAGGACCATCCATAAATTATGGAAAAAAGTTATTAATTATCTGCATTTTTGGCTTTGTTTTACAGAAGTCAAGCAGAATTCATCGAACAGCTCTTCAATGATCACACCAAAATACATTAAGCATAACAAAATATACAGTAGAAATTATGGTAATTGTTAAAGTGAATATTAAGGAACCATTTTCAGGTAAAATCTCAAAATTGTGTGATTAGCCAGTGTTTGATAAAAACAGTGTTTGCGTGCGAAGTTTCATGTTTACTGACATCCGATTAATTTTGTTTGGATGGATCACACACATATATATATATATACATACATACATACATACATACATACATACATACATACATACATACATACATACATACATACATACATACATACATAACATACATACATACATACATACATACATACATACATACATACATACATACATACATACATACATACATACATACATACATACATATATATGGGCTCTTGCCTGAAACAAACCATTATTATTATATATCCTAACATCTTAACACCCAAATGTATTTTAATGAACCACACTTTTAAAATGTAATTTGAACTTTATCTGTTTATGAAAATCAACCTTGCTGTTCACTGTGCAATGAACACATGATATTGTGCATCATTAAGACACATTTGAGTGGTCAACATGTTATATGCTATACTATATAACACGATGTTTTAATAACAATGGTCAGACTTGTACCTGTAATGCCATTGCTGTGTTCTTCTACATGGATTCTGCCTGTCTCTCATCCAGAACCTCTCCAACTGGGAGATGTACATGGTGCTTGGCATCATGCTCAGCCTTGATGTCATCGTGCTGGTCACGTGGCAGGTCATTGACCCCTGCTACCGGGAACTGGAGAGTTTCCCTCATGAGACGCCAAAGGACAGTGTGATGGACATTGAGATTAAACCACAACTTGAACACTGTAGCTCTCGACACCTCAACATCTGGCTTGGTAAACAACATATTGTATTAAGAATGATATCAAGTGCCTACATAAAATAACTGCATTAAGTTTTGCTTGTAATATTTAATTACATATATATATATATATATATATATATATATATATTTTATTAATTTACCTTTAAATAAATTGTATTAATTTTAGCACACTTTTATATGTATTTTCTGTGTATGATTTTGTTTTATTTTTATTTCATGCATTTTTTGTAAAGCACGTTGAGCTTTCACGGAAACTATGCTATATAAAAAATTATTTATTGTTATTTTTTGGACACCAGTATAAATAATTGTTTTGTATGTTTTTTTATGTGAATATATGTAATAAATGATGAAAGTTGACTAATAGATTTTGTCTGATGCATTGCAATGATGTTGTGCATATGAAAGGTTCATAGAAATGGTTCTATATTATCGTTAATTTTCAGATTTAATTCAGACAAAAGCAACATTTATTAAAGACTTGGTTCTGGTTGAGGCCAGTGCTTAAAAGCGTCAGACGGTCTTTATATTGGCTGATAAAAAGAGGAGATAATCTATATGCTGAGACCAACGCACTTGCGCCACTAACTTGCCACCATCAGTCATTACGTAACATGACATGGAAAACGCATCAGTTCACCGATAAAAACTGGATGTTGAAATATCGCTTGATCTCATGTCAGAGCTCTGATCTCGCGTTAGACATATGTTACTGGAAGCGAGGCTTCGAGATGCAACTATTCGTAATAATCACCACAAGAAAGATATCGACAAACAAAAGCCCCAACATGTTTACACATTTGAAGCGTGTATGTGCCAAAGTCACGTCAACCGAGTTAAAGCTAGTTTTGTGCTGCCATCTAGTTGATAGTGCAATGTGCAATAGAACACGATTTATATAGAAACACACAAACTGGTGATAACGCGTTTGCTTTAATCCTTCTAATCGTTTGCGTCTTGCCATACAGTGTCAACGTGGCTTCCGAACTCCATTGGAATTGTGCGGTAGCGTGTTTTTTGCAAAACATCATTTTGTCTTTTGTAATCAATCAATGACATAATTCTTATTGATTGAGAATATCGATCTCCCAGGTAAAAATTGTCACAACCAATTTTAAATTGAACTCAACATGGTGCGAGTTTTTAAATTCTGTTATATGTTTTATATTAGTAACATTATCTTTATTTATACAGTATGTCAAATCTAAACACAGTACAAAAATGTGTTTGTGCGTTACACTGTTGTCCGAGTTTCATATAACAAAGTTACCTTGAATTCACTAATTCTGGTACGGACCAGCAGAAATTTGGCAGGATCACCAGATTTCCAGAGCTGGTGGTCCTGTGGTCCACTGCTCAGAAAAGTACATTTCTACCCCTGCTAATTAGTCTTGTGAGGCTGTTTACATGACCGCTTCTTGCACTGCCATACCACAAGACACTGCTTACATGACTGCTTCTTGCACTGCCATACCACAAGACACTGTCTTCTGACCAGTTGGGCAATTAATCGTATAGTGTAAACCAATTAATCAATAGCATAAACCAGCCTTTAAAATGGCAGATTTGACACTACCTTCTGTTGGGCCAAATTAAGCTATCCCTGGTATTGAGCTTTATGGTTGTTTCAGGTGTGATATTCGGCTACAAAGGTGTTGCTCTGTTGTTTGGAATCCTGCTGGCGTACGAAACGAGAAACGTCAAAATGAAACAGATCAATGACTCAAGATTTGTGGGAATGTCCATCTACAATGTTGTGGTAAGTTCATTGTGTAACACTGGTGTCACTTTCTGCTGGTGAGGTGTGTAAAATTAATGTAATTGTTTGTTAGTAAGAAAATTTGCAAATGCTGTTTTGACTGGACATTCATGGAAAAATACACGATCCGATAATGTTGTTGTACATGTCAAGTATGAATATCGTCAAGATGTGAATCATTTTGAGAGAAGGTGCATTTTCAGAATGTTATCACAGTTGTAATAAGAGAGAAACAGGAAGATGCCTCAAGATTTCCATGCACATATAAAGTTACATAATAGTGTCTGGTCTTTTAAAGATACAAAATCAATTTGTTTTTGTCATAGAATGATGTTATAGTAAACACTATATCTTGACTGCCATAACATCTTGACCGCCATAACATCTTGATTGCCCAAATGTGTTTTAATGTGCCATATCAAAAACATATATTTTCCATTGACTGCTTAATTTGAATGTTTCGGGGTGAATACCATGTCTACACTGCATGCAGGTGGAACATAGTTATATGATCGTTAATGATATGTTTACACTGCATGCAGGCGGAACATAGTTATACGATTGTTAATGATTATGTTTACATTTCATGCAGAGGGAACATATACGATTGTTAATGATATAGCTACGCTACATGCAGAGGAAGCAGGTGTTATGCGATTGTTAATGATTATATTTACACTGCATGCAGAGGGAACATAGGTGTTATGCGATTGTTAATGATTATATTTACACTGCATGCAGAAGGAACAGTTATATAATTGTTCACGATTATGTTTACACTGCATGCAGAGGTAACATAGTTGTACAATTGTTAATGATTATGTTTACACTGCATGCAGAGGGAACATAGTTATACGATTGTTGATTATATGTTTACATTGCATGTAGAGGGAACATAATTATATGATTGTTAATGATATGTTCACACTGCATGCAGAGGGAACATAGTTATATGATTGTTAATGATTATGTTTACACTGCATGCAGAGGGAACATAGTTATAAGATTGTTAATGATTAACAATATTAATAAACAGATAATGGTCAAGTATTATTATATATTAAAAAAATTGTAGTTCATTAAAACTCATTTGGGCAGTAAAAGTGTAGTTGATGTTGTATAACAATCACAATTATTGGACTTTATGTCTTTAAAGACAGTGTAAGCAACTATAAAAGATGTAGTGTTTGATGATCATGTTGTAGGTGCTCTGCCTCATCACGGCTCCAGTCTCCCTCATCATCGGCTCACATCAGGATGCTAGTTTTGCCTTCGTGGCCATCGCCATTCTCCTCACCTGCTTCCTCACAATGGGGCTTATCTTTGTTCCCAAGGTGAGTGTTACAGCCAACCCCATCGACATACAAATATCTCAGTCAAACCAGCAGTACACATACAAATAGAAACATCTAACACAGCAGAGACTGCATTGTCTGTAGGTGAACAGACATGCCACATTTTTGGGGTTGAAATCCTTTTTTACTTGAAATTCTGTATAAAGCCATAAAAAAAATTTCATTGGTCAATTGGCCTGTAGCATTCCAGTTGTGAGCTGTATCTGTGCTTTGACTATTATAAGTTTATACTTGTGTGTTGAACAAAAGAAAATATGTACTTAATCATGATTTTTTTATTTTCTGTATAAAGAAGCTGTACTGCCGTTGTTGTTGCTCTCCTCTTTGTTCCTCAAGTCCGGGGTGAGACTGGCACTTATACTCGTCATTGTGTACCTCCATATTATATACTGGAAATCGGTACGATGTGACAGTACTGCCAGAATGATTATGCTGCCATTGTCACAAAGAAATTATAGAAAAAACAGGTAGCTCAGTGGTAGAGTGCTGGACTCAATCGAGAGTTTCGAAACTTGGGCAATTTTATTCATCCCACTTTGCCTGTGTCTTTCGGAAGACGCCAAAAGCTGTTGGTCCCTTCTAGAAAAACTAATAAATAAACCACTCCTATGTTGTTCGTAGCCAGAACTGTTTGGAGTGTAACCTCATAAGTCAAGTGTTATGTAAACAGTTGCATGGTGGTACTTTGTGTGATGACAGATCGTTGAGGTTCAACACCACTTGAAGGACCGACTGGAGAATGCAGGGCTGACCGACTCGCTGTGTACGCGTGATGACAGTGAGAGACATCAGAGACTCCTGCAGGAGAATGAGGAACTAAAGAGGCAAATAGCACAGGTAGGACACCTTTCTGAAGGGTGTAAGGGACTTAGGATCATGTGTGATCTGACTGACACCTTTCTCAGGTATGAAGGGCTTAGGATCAGGTGTGATCCGACTCATACTTTTTTCGGGGTTGTCAGGGGCCTAGGATCAGGTATGATCCCATTGAAACCTTTCTCAAGGGTGTAAGGGGCTTAGGATAAAATGTGATTCCACTGATACCTTTCTGACGGGCGTAAGGGACTTAGGATCAGGTGTGATCCTCAGTGACATCTTTCTGATGTGTGTAAGGGACTTAGGATTATGTGTGATCCCACTGACACCTTTCTCAGGGATGTAAGGGGCTTAGGATAAGGTGTCATCCTGCCCTTTCTTAAAGCGGAACAAAAGTCATGGTTTCCGGCCTGTGCACCTATAAGAGTTACTAAAATATAACCATATGTAACTACAATTAAGAATATCATGCCAGTGGTTTAATAGAAAAACTTTGTTGAACACACAACATCTCAATTTAATGGGCCATGCCATACTGTTAGATAACACTATGTCACTAGTGCAGTATTCTGGCAATATTTACTCGCCAAATAAAAATATATTCATATACACCTATTCCTATTCTGGCCAATAGGATATGGCCATGCTATTCGCATCCAAACTCAACTTATGTAACATACTTTTGCCTTTGTTTACTAAACTAGTTTTCTTTCTGGCAAAATAACATGTTTGTTTGAGACTTTGCATTGGTTCTGTGTGTGCTGGCCTCCCTTAATAGGTAAATTTAGTCTAGGTTACCCTGATTTGTTAGAACTGCGCATGTGCTTATCGGTCGCACTGGTTAACATGTCAGCCCTCAGTCAACTGGAGAAATGATCGGAATCTCCCACTTTTAGAACACATTCTGAGTAAATCAGTGGCATGATATTCTTGATTTTAGTTGCATATGGTTAGTTTTTATTATCTTTTTTAGGTACATAGCCCCAAAACCATGCCTTTTGTTTCGCTTTAAACTGGGTTTACATCAGGTAATATTGGCGAATGTGGCATAAGGATTTTTGGATCGGGGTGACCATGACCAAAGTATCAAAGTTTGTAGTTGATTATGTAAATTGTAAATTGCTTGCCTGTCAAGCAATTTATATTTTTATGGACTATAACGATTGTCGTGGAGGACTTTATATACTTTTCTGTGATGATGTTTTAATTAATTTATTTATATAATATATATATTTATGGACTTTTAGTTTGTATGCACAGTGATTAGCGTCAGCTAGAAACTGGCGCATCAAAGAACTGTTATTATTATTATTATTATTATTAAAAACATTAATTTTGTTTAACTGTTCAGATTTCCCAAGAAATCTAAATACACTATTGGTAATTAAAAAATATATTTGACTCCTCATGAACCATCCATTTGGAGGACATGTAAAGTGCTAGTTCCGGGAAGGAAATGTAGCTTATGATTAAGTCACAACTGGCCATATTCTTATGCTTTTATCATAATTGTTTGATTTGTTTTTGTGTATCTACCAACTGTAGCACTACAGGCAACATAGACAAGCAAAGTAAATGCATTGGTGTTTCACAAAGGGGATATTATTTTTAAATGCAGTTCAAAAATCTAATATGAAGGCAACAGTTTTATATGACTAAAGTCTGACATATTCACTCACCAACCAATAGGGTGTGTGCTGTGTCTTGTTAAATTTTATATTGTGTTTTTAAGGCTTTGAAAATGTCTCTTAAATGATTTCGCCAAACTAGGCTTAGGTATATATAATTCGTCAAAGGTTGGATGGACTACAGGTATAAGTGGATTAACAACTACCAGGGAGGGGTACAAGTGTATTAACAACTACCAGGGAGGGGTACAAGTGTATTAACAACTACCAGGGAGGTGTACAAGTGTATTAACAACTACCAGGGAGGGGTACAAGTGCATTAACAACTACCAGGGAGGGGGTATAAGTGCATTTTTAGTCCTTTTCTGCCCTTCTATCCCCCTTGTAATTGTTAATGCATTTGTCTTAATTCTACTGCCCAGTATTGTGGAAGTCCACAAGTGTTTCTATACTATGTCTCCCTGGATTGTAGAAAGAAGAACGAATTCGGCAGCTGCACAAACGACTGCACCAGAAGACACAAGTGACCGTCCAGCGTCAGTTGCACACAGACCACAGAGACAGCTTGTCAGGCAATTCCAGACTCAAAGACAATACCCCGCTTGGCACCCACCTGTCCATTTCTGGCACTGTGCCAACAGATGTTATTGACGATTCAAAATCGTGTGTTGGCGACAATGACGACAGTAGGACATTGTTGTCAAAAACCCCTTTGGATTCGGCACTCAAGAAATGCTTCAAGGAATTCCTGTCGGTCGATTCCGATTCTGCGCTGGTACCTACTTCATTGACAGTTCGGTGTTCACAGATTTCTGCAATTTCTGAAAATTATTCCGAATCCTACTGTTGACATATCTCACTGCGAACAGTCAACAAAAGCCCTTGCTCATCAATGCTTCAGTGTCAAACACAGATGACCTACATTGAATTAATTATTTTGCATCATATCCACTCGTAGTGTTAAAGGGAATGAACAATGATTTACATTGGTTAAATGAACAACTGTTTTACAGGACACTCGTATCTATAAATCTTGGTTGGTAAAAATACTATCCAAACAAATCATTTTACTATTGTGATCTTTTATCACTTAATAGTTGTAAGAATGTACCTGATTTAGTGACAAAATGAAATATACCCGTTTTATGTCATGTTTTATGTCATGTTTTATGTCATGTTTTATGTCATGTTTTATGTCATGTTTTATGTCATGTATGCAGACATTTTTCACAGATCAATAAATGTGCACCTTTAATGGTGAAATATAACGTTATTCATTGGACAGTTTATGTTTGTCAAATTCCTGTTTTATGCAATTTCTATTGATAAATATACTACAGGAATAAAAATTAAAACATGAAGTATAATATTGTTAATGTAGATGTACTTCGAAATTGAAAAAATTAAGAGAATTTGAGCATCTTACTTATACGAAATCCCGACTAGCTCCGTATCAGATAACCACTGAAAATTTTTGTACTTTCCTTTAAACACAAGGCATACAAGGATGAGACTGCTGAACTGACAGCTATTCATAGGATCAGCATAAAAATTGTTACTGTATATACTATTGTGGCCGATAAAAAAGGCTGGATGTTGGCATGTTCTTTTCGGTGTCAGACTTGTGGACCATGGCATCTCCTTCCTGTGTCAAGAACAAACTGCTGGTATATGACACCATAGTATATTTATGCATGCGTGTGTGCAACCCAGGGTAGATGTACAATGCACTCCGCTTAACTGATTCACGGATGACAGAATGAGCCGTTTAGTAGAATTAGGTTACGTGTGTTACACATGTCACAAATAATGCATGCTGGGAGATGCTTGGGTCTGCCGCAAATGTGATTGTGTTAACAATATGAAAGAATATTTTTGTTTATTAATATTAGTAGTTATTGACAAAAATTTCAGTTACCATGTGTTAATCATGTATAAAAAACAAATGTCAGCACATGGCCCAGCTCAAACTGGACTTCCCGGACCAGGCTCATTCCTAATGATAGGCCTCTGCTGGCAGGGGACAGTTGGTCAGAATCTTGTCAGTGACATAGAATTGTCTGCCAGTAAGTGACATTGCTGATTCAGTGCATAAATACCGTGCTTGTAAACTTAGATCCCAGAAACTTTCATGCAACATTCAGCGATTCTCATTAGTTAACTGAACAGCTGAACTTTGTTACTTTTTATAATCCTGGTTGTTTTAAATAATATACTGATACATACAAAACGTGTTACTATCTTAATATTTTAGAAAACACAATTTGGCAATGAAATAAAATACACCAGTTTTTCAACATATGGACATCGCTGTTCTACAACAGACAGACCCAGAAATCTTCACATTTGAAGGTGAAAATTAATATAACATTTTTCAACGGATGATATAACATGAAGGACAGGAGGGTGGATTACAAGCCCCCAACATCACGTCTCTGAAGCATATGACACACTGAACCAATAGGCACAAAATCGTCATTGCATTTTCATTATATCATTTTTATTAGTATTTTGTACAACTATGTATTAATAAATACATAGTATTTCATACAGGCAAATTAATATATACAAAGACAAATCTTATTGTGATCATTTGCAAATAATGTCTTCCTATTATCCACAGTTAAATTAGCTTACAGCGTACACATAATTCAATGGTTTATTTTTCTAACCAAAGTCTACAGAAACAAACCTATGAATTCACACAATAAGTAGATTGAACAGATTCTGTATTTCTAATCAGACAAGCATTTTTACGTTTGTTGCAAATGTCATGCTTCACAAATCGAAAACTCGTTTTCAGAATTTTATGGAAAACAAATCATTTGCTGTTGCAATAATGCATTTAATGACCCAATAAAACATCGAACTCGTGCAAATAAGTTTAGAAACTAGGGTACAGTTTAAATAAGCTGACAATCTACTTGACATTAGGCTCTGACTCGCCTAGTATCAAAAGTGCTCCCTGTTCTAGAGTCATGAACAACTTACAAAACTGGTAAGATTTATATTATTCATTATAGTTATAAACATACAAACTTTGGCAATTAATTTGAGCACATAGTAAAAGATATTTCAGTTTCAAGCTATTTTGTTACAAGCCAACATAATTATTAGCTGTCCAAAATTCTACTGTTAAAGTATTATTATGATTGAAGTTCACCATATGAGTATTTCTTAATACCCAGGTAATTAAACAGAACTGCACTATTTCAAATACCAATGAATCACCTGTTTCACAGGCCGCAGTTTTAAATCACTGAAAATTAATACAATGACAAAATACTATACAGTACATGGCCCAACATGTATGAATACATCCTCACTTAACAAAGATTGTTGAAAAGTTAAACAATATGTTAAAATGTGCACCAACACACTATCCTTAAGTACTCTCTTGATTCATATCTGCATGCAAACGTGAAGGAATTAACCTACAATCAGATAATAAACTGAGTCATGGACTTATGAGCAGCATAAATAATGATTACTTTGACTTGCATGGTTAACAAGTTACAAACTTAAAATACTGAAATAATATGCTAAAACCAATATTAAAGGTAAGCTCACACTACATACAAAGAAAAAACATAATTTGGCATGTTACACCAATGATTTCTTAATTCCCATAAATCACTTATAAGAAATCTAATTATCAATGCAATTAGACTTCCATTTACAACTCAATGTGATAAGACACAATCCACGTGAACACATCAACAAGTATACATAACCACTGCGAATAATTGCTACTCGACACAACAAGAAAACAATGCAACAAATAAAGCAATGAACATGCCTGGTTACACAACACCAACTTGACCATTGTTGGCAAAAAATATTTACGTGCTTAACATTCCCATCTCTGTTTCAAACCAACAATAATCTCTTTGTTCCGAGTCCAAACACCACCCGTTTCCAGGCATTTTCTCTAGTGAACATTGCACCACAGGCACCAGAGTACAAAAGACAAACCATAATTTGATGTGTGTGGCTTTCGCATTTTTCAACCACACATTCAAAACCGGTTTCTGCCAGGAGTTGTGTGGAACAATTACACATTCCACTGTTTGTACTAAATTCAAATGACCATTCTGTTCAACACAAAAGCCCTGTACAATACATTATTATAGTCACTCTTACGAGCAATGGCTCTATTTATGCACAATATCAGGTTTCATGACAATTTCCCTAAACGGTGCTGTAAGATGAAACCACCTGCACGGACAAGCTATTTCACTGCCTGCAGCCAACAGAACGCCACAAAACACCACCAAAGAAACTTTCTTTGTGGAAGCTTGTAGCTTTATAAAGTACATAACTCTACGATCCTTTAGTCCACAACTGACAGGTCTCAATGTTGCATAAGCATGGAATCTCTGCCCGATTAATCATCCACACATGCAAGCTGCTTATTATTTTACCTATGGCATAAAACATCACCCTTGCATCATGTTTCCTGTATAAAAGGATCTGTTTTGCAAAACTCACCTTAATTGAGGAAGATGCTAGGGCGTAGAAATACATTACTGTGATAAAATATACAATTTCACATTCTTAACGATACACAGAAATTTGTCCAATGATTCTGCAAATGTATAGATATGTTTGCAATGTTATAGATAAATTCTGGAATTTTAATCCTGCTATTTTTATTGCAGAATATGCCAAATATACAAGTGAATTATTTGTTTTATATGATGCACAATAGTGAGCACTGAAATATAAAATAATTTCAATAGTCAAAATATGACCGTCAACTGGCGCAGATTAAAGTTGGAAATTGTAAACCTTAAATAATTGATGTAACATCGAAAGTTGGATGTGCACTTGTCTGCAGCTGGTCACTTGTAAGGAAGCGGACGATGTCATTTGAAAGTTGCTACTGCTTCAACATCACACACCAGGTGTCTCTGCTGTTGCTGCTGCTGCTGCTGTTGGTGTCTATAATAGGTTTTCTGCAACATTTGTACAGGAAAATTCATGACACATGCTACAAACAAAAGAAACATACATTATATAATATGTATCATGGCCACTCATGCATCTGGCCTTAGTTTCAAGGTGGCTTCAACCTCATGGAATGTTTACAATATTAAACACAAATTATGTTTTTAATGTTGAACACCAGTATCACACTAAGCAACGCTGTGTACGACTAAGTTGTAAGCCTGTTGTCTTGAAGCTGGCCAGAACTGTACATTGACAGTGACCTACTAACAGTGTTAGTGTTACTTAGGACTCGTTAATCTTAACACTTCAGCTAATAAAATCCAAAGATTGCCATCTAAAGTAACGAGGGTGTGGACAAGGAAGCCATTGGCTTATCAGCATTTCACAATATTTTCCTCTGCAATAGTCTGCCACAGTTAGATGCCTGTTATTTTTTCAAAACAGTCACAGCATTTACACAGCAGATACAGAGCAACAAAAAAAAAGAATCTTCATTAAAACAACATAAATCTGCAGCCAGATTGAGATTGCAAATATTTTTTTGCAAGAACTTGAAACCAGCTGGAAACAAATGGTGTTAGCACAGCTCGATTCCACAAACTATCAACACTGGTTCTCCGACTTGAGGGAAATTGCCCATCCTCCAACAGAGATTTACCCTCCCTCTGAAATGTTCCAGACCCAAAACCCCACCTCTTCTGTTGTTTCCTGGTGGTTCTAGACCTAGCTTAGCTGCCATAGTGCACTACATACTTTCTGGGCATGTACCCTGACCCCCGGAATGTTTCATATCATCCAAAGTGAATGAGTACCTTGCTCAATTCAGCATGTCTAGTTTCCGAAGGTAGAATTTACTCGCACAAAGCCCTGACAATATAATACCACCCTTCACCAAGGCCACAATGGCAACAACAGTGGCGTTATTGTTCGAGAAGAAATCTCAAACACCACCTTAAAGACAGGCGGAATCAACCATCCCCTCAGGCCTATAATATTCACATTCAAGGAAGCTGGGGTTGTGGGGTAGGCTGGATTTGTTCGCTCTCATGTGCATTCAGGGTGTTAACTTGCCCCTCTGTTTGTCACAGTGAACATGGTAGTGTGATGTGGCCAGGTGATAAGATGATAAGACTATTGCAGTGACTAACAACTGTGTAACAAGAAACAGCATGGAATGTGAGAAACCAGTCACTACACCTCTCACTATCAGACAAATCTGCTAGACACAATGTAGCCAGCTACAAAGTCAGTGGCCTTTGCTTTTTCAATACTTTCTTTATAAAGGTACATTCTTATATAGCACAGTATCCAGTCCATAGGACTGTTCAGAGCGCTTTACCCTTCACCCACTGGCAGACGTGTTCATTCCATGGCCAATTCGACTTCTCTGGGAATCATTCAGCCACGTTACAACCACTGCGCAAAGACTATTCGTTCACATATCCGCCAAGTGCTGTAGATAGCCAAGTACTATTTATACAGCTGAGTAAACTGATGCAATGTGTGCCTAAGTGCCTAAGTTTTGAAATGACAGCAAGAGGATTTAAAACAAGGGTCTCTCAATTGAGAGTTCCCCTTATAATATACAACCTGTGGTGTACTGAAGGGTCACCTCAAATAACAATGTATGACAGTTGAAACTACATAACACCAATGTAATTTAACCTCAGGGATGGGGGGAACCCCCCCCTCGATCCCTGCTACATGAAACTTTGTATTACATTTATTTGTGGATAGCGGTGAAAATATTCTCATCCTTCATGCTGTAACCATCACCTACCACACAGACACACACACACACACACACACACACCACCACACACCACCACCACATGCGCACGCACGCACACACGCACACACACGCACACACCACACAGACATACACATACCAAACAGACATATACATACCACACAGACACACACATACCACACAGACATACACATACCACATAGATATGCACATGCCACAGACACATATACCACACAGCCAAACACATACCACACAGACATATACATACCACACAGACATATACATACCACACAGACACACACATACCACACAGACATACACATACCACATAGATATGCACATGCCACACAGCCATACACATACCACATACACATATACCACACAGACATACAAATAGCACATAGACATACGCATACCACATAGACATACACATAACACACCTGACTGCTCACTTGTAGCGTTTGTAGCTGGCATGAATAGAATTAATTTGGCTAATTTGATGACCTGTGGCAATAGCTGCTGCTGGTGTGAAGACAACGATCAAAAATACGCTAGTACATTAGAAAGTGTTAAATTTTCCACGTGCGGAATATTATGGGTGAAAGTGCTTAGATGTGCCTCCAGCACTCGTGGATCAAAACCATGTCCACAGTTCTTTCAGGGCGGGGTAATTTTCTACGATGCTATTATGCATGGCTGATGCCCGAACAGTCGATCGCGTAGCCGCAGGACACGAATGCCTGGGGATTCAGAAGTTACACGTTGTAACTGTTCTTTAATTTGCTGCAATTTTGCATCATGTTTTTGGAATTTTTGTAGTAGTTTTGTTATTTCATATGTGGTATCTAATGCCTCTTTCATTATTTTTACTCGTCTGATACAATCGGCGCAAGCTATGTTTGAGTGTTTGCACATGCGGGCTTGCGTGCGTGTGTGATTTTATTAAGTTGCCCGGTATTTTAGTATACTTGCCTTGCATGGTTTGGTCACTATCACAAATTGGTCACCCCTTAGCGTAAGCCTTTAAATTTTACTGGATATTACATTAAATACGCCATTAGTCGGATATGATGTTCAGTTTAACTATCCTACTAATTTAAAATTGTCGAAGAAAATTTACGTTAAGAAGTTTTTAAGACGTTTTTAGTATCTAGTGCACAAGATGGCAGCACTAGCGCATCACAAATCGTAAAAATCGATGATGGTCAGAGACACATACTTCATATTTCCATTTTTAGCAGAAATACACGCAATTAATTATACTATTAATCACAGGAAAATTAACGAATGGCCCCGTGCGGTTGATTTAGCTATGCGCTGCGTCTTACCGTAGAACGAGGCTATTCACTGTCGCCATGACCAATTTGCGAGATACCATCGGTTGTTGCAGCGTTTTTTTTCCGTTGAATAAATTGTAAGTATTTCACGTAAAGGAACTTTTCTAACAGTTTGTTTGCATTGTATTGATTAAATAACGGCTAGTGATTTAGACTATTGATACTTTTCGTAAAGATTTGATCTTGTCTTGTCTTGTAGTAATAAGGCTCTATGCTATGCCTATGCCTATGGCTATGCCTATGCCTATGCCATGGAGTCAAACCGTGACAACGGTCAGGGTTGGGTGCGCATCCGGTGTCTTTGCAAAACGGCTTATTCCGTTAACTATGACCAATTCATGCAACACCAGTATATAATGTGGTGCAAAACTGTGTTAATTTGAGCACCAGGTTTTTAATGCAAATTGCGCTGAGAGGTTTTGTCCACCACCCCAATGAAACAACCCGGATGCGCCTGTGGCTGTGCTGCTGGGCCATTTATTAAAAGTAGACATGATGTTTAACAATATTTTAGCGCTAATCGTCACGTGCGCAATCGCGGACGAACTCCGTCTGTATTTGAATTTCCTCAAATAATCTGTAATATTACAATGCACGCGTTATTAGACGAAACAATGCAGCAGCTAAGCCTAGGCCTAAGGCTGCGTTTATTTGTTCTACGCGTTAATGAGGTTCGCGTCCGCCGTGTCATTTCCCCGAAGTAGTTGGACTAGATAGATTGCAGACGCAGTGACTATAGTGTCTAGATTTTTCGCTCTTCCGCACAAAAACCTCTCGTGTAAATCGGCCTTAACTTACACAAGCTTAATACAATAATTGTTTAAATATATGTTTTCAACATGTTCATAGTAATATTGATGGCTAGTATAGGCAACCTTAGGCTTAGTCATTGGTCAACATTACATTTTAGAGATTTACTCGGTCTGAACATCTGAATTTAATTATGCATAATATTAGTTGGGTCAGTAACTTACACATGAGAGAAGAGAAATCGTATTGACTTCGAGCTAACGGCCATTTTATCCCTTTCCCTAATTTGTCTTTTTCTAGTCAGCATTTTGGCTACAAGACGCTAATTCATCTACTACGGCGCAAGGATGCAGACGACGCTGTCTTTCAGTAGGAAGGCATTGCAGGGGAATCTAGTTTCGCCCGCGGAGAGTTCACGTGATGCATGATTGACAGCGCTGATCCTTTGATTTCTAAAACTTCTACCGCGGGCCGACGATAGGCTAGCACAGATAACTAATTGCTCAATGTAATTTTATTACCGATTTCTTAAAACATTAGCTATACAAATCGTCGGCATACGATCGCGTGCTAATTTGTAGTTTCGGTAATTGCAAATGAACGCCGGTACGGCCGGACCGGCTCCTACGCCCATGCACACAGCTGGGCACGGGTCCCAGTCAGAATGTATCCGCAATTACAATGATAGAGTCCCTATGAAAAAATTAATTGTGTAGTTTGGGTGTATTAGTGAGAGCAGTAATTGTGTGAATGAGTGAGTGTAAGTGATGTTTTTGTGCACAGTAGCATCTGAGCTTTGAAATGATGCCATTTGTCAGTTGGTATACCTGTTGCTTAAGGACACAGTGGCCATCAGGAAAGATGTACTCATATTTTGGAAACCGGTGAATTTCATTGCAGAAATGCAGGGGTATGATGCGTTGAAGCAATCTGTACAAAAAAGAGGTATGTAATTTTCACGAATTTCACACACCAGGTGTCTTAGTGGGTCTGTCATTTGCTGTGAATAAAAAATTGTAGGATTAATTTTCAATGTGGGCCTAAGAACGTTATAATGGTCGTCTATGGACAAAATGACTGGTCTGTGCCCAGCTATGAGGCGCTGTAGCGGCCAAAAGGGTGATGAAATGGCAAAACCTGTCGAGTCCTGCAAGAATTGTTGAGTTCTGTCTGCGAGAACCGTCGAGTTCTGCAAGAACCGTCGAGTTCTGCAAGAACCGTCGAGTTCTGTATGCAAGAACCATCAAGTTCTGCAAGAACCATCAAGTTCTGCAAGAACCGTTAAGCCTGGTTTCCACTGAAAATAGCGCTGTAGGATGTGCAGTGAAGTAATGCTGCAAAAAACTATACTACCCACATAAAAGTGATAAAAAGTTACCATAACAGAGTAATTTATATTATATATTTTAATATATTTTCACGAATGACTCAGAAAGTCATTCTCACAGAGGACAATGAATGGAAAAAATCTGGTAAATGCTACCAACGTAAATGTACTTAAGTTAGTTAAATTTATATTTAAAACGACAATGCCACGAGACGGCCTGCAGAATACATAACGAATTTAGTGCAACATTCCGTGTGAGCTGTCATAGCTTAGCGGTAGAGCATTCGTTTTGTTTGGAGGATGCCGAGTCCAATCCACGCTATGTCCGATTAAACTTTTTTCTCATTTAATGTTATTATTACTTTATCAATCATATTTAGTGCAATATTCGCTTTTGTTTAATTTCGCTGATTGGCAATGTGTATAGTACTAATTATTTCTAAGTGTGGCTTAGTAGAGCCTAAACAACTAAACTGGTTATGATGTTAGCAAATAGGATGTGCAGCTAGAAACTATTTTATCAACAAATCTAAATAGTTTTTGTAATGTATGCCTTTTCAAAATACATAATATAATATGACTTGTGATCCCTTATGAAAATATCACCAATGATCATATTTTGAGGTTAGGTGCATACATTAAACAATTTAGAAACCTTTAGTTCAGATGAAGAATTTTTTATTTGACCCGTCATACACTTCACATAATACATATATATATATATCCATGTTGAATTATAATTTTAGATAATACAGGTGCATACGGTTGTAAGTAAACATGGTATATATTAAAGTAAATAGGGTCAGGAGACTCCTATTAGACTTTGATAGTCACTATCGAGGTGCCACCTTACAAATTAAAATTAAACTGATATTTTGAAAAAATTAAGTTTAGTGTACTGAGCAAATCCCTTTAAGCTGTGTGTATTAAGCTTTTCATTAACAATAGTTGGAATATTATTAAGTAAAAATGGTAAATTATGCCAAAGACATTTCCTTGCAAATTCGTGTTTAGTTTTATAAATATATAATTCATTCTTAATTCGTGTGTCATAATTATATATGTAATAGTTGAAGATTATTTTCCAGTTTTGTAAATAAACTGGTAAATTGTAAATATGTAATGTAAATATTTATAATAAAATTTTAGTTGTTGTAATTTAAGAATGTCAAGCTGAGTTTTTATGGAGTGGCTCAGTGTGGGAATTATAATTACTTTAGGTAATAATTCTCAAAGCTTTCTTTTGAAGTTTTATGATTGTATTTTATTGAAAACCCCAAGCCATGATGCAATAATTAATGTATGGTACAATTAATGAGTTCTATAATAACATTTTAATTTATTGAGATAACACGTTTTATTTTTTTAAATACCAATCTTTTTAGAACATGCGTTTGACATTTTTTCAGTATGTCTTTTCCAGTTCAATTTTGTATCAATAATTAAACTTAAGAAATTAAATTCCTTAACTTGTAAAATATTTATTGTTTATCTTCATAGTAAGCATTTGTACATTTTTATTTGCATTTTGGAATGTCATATAATTTTGATTTTGCAATGTTTAATGATAATTTATTTATTTTGAGCCATTCATTTATTTTTAAAAGTCTGTCATTTATTAAAAATTCTAAATTGTCATTTTGTATGTTATTGTTAAAAGTGTTTAAAGTACTTCATAAGGTTGTGTCATCAGCATAAATGATGAAATTAAACATTTTACTGGCTTGTACAAAATCGTTGATATCGCATATAATAAATAATAGAGGTCCTAGGATTGAACTCTGTGGTATGCCAGTTGTTAACGGTAACATGTTTGAGTTTATGTTAGCAATTTCAGTATATTGTTTACGATTATTTAGGTAGCTACTGAATAAGTTCTGATTTGTACCATTTATACTATAATATTTTATTTTGTCAGTTAAAATTAAATGATCAATGGAATCAAAGGCTTTAGAAAGGCCTAAATATATGTTTATGGGTATTTCATCCTGATCCATTTGGATTATAATCCTATCTATTAATTCCAGTGCAGAATAGTCTGTTGAATGCTTGGGTCGAAAAGCATATTGATGGTCAAAGAAAAGTTTTGAGTCTTGTAAATAAGATGACAATTGATAAATAATGCTCCTTCCACCGACAATTGCCAGAAATAATGAAAAATAAGGTCATTGTTAGATCCCTGTCAATTTAAATAGGTGATAATATTTTCAATATACCTACTAGAATATGTAAAAAATCCAAACACAGTAAAAAAATAGTGTTCATTATTGAAAAAAATGCTCATCATTTCCAAACATGCTTGGTACACTTTCACTGAACATGGATCTTATGAGTTCATTCTAATTGACATATTCGTTATAGTCAGACCTGGGGTGATTCCAACTCCGGAATCAAACCGAGCACAACTTTTGAATCAAAAGTTGTGCTTGAGTCAGAATCGGAATCAAAAGCTGTACTGGAGTCAGAATAGGAGTCGTAATCGAACTGAGACAACTGGAGATGGAATCAGAATCGCAAAAGCCTGCTGGAGTAGGAATCGGAGTCAGAATCGAACCGAGACAACCGGAGTTGGAATCGTTGAAGCGGAATCGAACCCGGGTGTTGTTATAGTTCATCCACATCCAAGTTGGTATAAAAATTTCATTTATGTCTTATATTTTTTTAAAATATTACTAATTATTGGTACTAAAAATGTGTTAATAAAATAGAAATTATTTTGGATTGGGTTTATTTATAAAACTGTCATGTTTTATTGCACACCAAATTATAATGAAATGTGGTCTATTACTCATCATTCACCCAGTGTTTGATAGTTGTCAAAATGTATGCAAGTATTCGTAGCGTACAATAAGATAGTGCAAGATGACCATGTTTAAAAGCAATGTGAACCCCAGGGGTGGGAATGTCTCCATCCCAGTTGCGAACATGAGAATGTCACCAAATGTGACTTTACGTTCATCATTTGAAATAAAGGTTTCTAAATGTTTTAATGTATGCACCAGTTGCACCTAACCTCAAAATACGAATATTGGTGATACTTTCATAAGGGATCACACATATTATTTATTTTAAAAAGGCATACATTGCAAAAACTATTTAAATTTTTTATCAAATAGTTTCTAGCTGCACATCCTAGTTTAGTTTTAGTTTAGTCGCTACTAAGCCACACTTAAAAATAATTACCAAGTAGTACTACACATTGCCAATCAGTGAAACTTAACAAAAGCAAATATTGCACTAAATATGATTGATAAAATAATAATAATAACATTAAATTAGAAAAAAAAATTTCATCGGACATACTGCAGATTGAACCCGGGATAAAGCGAACGCTCTACCGCTAAGCTACAACAGATCATACAGAATGTTGCACTGAATTCGTTATGTATTCTGCAGGCCGTATTGTAGCATTGTTGTTCTAAATATAAATTTTAAGCACATTTTCGTTGGTAGCATTTACAGGATTTTTTTCCAGTCATTGTGAGAATGACTTTGTGAGTGATTCATAAAAATATATTAAATATAAATTACTCTGTTATGGTAATTTTTAATAACTTTTATGTGGGTAGTATATTATGTTTTTTGCGGCACTACATCACTGCACATCCTACAGCGCTATTTTCAGTGTAACCAGAATTAACGGTTCTTACAGAACTCGACGGTTCTTGCAGGACTCTACGGTTCTCGCAGACAGAACTCGACAGTTCTGCGGCGCCTCATACAAATACCACACAGACACCCACACACACATACCACACAGACATATATATATATATACACACACACACACACACACACTAACATGACTGTAGCAGATTGTCATTTATTTCTTCCTCTTTCCACAGAACTCATGAACTGGGATAGGAAAATAAACGTTTCTTTGGAAAAATACATCAGATAAAAAACATTAATCAAAACAACCCCCAATTATACCAATTTTGTTTAGCTTCAAACAACGTTTTGAAAAGGCCCCTAACTAACTTATACCTTGAGACAGGCCCCAACTAGCCCATACCCTGCACTGTCTCAACTATGCCATATAGGATGTGTTAACCACCAGAGTCTGCATTAAGTGACCTACAGTTGGGCTAACTGTCTCTCACTCTGAGCACAGTAAATGACCTATGCCCCATACCATGTAGAAGTCACACTCAAAGTTCATACACTGTCCAGGCTTGTCCGCAAACACACATAAAGAACAAAATGCCCCCAGTGGTCCCATTATTGATTGACACATATATAAAATAAAAATGCCTTAAGAAACGAATAATTTTTAACGGAATAGATAATTAATTTTAATTATGCCTTGCTTCAGAGAAATTTTTTTGACAATCTGATGCTAATGTAATGGTTTTGTTTTTCAGGTCATTTCTTAAATGTGTTTGCAAATTTGATATGGATGAATGTACCTTTACTTTAGATGAGATATGCACATGTCTACTGCTACCAAATACAAACAAAATATGTTTAGCAATGTTTGCCATGAAAAAAGAAGAGTGAAGAAAAAAAATTCCTACAAAAGAATTATGCAACGTTTGCAAAGTTAACAATTATTACATGAACGTGAACACATGACAAATGTACTCATGACCAAAAAGTAAAGTAGTACCTGTCGCAGAATTGATGCGTAGTGGCGATAGACTTTAAACTTCATGTTGGTCTTCCATCTTCACGAATTGTCACATCACATCCTAGGACAGATGTCTCGAAATAACTTGCCGACTGCAATGGAGCAGCAGCAGCAACACCGGCGGCAGCAGCAGCAAATAAAGGTGACTGTGCTATGCAGTCAGTGTCAAAACCCCAATAACTGAGTGTTCTTTCTCTCCAATTTGAGCTAGCCACCAGGCTTGATCAGTTGTTTGGAATCAGTTGTTCCTCGAGGTTTAAGTCTTCTCAACAAACCAGTCAATCATTGTCTGCAGTGCACCAGGGTATTTTCTATTATTTGACACCATATAATACTGAATTAACACACACTTGTGGTTCTTGAGCATCTATGATAATAATGTTAATGTCTACCTGTGTTTACTGTAGATATAAAATTCTTCTTCTGGCAGTGTCAAGTATAAAGGACAGTCTAATCTTGTAGCAACCTCTACTTGTAAATGTAAAGCATATCAGCATAATCTCCAGCCATCCATGTGAAAGTACAATTTTCACAAACGTGCTGATCCATTCTAACTCTGTATATATCTTAGCCACTTGGACAACACGCTACAGTTTCACTTTCAACAAACAAGTAGATGTATAAAATTAAAAGCAGTATAAAAACTGTCTTTGCACGAGCACGCCCCTTTCAGGCTGGTTCGTTTGATAGTTCACCAACTTGTCCATGTAGGATCCCCATGCATCCACTTTGGAATGAGAATATGGAAGACGGTGTTTGCGCAATTGGCTTCCGATACACATGCACTTTTTCAACAAGCCACCGATCATTGTCAGCATACGACCACAATTAATCCAGTACGAGACATCAGATGCTTCATCTGACCACCAAGTTAGTTTGAACGTTTCACCAATTGCTTGTTGGCTGTCTAGCCTGAATGCACCAGCATCTCTACCAGTTACACATGCCCGGTTTGCCGAGCGTCATAAAGTAAATTTGGCACGACGAACTGGAGCGAACTGATGAGAAGAACACCTTGTCATTACGTTCACACAAGAACTTCAGTCGCTGTCCCTTCTTGTGCATGAATACGCCATCGAGGTGTCCCGTTTTTGCCGCCCGGATCTCGATTGCCTTGTGGCCCCATCCCATGATCTGGCCAGTGCCGATGTATGCCACCGAGGTTGGTATCTCTCCCCACTGCAGGACCACGTTCTTCGTAACGGTGCCATACGTGTCGACGTAGACACCCTCGTGGTTGTAGCAGAGCAGCAGCTGCAGGCCATTTGTATTGGGCAGGATGAGGATCATGTGTGGGACAATGTGGGTCTCGCCTGATGGGATGAAGATGTCAAACACCTGCGAGGTGTCCAGGTCAATGGCATGGAAGCCTTTACTCGAGCTGTAGATCACCTTCAGCCTCTGGCCGTCCTCCACAGTCAGGTCAACAAGAAGCGGATGCTCCTTCAGGTCTCCGAAGGTCTTGAAAGCCATGAACTTGTTGTACGGCTTAGGAGCCCACGCATAGATCTCAACACTGTCCTTGAGCGCGATCACAAGGAACTTGATGCGCTCATATTTTACGATCTTGAAGTGAATGCAACCCTCGAGTTCACCAACGTTTACCCAACCCTTCTTGTCCTCACCCTCTGTCTTGAAGATTTTTGTCTTCAACCAGGACAGGTGGTACACACGGATCTTACTCTTCTTCCCAGAGATTGTCACGAGGATATTCTGCGACTCAAGCACCTCCATAAGCTGGAAGCGCCGCCTGGAGATCAGCTGATACACCTTGCCCTGGCCACTGCGGTCTAGCAGCATTAGCCCATTCTCCGTGCCAATCAGCAGGTTGACGCCCCACAAGGAAGCACATAAGATCTCCGACGTGAACTTCTTCTTGTACTTGCGGATCTCAGGAGAGTCGTTGTCATACACGGACGTGTTTGGTGTGACATTGATGCTGATGTTTGACCCTTTAACCTGCTTCATCTGCTGCAGATTGTCTTGACTGCTGCTGGCACCGAAGCCAAATGCCTGGAACGATTTCATTGATTCGTTGCGCCGCACGCCATCCTGTCTTGTAGCACGACAGTACTCGTCAGAACTCCCCATGTCTCGCTGCGACCGCCTGACCTCACTGGCACGTGGGGGAATCTGGGGAGGCAGGACGTCAGGTAAGTTGTTCTGTGCTGCCCGCGTGGATGGCGGCGAAGGGGTATCCGACGACCCGTGGTTGCGTGCAGCCAACGGCGGCGGGGTGCTTTGGTTCTGTAGCTCTGCAGCAATGCGTCCCTGGTTGTTTCGTTGCAACACCAAAGTACTGTCCCCGTCGCCGTCCCTGTTTCCTGATGAAGCAGCAGCACCATCATCACCAAAGTGATTGTCTGATGGCGGAGTCTGGTGAAGCTGCAGATGTGAGTGTGGCGATGGGGTGTTTCGGTTCTGTAGCTCAGCAGCGATGCGACTCTGGTTGTTACGCTGCAGCACCAAGGTGCTGTCCCCACCCAGACCGGCACCCTTGGGTGGCACAGGTGGAGGAGGCTCATCATCTGTGTTCTGTCCAAAAGCAGTGGACAGCGGCTGCGGTGGACCGGATGCCAAGAGAGTCCCGTCTCTTGCCACCAAAATGTCATCTTCATCATCTGAGTCATCCACAACACCTGGAGGATTCTCCGGTGGGACAATGCGTACTGGGGAGTGAGCCAGGTTGTTGAGCTGCTCTGCCACGACGTCAAGTTCTTCAGGCCGCCGTCGTCGCTCCTCGCGTCTGTTCTGCTCACGTGGCGTGGGTTGCTGGTGCACCATGTTAGGGCGTACGATGGCTCGAGCCACTGGAGCCTGGTGTATCTGATTCTGACGCGGCGGCGCCTGCTGGGGTAACTTTTGTATCATCTGAATCTGGTTGTGGTGCAGCAGATGTGAGGGCAGTGGGTTGCCTCGATCTTGCCGGGCATCTAACACTGGCACTTGGTTTCTCTGGTTCTGATGCGGCAGCGCCTGTTGCTGGGGTAACTTTGGTGCCACCTGGATCTGGTTGGCATGGTGGTGTTGGGCCAGTTGGTGCTGGTTTGGCTGTATGGCCGGTGGACGCTGCTGATACTGTGATGCGCGATTCGGCGGCGCTACCGCAGGACCTCGCTGTCCCTCTCGCTCCTGGATCTTCTGGAAGTTTCGCTTGAGCGTCGACTCACCAGGAATCTGCATAATGGAGCATGGTTCGCCTTCCTCTAACATTTCGTCCTCGTGGTCACTCGCCTCAAACTCGTAGTTCATCTCATGTTCGTCCACTCGCGTATTCTTACGATGTCGGTCGATGTGATCACGCAGCTGGATGCGGACCTGTCGCTCGGTGGGCTGGTCCTTGATGTAGGGGTGCTTCAACAGCTGCTCAGTGTTCAGACGGCGGGTGTAGTCCTTGAGAAGGCAAGTCTCGATGAAGCTATGGAACTTCTTGGACCACTTGCGTGACTTAAGCCGCGGTGCAGGGTTCCTTGGGATAAGGAAGAGCGCTCGCATTGGGTGCATGTCGCACAAAGGGGGCTTACCCTCAGCCATCTCTATCGCTGTGATACCAAGAGACCACAAGTCACTTCGGTTGTCATACGTTGCGCGTGGCTTCTCATCGCACGCTATCACCTCTGGAGCCATCCAATATGGTGTGCCAATGAATGTATTGCGCTTCCCAATCGTCCTGTCAAGCTGGGCGCTTACGCCAAAGTCGACAAGTTTCACCTCTGCATTATCAGTCAGCAGGACGTTCTGCCCCTTGATGTCACGGTGAATGACTTTATTCGCATGCAGATGTGAGAGTCCACGCAGGATCTCCCGACTGATATACGCAATCCACTCTTCCTTCAGCGAGTTTCCCTTGGTCGATTTGACAAGCTCCGTGATAGACCCAGCCCCACAGAACTCCATGACGAGCCACAACTGGTCATCTTTGCCCGTCTGAGTAGGACTCTTCTTAATGAATGCACCGTAGTATGTTGCAATATTTCGGTGGTGCGAAAACTTCTTCAGCACATTGATCTCAAGTTTGATTTCTTCTTCTTCATCTTCATTGACATTCATCACTTTGATGGCAGCCAACTGTCCCGTCTTTGTGTGTCGTCCCTTGTACACTTGACCATATGTGCCATTGCCGACCACCTCGATGAGGTCAAATATTCCAGCCGGGTCCCGCAAACTGGCCAAGTCAATGTCATCCAGCCCAACATTCACGCTGGGCGTCGCCATCTTGTAGGCAGATGAGGTTTCTGCAACATGCGACCTTCAACTGTCACTTCTCTCTCGTTTCTGAAACAATTAATATCCACATTTAAAATATGAAAAGTCGTGGAAAGTTATTCTAATTTTCCAAAAAACTTTTTAGTATATTTATGTTGACACAAACAGAGCATTGTTTGCAGCTAGGCTTGACAGTTCCCGGAAGTGGCTAATGTGACAAAACAACATAGATAGTCTTGTTTGTAAATTGTATATGTATTGTTTATCTATCTTCTTCATATATTGAAATTTCTGGGAGTTATAGTCACATGAATTTCAGAGCCAATGCCTTGTCAAAAGATACAACTACACTGAAGCAAAACAAGAAAACCATGATGGCTACTGGAAAAAAGCAAGGTGGACTATATAAAAAGTGGCGGCTACACAAAAAGCATTGTTGAACAACAACAGAATATCATAACTGCTATTGGAAAAAAAACAAGTCGGGTTGTGTGCATTTTGATATGGAAGTAGTGATAAATGTGGGGAGGGATTCGAGAATGTTTTATCCGAATGACCAGCTGTTAAGCATTATCAGTCTGAGGTGCAGTTGTTTTCTCTAATTTGCAGTTCTCAAGCGATAACTTGAAATTATGAAAACGGTGACATACATATTCTGAAAATCAGAGACCTTATCTATTTGGGAACTTTGTTATCACCATGCAGAGACCACAGTGTCATGATAGGTTACAGCCTACAATCATCAGTCTGAGTATCAGGTCCTGAAACTGTAAGCCAAAGGCTGATACTAAAATAAGGATGTCCATCTGCATCATCATTGATGGTGATTACGATGGTCTGATTACAGTGGTGACCAGGGGTGTGGCAACAACACAGGGTTGGCCGGTATTTCCCGGTGGTAATTCCCGCCCCGGGAAATACTCTTCAAAGTGGGAAATAAGAATTTTTAATATGTTTTTTGTTTAATTTGTTTGTTATTTGTATATATGATTATATTACATTGAAGTGTATGAAGGTGTAAAACTGTTTCGTCCCGGCCAAGGGTACTCATCAGATAGCTTTTAAGGCACCTCGGTCTCAACTTCCTGTGGCCCATCTTCAATTTCTTCATGTCGTCATTTGTGGGTTTGTTTTGGCAGACCCGGACATCTTTCTCTGTGACTCTTTAGTCGATCGGCCTTCGCGCTAACAATAGTCTGGCAGTCGTTGCATTTCGCAGTTTGCTTCTTCCCTTCTACGGTAATAGTGTAGAAACCCCATATTGTATTCTTGGCTTTCATGGTTAAGTTGCTGCTACACTGAGAGTATAATATGCATGTGACAAAATTTACTGAAACCTTATATACCTTAGCAAGATATGAAGCCATTTAGCACTTATTCCTGTGATTGGCTGTGAAACTAATTGACAGCAAATTGACAACTAGCACCCCCTTTAACTGTTTTAAGCTCATGTCTATGGACTGTCATTGTGGAGATAATTGACACCTTTTGTTAATCAATTAAATGACTCTTCTTAAACAAACACTGGAACCATACCTGGTACATGCTTGAGTAACAGTGTAAAGATGAAGCCATGTATACCTGTCATTCACTGTCTTTGTACCACTGTATTTTTAAGACATAATAATTGACTCCATAAGTCACGCTATTACGGCTAAACTTGTGGCTAATGCAGACTTTGCGAAGAAGATCGTCAATTCCTTCCTACAAAATGGCTTGGTAGAGCAAATAAAACAAGAGATTTATGAATCTTGTCACGTGGAGATTCAACAAGCTGCTGAAAATGCTAACCTGACGACCAAGTGTATTACACAATTAGAGGCTGAAAAGATCAACGTTGAAAACAATCTCGATGCTTTGGAACAATACAGCCAGCGAAATTGTGTCAGTGTTCGCTGCATGCTGCCTTTGACGACCAAGAGAACAGCGATTAAATTGTTCAGCGAAACACTGGGCATTCTGATTGAGCGAGATGCAACTGATCGCTGTCACCGTCTGGGCGCCGCGTCAATGAATGACAAGCCATGTCGGATAATTGTGAAATTTCAAAGTTCACCAAAAGATCTTCAACACAAAATGTCACCTCAAAGGCACAATGATCGTCATAACCGAAAGCTTAACTAAGCACCGAAGTGAGCTTCTTTACAAGGCGAAATCAGCGAGAAGTGTCACAGCTATGTGGACATCTAATGAACGAATAGTCTGTTTACTCACAAACGGAAAGAAAGTGAGCATCACGACGAAGCATCAACTCCACCAACTCGGTGGCTAACTGAGTACTGTCGGACTCCCGAACAGTGACTGATGACCAGGGTTGGGGTCAAGTACAGTTGATCAAGTACTCAAGTACATCAAGTACCCAAAATAAATATCAAGTACAAGTACAGTTCTAGTACTCACTTATGTATAAAGTACTTAAGTACATCAAGTACTGACATATCAAGTACAAGTACTCAAATATAAATGGGCCTATTTTAATGGTTGTAATATTTTTCGATATTTTGCCATGTTTATTTTGCAACACAAATTGAGGTGACTTTTTGATATGAACAAAACTGAGCATAAAATTTTATTATCATTTGGAAAGACATTCAAGGAAGGTGCACCAAAGACACACCACTGCTGAGTTATCAGAATGGCTTCCACACTATTTTACACCTTAGCTGATTAGTTAAATAAGTAAAGCACTGACCACCTACGTCACAAGGGAAGACATTCAAGGAAAGTGCATCAAAGACACACCGCTGCTGAGTTATCAGAATGGCTTCCACACTATTTTACACCTTAGCTGATTAGTTAAATAAGTAAAGCACTCGCCCCCTACATCACAAGGGAAGACATTCAAGGAAGGTGCACCAAAGACACACCACTGCTGAGTTATCAGAATGGCTTCCACACTATTTTACACCTTAGCTGATTAGTTAAATAAGTAAAGCACTCGCCCCCTACATCACAACGGAAGACATTCAAGGAAGGTGCATCAAAGCTACATCTCTGCTGAGTTGTCAAAATGGCTTTCACACTATTTTCACACCCCAGACCCTACAATCCTTGAAAATATCATGTACAAAACTTTCCTGCTCTACACTTTAGTACTTGAAAAGTACTTGCTATTTACCAAGTACTGTAGTTCAAGTACAAGTACTTTGCATTTTCACACGTCAAGTACTGACAAATGTGTACTTAAGTACAAGTACTGGTACTTGACCCCAACCCTGCTGATGACCAGCCTTGGTTCAATGTTTCATTGGCTGTCATTATAAGACTTGACGTTTCTAACGTTAAACACGATGCCAACTACTTGCTCTTCAACAATATGTCATTATGTTTGCAAAACTATGAGTATCTTGCAGAAGAGGTGGGAAGACAACATCAAAGAGTGGACAGGAATGGAGTTCGCTGACTCCCAGAGGGCTGTCGGGAACAGGGAAACGTGGAGAGAGCTGGTTAGAAAGTCATCAATGATGCACCAACGATCCTTACGGGTTATGGGAAAGTGAAGTGAAGAGTATCTTGCGGAAAACAAATTAACCAATAATAATCTGCTCTTCTTTATAATAATGTATACTTCAATACATGAAAATAATTACGTGTATTTATGTATTTTTGGGTAAATATTTTATTGGTCATAATTGTTTTATTCATTTCTTTATAATAGTATATAATATGTGCAGTTATTGCAAGTGTCAAATGTGTCAGTTTGTATGCTATGTATTGTCAAATGTTATATTATATGTAATGATGTTTGTCTCTATATTTCATAATTTTACTTCACTTAAGCTATTACACCTTTTTCGTTTCGATATGTCAACTATGGTTGTAACTATTCAATTAATGGTTGATATTATGGCGCTATTCATTAAGATATTTCATGATTGTTCTAGCAATGATTTTTTTTATTATCAAACTATCTCTCTTCAGCACAAATGTTTGACAGGGAAGCTTTCCTAGAATACTGTGAGGGTACTGAAAACAACTCATTGTGCCGTTTATTAATTGCTCAGAACAATAATACTGTCAACACTGATGATGAACCCGAGTCCTGAAATAATCAAACACTCGCCCTATTATAATGATCCTAGTTTAAATAACCTGTTCCTAAAGAAAGGAAACATATTTAACATTTTAAGTTTAAACTGCCAAGGTATTAATGCAAAGTTTGATCAGATCAACATTAAATTGCAAGAGCTAAAAAATAGCAGTTATGAATTCAGCGCTATTTGCTTACAAGAAATGTGGCTAGCAGATAATTCAGATACATCACATTTTATCACTAACAGATACACATAACATACACATAACAGATATACATATTTTGCAAGGTAAAATATGCACTGCGCATGGAGGAATAGCAATTTACCTATGCAACAAATATGATTATAATTCAGTAAACACCTATCAGAATTCACAAGTATGGGAAGGACAATTTATTTAAATTATAGGAAAGCAACTTGACAAAAAAGTTATATTAGGAAATATATATAGACCACCCGGGCATAACAATGAAACATGTCAGACATTTATTAATGAATTTATTCCTCTACTTGATCAGCTTCAAAAATGTAAAAGTGAAGTCATCATTGCTGGTGACTACTATATTGATTTATTGCAAATTAAAGAAAATGCAATATTTGGCGAATGTTTTGATTCTGTTGGTGCTCAAGGTTTTTTCCCTAAAATTACACTACCTATCAGGCTCTCGAGTAGAAACTGTATGCTAACAGACAATTTCCTATGTAAGCTATCACATGGCTTCTCACAGGCAACTGCCAGTGTATTAATAAACACAATATCAGATCACCTACTATACTTCATATTTTTAGATTATCTAGAACCAAAGCATGTAGATGGCACCAAATCGATTCGAATCCAAATTTGGAATACAGAATCAATAAATAAATTTAAATTGGAAATAAATAATGCATTTCAACATTCTTAATGAAGTAATATCCAAAGCAAAAGATAAACATTTGCCAGTTCGTATGATCAAATTCAGTAAGCATAAACACAGCAAGTCTCAGTGGATCACAAGAGGTATAATCCGGTCAATTGCTTACAAAGACAAAGTATATATATGAAATTAAAACAAACACCTACACATTCCGAGCAATATATAAATCGTAAAACTAACTTTGCCACTTACCAAAGAATTCTGAGAAAACTAATATGTAATGCCAAAAAAACATATCAAAATAATTTTGAAAAATGTAAGAATGACATTAAACAAACAAGGTGTACTATCAAAGAAGTTATTAATCGGACTTCAAGCAAAGAAATTGGAATTACCTGATCACTTTCTCATTGACATTAAATCGATAAGTGATACCAGTGTCATTGCTAACAAATTTAATTGTTTCTTTACAAATGTAGGACCTAAGCTAGCAGCTGAAATAACTAATATGAACAATGCAAATTTCATGGTTTACCTACAAAATCCAATATTACATAATTTCACATTCAAACCAATTTCTGAAGGAACTACCATAAACATATTAGATAGCTTAAAACCTAAACCTAGTTGTGGCAATGATGGCATTTCCACTAAATTATTAAAAGCAATAAAACAAGAAATTTGCAAACCTCTCACCATCATAATTAATCAGTCACTAGCAATTGGCATTTTTCCTGACGCCCTAAAAAGAGCAAAAAGTAATACCACTTCATAAAAAAGGCGACACAACATTACTTGATAACTATCGTCCAATCTCCATATTACCATTAATCTTCAAAATATTTGAAAAGTAATGTTCAATCAAATTCACATGTACTTCTCATAATTTATACTACAATGGACAATACGGCATGAACTTGATCAAGGTATCACTCCAATAAATGTATACCTTGATTTGTCAAAAGCATTTGACACTCTTGACCATAATATTCTTTTACCTAAATTACAGTTTTATGGGTTTACAAATTCTGCATTAATTTTTCAAAAGCTACTTATCAAACAGGAAACAGTTTGTTCAGATTAATAATGCTAAATCTTGAAGCTGATATAACAATGGTTGTACCTAAGGCTCAATATTGGGTCCTTTATTGTTCATTATATATATGAATGATATCATCCACTCTAGTAATTCATTTAAGTTCATAATGTTTGCAGATGACACCACATTATTCACTACACTAAATTCTAATGAACACTATTATATTCACAATGAAAGACTAAACAACGAATTAGAAAAAAACAAGTATTTGGCTCAAAGTGAACAAACTTTCTCTAAATGTGAAGAAAACAAAAGCCATGATATTTCATATGCCACAAAAAAAGGTTCAGCTTCCTCTCCTTCGAATAGCTGAATCAAATATTGAATACGTACATAATTTTTATTTTCTTGGTATCACTATTAACAAACGCCTAAATTGGGCAAGTCATATAGATGCACTGGCTTCCAAAATATCAAAAACCATAGGAGTGTTAAATAGTCTCAAACACATTCTATCGATCAACATCCTGAGAACAATCTATAACTCCCTAATTGTATGCCATCTGAATTATGGAGTGTTGGTCTGGGGGACTCAGAGTAACCTAAATAAAATTATCAAATTACAGAAAAGGGCAGTTAGATGTATAATTTCTAGTAATTACCTGGCTCATAGTGAACCAATTTTTAAGAAACTACTTTTTAAAGCTTGATGACATATACAGTATTCAACTACTCAAATTTAGTTACAAATTTATCAACAAGCAGCTGCCTAATTATTTCAATCAAAACCTACTATTACACAATATCCAGCGCCATCAACATGTCACTAGGGCATGCACAAATGTATTTATCCCTAAAGTCAATCACGAATTCTCCAAAAGAAACATCAGGTTCAGCATAGCCAATTTTTTTTAATAATTCTCCCAATATCATCAATAAAATATTCACCCACAGTATCCATGGATTCTCTCAAAAAATGCTTGTACTATTATTAACTGCCTTGTAGTTACTAGCTAATTATATCTTGGCAGACTTAATGATGTCTTTAAAATAAATTTATTGTAATGTCTATTGATGCATTTAGTTTTTTTGCTTATTATATGCGTATATGTGCACATGTATATGTTAGCTACTGTACAAACTTTTGATTGTAATCTTTAGTATAGCATGTTCATGAATTATTGTCTAAATTACTCTGTAAATGTATTATTATTATTATTATACTACAATTATTATTCAAGGTGGCTCTCATGGTAGCGGCATTTAAATGCCTTAACGGTAATCTCCTGAACTATTGTATAGATAATATATTATAATATGTACTAGTAAGCATTGGTCTAATAAAATTTCATATCTACTAGATGTTGACTAATAATACAGATACTACTGAATATTTGCTTCTTTTTTTTAGTTTAACCATGCTTGACAAACTTCTTTGTAAGTAGTGTAATATGAAACTTTTTAAATACTGTATGTAGTTGAATGTCAATTAACTTATTTCAGAGTGTAAATCACAACTACTGAAAAATCAGCACTATCACAGGCATTCAGCGACTGTACCTAACTGTCCCAATTTGTCTTTTGACTTTGGCCCGAACGGCGAAGTGTACACGAACAATCCGGTTTCTGACATTCCTATTCTATTGTTGTTACAACGATTGCTTACCTTTCGTCGTGTGGCTCTAAGCAAAGTGATGCAGCTGCGACAAGTGTGGAACAGGTGTTAATATAGACAAATAACTAGCGTATGGAGCAAACGGCATACTATTATAGTTCCAATAGCGGATCAAACAACCCCAAGATGACAGGCCATTGTGTCACAGATTCGCGACCAGACTCATTCAAGTGAAGTGAATCATACCGGAGACTCGGATAGGGGGCATTTCCGACGTGCTAAACCACTAAATTCACCAACAACTGCACAAACAGAAAGGGGGATACAACCATTGGCTGAAAGGACAGAATTCTCACCGACGAATCAGATGGATTACCACTTGTTGTATTCCATAATATACACGTACGTTGTTAAATTCTGAAGCTGTACATGCCCCGATTGACCATTCTGCGTACGTCTTCTCGCTAGGTTCTCGCTTGCCTAGTCCAACTCGGCGCGTTCACTACACATGTTCTGGTGACGTATGTTTGCGTACCGCGTCAGGGAAATGGCTCATCCGAAGGTGACGGAATTTGCCGAACATTGACGTTTCAGGTTCTGGGATAAATCGCTGTAATTTCATTGGTCCCGATGAGTCACGAGTCAATGCCCGAGTATGGCTAACTCGTCATTGTACGACGGAGAACAGCCATTGGAAACGACTTCGGCAACATGATTGTTAGTAGGGGTCATTAAATGCTTCCACTTCTTTGTTCCGGACAGCTGATTATCCATATGAAAACTTGTGGTGACGTAGGAGTATTTATTCATTATTTTTATGAAACTAACTCATTGAAAAAAACGAAATTGTGCTGATATATGAATTATTTCTCGTCGCTAGTGAAAAATTTGCCATCAATCTGTCTCGGATGGGACGTGCTTGCACGTTTGAGATGTAAAACTGGGATTTCTAGAGTCTCATAACAGTGGACTGTTTATTGGATCAGTGGCAGTTAAACTATAATGAGCGGGAGACCAAGGACAACATCTTTCGCAGATAGTGGCAAGCAGGGAGGACCGTTTGGCGGAATGAAAACCATCGGTAAGTGACCGCACGTCAAAGCCTACCTCATTCAGTGCAGTACTGTCAGAATTGCATTTCGTACAGAATTGCATTTACTGGTAATTCGCCTTATTAAAACTTATGCACCAGCACTGACGCAATTGTCATATATATTTTATAATCATGAGCCCGCAACACACATATGCTCCAATAACGATTTGTAAGTATGGCCATATAACACATTTGTGTGGGTTTGTTTGTTTAAAATGGCTTCCTAGTTTGATATGTAGGGTTACAGCAATGCCAGTGACCAACATTAATTTTCTACACATTGTGCTTAAATTAGATTGAAGTAATAGTGTTATGATAACAAATACATTTAGTGTCCCACCTAAATTTAGATAGAATTATTGAATTGCAGGAACACTTTCCACTGAACTATCTAGAATAGATGTGTATTTGTAATTATCTTGAATATACAGGTTAGGGTCAATTTTATATTTCATAGAATATGCCATTCTAACTATATTTTAAATCACTAACAATTGTTTAATTGATTCAGTGCAAACAAATTGTTCTAAGTTTTTTATTGAGCAAAGTATTTACCAAACCAGGGGTGAGATTTAACAAGTCATGGAATGTAGCCAATCGGGCTACCAACCTTGCAAAGTGAAGTAACCCGACAGCTTCTTAGGTAGCCCACTTGGTCATCAATACTTTGATGGTAGAAAGTAAATACTTTGAAGATAGAATGTATGAATGGCATCAACGGCAAAAAAACAGTTTTGAAACATGTATTTTCAAGGCAAGATCAATACAATGCGATACATAATACTGAATGAAATACAGTATACAATTGTACACGTGACAGGTTGTTTTGCTTTCATAACATGGTACACCAACAATTTGCACAAAAAGTCTCCAAGCGTCACAGGACATCAGGTCCTTTGAACTGAACAGTTTTGCTGATTTTACTCTAGCTCCATGCATCATGTAGGCCCTAGATATATCTAACTATAATCGAGGTAGCTTATGTTTGTATGTAAGTTTATACATGGTTATGTTCACGTTTTCCTCCTGTAAGAACGGCTTGCACCTCGGATGCCAAACTTACGAATTAATCTACCACCCCATGAATGAAACGTAATGCCTTTTTTTTTTCGAAATGCCCCATATATCAAGATTTCTTAGTGGTTTATGGTAAATCAAATGTTCGCTGCGAAAACCTTAACTTCCAACAATCGCAGAAACCACGCGTGCCATGGCGAATACTTCGGTACGTAAACCGTTTGAGGGTACATAACACCATATGGACGGTTTATATTAATTATAGTAGATATCACGCACCCACACAATAAAAAGACAGTAGAAAGCAGATATTCTACAACCAACACAATTATCCATGGGTCTAAATTCATGCGACCTTCAACATTTTGAACATGCAACGAGAATTGCATCATGCGCGTAACGCGGTTGTTTCTGGTAATACGTTCGAGCGTATTGATGGCATATTGTCCTGAGTCATATGATAAACATTGCTATCATGACTGTCACGTATGAACTACCACGTTATCCCGTCACGTGGACGGTCATTTTTGCTAGTATATATAAAAGTGGCGCCACGCAGCACCAAGACTATTAACATGACCGCTTATTATTTCGGTGTATAATGACCATTCGGTTAGATGTTGAGCGTCGATGTAGTTGATTAAAAATACAATGAATGCTCCCTATTGATATCGCTTCGGCTACGGTTTGGAAACGTTTCTTGCAATGTCAAACGTGTCACAAAATCGTATGCGATATAGCCAGGACAACACTTCTGAGATGTTTATTAACATTCCGTTTACTTTTGCTGGGTTTAAAATAATGACGTATCTCCGTAAATATTTTGAGTTGCTATGCGGGCTACTGTTGTCAAAAATTGAAGTCGCCCGAAGCCATTTTTGGGCGCCATTGGCGACCGCTAAATCTCACCCCTGCCAAACGTTGAAAAGTTTTTATGCAAAAATATGCCAATGCACAGAATTTACATGTCCAAATGCTTCTCTGTAGTGCAAGACATCCTACTAGTGATGTCTCTAATGCGAGATTTAAAATTTTGTGCAGGTAGCAGATTTGATTCGGCCTGCACAATCAGTGCAAAAAGATTTCCAGCTAAATTTTGAAAAAAAATTTGTTTCCATCACCAGCACCTCACATGGGAACACGTGGTATCATTGGAAAGCTTAATCCCTCTTCATTCTGATTCATATTTATTCATGAGCATAGTCAATGATAGCTTACAAAACGTGTCACATAGTTGGTGTCCAAATTTGGCTGCTTTTTACCACACTCCACAGAATAAAATTACATTTCCATTCATTGTATCTAAATATGTAACGTGTTATACCTTTGGAAAGCTCTGTGATTGACCTTCGAATACATGTGAATGAGTGAGCGGGCTATATTCAGCGAATGAGCATGGTCGTTACAAACACGTTATCTGGGCCACCTGAGCTTTTTATTTGCTGATCCACCATTTTGTTTTCTCACTTCGTTCTGTCTCAGTTCACTTTAGGCCAGATTATTTCAAGGTTCCGTGTCAATATTTCAGCAAATTGAATGGCAGCATTAGTGAATCATGTTATTATACTAGTTCAGACAGAACTATGTTGCATGCTTTTTTGAGCTAAATATCAGCAAGTTGCGATTTCCATCGGCTTCGACAGCCCGCACTGCCATGATGCGGGATCGATGGGCCTGTCTGAATCGGCATAGTCCTGTGTTGAGAAAAAATTAAAAAAAATTTTATTATTTGGTAGCTAATGTGTATGGCTACATTTTTCCAACTGGACATACAGCCACTCAGTAATTATCTGGTAGCATGGTGAAAGAAAAATTTTAAGTCTTTAAAAAAAATTATACCTCAATCACATTTGTGCGATAATTATTAGCCATTTTATGATTTTTTAAAGCACCCTTATGAATAACTCCGATTTGTGTACACCATGGAAATTTATCATTGGTCACTCGGAGGGTTAATTAAGTCACAGTAGAACCACATTTTAGCTCAATTTTTAAAATATTTGACCCATAGTAAGTAATGTCACTTCAGTAAGACTTGGCAGAAATGTTCATTTATTATTTATCTTTATAAAAAGGCAAATAAAAATTGGGGGTCCCATGCATTTTTTTATCTGACAGTAACAGCTACTTCAGCAGAAAAATAGCAAAATTATTATCAAACCCCATATTTTTTGCCACAATGAGTAATGACATTTCAGTAAAAGATGGTCAAAATGTTATTAATGTTATTTATTCAAATTATTTATCTTTACACACATAAAAACATTGAGTGCCAGAGAGAAATTGAGGTTCAACTATCTTAAAATCACACTCCGAACAAAATGTTTTCCTCTGGTTGAGTCTGGTCCATATTTGTGAACTCGGCAAATGAAGAGTGATGCCACATTACGGGTAATCGAGACTGCTTGTGTTATGGAAATCCATGGTGAACGGACACCCACTGTGTCACCTGTAAGGTTGATGATTTGGGCCCTTATCATTGGCAAACAAAATTGGGGGTCCCGTGCATTTTTTATATCTGACAGTGCCAGCTGCACCAACAGCAAAAATAGCAAATTTTATGAAGCCCTATATTTTTTTGGCTACAACGAGTAATGACATTTATGTAAAAGTTGATTAGAATGTTAATTTATTATCTCTACACGAGGTTTAACTATCTTGAAATCACGCTCTGAAAAAGTTATTCCAGTTATCCGTGAGAGGCGCCACGTGTATATAACTGTCACTGTTTCAATTGGGTTTATTTCTTTTGAATATAATTTTTTGGACTGAAGTACAAAGTTACGGTAAACTTAGCTGTTTGTGCCCTAGTAGGTGCTGGAATGTATGTTAGGCGCTGTCATGACACTTAGCAGACAGTCCGTGAACCAGTCGGTTTATATGAAATCGGTATGTGATAGCCAATACGTATCGCGCAGAAGAAAATGCTGTGAAATACCGATGTTATATTGGTAACACGGCGCAACCCTAATAACGTTGTCGCTAGTAGCGATGTCATGCGGACTCTTTTGCGATGCTCGTACATATCAAAACAAGATGGCAACTATATGAAGCGACAACACAAAATCAGATGAGATGACGATTGTGTTTAATTGTAGTGCCAGGGTGGATGGTAAGGACAAGCAATTGAAACAATGATCTATGACTAATGGGATAAAAACGATCTGAAACGTGTGGCCCAAACTAGCCCCACAGTCCCAAAAAAATTCTGGGTCAGCGGGCCAGTGTTAATGTCGAGGCCTGCATGTGGCGTAGATAAGCGGGATAACTTTTTGTTCGGAGTATGGTTTCAAAATAGTAAAGCATCAATTTCTGTTCAGCGCTTCCTGGTTTTTTCTATGTGTGTAGAGATAAATAATAAATTAACATTTCAACCAACTTTTTTCATGCCATTAGTATGTAGCAGCATCCTTATGTTTTTAATGGTGAGGTGTTCATAAACATGAGACTGTGGATTGGTTGTGGATAGTAAACTAATTTGTTAAATGTTTTAATTTAAAAATTAAGTTCTACAATATACTGTATGATCATTCGTGATATATTTTTAACTGAATGATGTTCTGTTTTGTACTGAAATGTGTTTTGTATAAAAACATTAATGGCCACATATCTGCTGTACATTATTTATGGGTTAAAAAAATTCTTATTTTCTATGGTGTGTGGTGATGTACAAAAGTAAGGTCGTAAATATCCACTTTATTCACAGTTGTACATGGGTTTTTATTAATTATAGTTATTGTAAATTAAAATAGTTTGAAAAATTTAACTATATATTGCATGACAACAATTATATCTTTTTATTGACACCCGTTATTCTTTTATAAAATACAGTTGATCTAACGTATATGTGGTTAAGTAAATAAAATTCCACACGTTAAATCAAACAGCAAGCCATACAGATAATAAATATTGTTGTATTGGACGTTGTCACAATGTCAGTGACACTTAGTATACGGTATAGTCGGTTATCCTAATGTTAGTCATCACCCAATTCCGTGGTAACCTGGTGTCATTTTTCAACTTTGTCCGAATCCGTGGGTCAGAGTTTATACGGAACTAGCAATTATAATTGTAAATTATTTAATAATTTAGTGTAAGCATCTTAGATTTATATCTTTTGTAATATGCACTATATCGTCGTAAATAAGAAGGTGAACAAAGTTAGTCTTTAGGCAACTCGGCTATAGTCTATAAAGTGATATACAATGTCAGTGAAGTTTCTTCGTGGATTTTGAAAATAATGCTGATATTCAGATTTCAACAAGCTATTGTTATATGTAGTATAACACATTAACTTATTATAATGTGTGGTAAATAATTGGTGCGTACACAGGGTTCGTACGGGTCCTTGAAAATCTGGAAAGTCATGGAATTTGATAATTTGGATGCCAGGCCTGGAAAGTCATGGAGTTGTTGTAATGGTCATGGAAAACGGAATGTCGACAAAAAATATTACTTTAATGAAATGTTTTATGTGAAAACTAACTTTCCCGCCATGCTGAACGAGTCCACAAGTTGTATTATGTAGTACCGATGGGTTTGATTGGTCTGTATTTGTTTGCGCACTAGTAAGTCCAATTGTGGCGCTGCCTAGTGATTGCAACTGTCGGCGAAATAAATTGATAGCCATTTTGTTTTAAAAAATGTACACATTGTTCGTTAATTTGCAGAATTCTAAAGTTCAGATGTGATGAAATATGCCTGGAAAGTTCCTGGACAGGTGGTTAAATGAGAGACAATTCTCCAAATGGATTGCGTGAGCAGGTACTTCGTTAAACGAAGCAAACTGCCGTGTTTGTCAGAAACAATTATGCAGACACTATATGCTTTTGATGGCAGTTATGTTTTGCTGCATTACTGTCAGCCATGTTTCACAAGAAATTGATCATTGCCTGTATGAGTGGGTAATGAGTGGAACCCCAGTGAATATTTCCAGGGCTTAAATAAAAAACCATGCCATTGCATGCTAAATAGAAATCGTTTTGTGTGATTATTTAATTATTAGTTGGTCATGTTCTAGTATAGCGCAAAATAAATAGGATGGTCTAACTTGCAAAAAAGGTCATGGAAAGTCATGGAATTTGAAATGGAAAATGTGTACGAACCCTGGTACACAATGAAACAGTTTTTCTTCAGAATAAACAGTCGTAGGGCCCTGTTGCATAACAGGCAAAGGAACTGAAGGACCATAGAAAACCTAGGCGGCGCAATAACAGAAATCTTATTGGAATGAGCGAACTAAAGCCTCTTTATATTCTACGATCTTTGGCTGGCTGGCACTGTGTCTGACACCATGGTGCTGAAGCCAGTACTTTCATGTCTGCAGGCTGTAATTACAGTGCTCATGGTCATGGTCAGATGAATTTCTCCCAGACTTTGCCTTTGTGTCACATAGTGTACTTGCATAACGGATTATTCCGTCTGTGGCTCACTCACTTTGAAGTAGTTGCATATTTGACAAGATTGTCTGCACAACCATTTGGTTGGTACAAGAGAGCTTGTCTAAGCTGCTCACTAGGTGATTGATTCGTCATCAATATTTGACAAGGTTGTCTGCATAACCATTTGGTTGGTACCAGAGAGCTTGTCTAAGCTGCTCACTGGGTGATTCATCATCAATATTTGACAAGATTGTCTGCACAACCATTTGGTTGGTACCAGAGACCTTGTTTAAGCTGCTCACTGGGTGATTCATCATCAGTATTTGACAAGATTGTCTGCACAACCATTTGGTTGGGACCAGAGAGCTTGCCTAAGCTGCTCACTGGGTGATTCATCATCAGTATTTGACAAGATTGTCTGCACAACCATTTGGTTGGTACAAGAGAGCTTGTCTAAGCTGCTCACTGGGTGATTCATCATCAATATTTTGCTGGTTCCTGGTTATTTAGATTTACTAAGCATGCATCCATACTGCTTGCCATATGTGAATGCGCTCTGTATGGTTTAACCAATTGTTTGCTCAGCATCCACACTTTTTATCAATGACATTCGTTGCCCTCTTAAATGTACGACATGATTTGTAATGGTACTACTGAAACCCCTGTTGTGTGCACTGTGTACTAAAACTAAGACATGTCTGTTGGCAAGCATCTCACTTGGATGTTTATACAAGGATGTAGACCATGGCTGCATCTATCTGCTTGGGATGTACTACTGGGTAAATACACCAGATCTTTACCAGTTCCATTGTGGGTAGATTGTTGAACTCCACACCATAAACATAGAGATTAGAAGCATAGCTAGAATAATCATGTGGTGTCTTCAAGGCTCTGATGCCCTGACTGTGACATGTGGTGTCTTCAAGGCTCTGATTCCCTGACTCTGATGTGACTCCTTTCGAAGTAGACTCGTGTCATCATGATTATCAATGATATGACTGATCAATGTTGGCTCTGCTGGGGATGTCCTCAGCCTCAGTGCCTAGAAGGCCCCAGCTATGTGTGCATTTTAGTTCATGAATGTTGGGTATTGATTTGGGAAGCAAGTGATTGCCTACAGCTGCTGGTGGCAAGCTGATGGTTATCACCTGTCAGTCCAGAGGAATGGCAGGACAATTTCATGTATATGTGTTGGGTGACTAGCAGTGGGCAGTTAGGGGACGGATCATTAATTTTCTTCCCAGAGTTCATGTCATATGAATGAATTTCCGGTGATTTTGAGAGGGTAACCCCTTTTGGCAATTTTTTGCAGCCTGAAAAATTATTTTGTTTACAGAGATATAGCCATATTCGAGGACTGCAACATTTATGCTGTACCCAGATTAAAATTTTAGTTGCTGATTGGTAGCATATATATGTGCATGTCAGTGGTGGAAGGATTCTTAGTGGACAAAGACAGAATCCAGTTTGTTTGGGTGATAAATGACAGGGAACATCTTACATGTTGACTTTCTCCAACAAAAATTGTAGGAGAAAATTATTTGTAGGATTGATGAAAACGCGACTGCAAATCTGCGACAAAACACCAGTTAAAGTGTACAGTTTTTATTCAAAACACCAGTTAAAGTGTACAGTTTTTATTCAAAACACCAGTTAAAGTGTACAGTTTTTATTCAAAACACCAGTTAAAGTGTACAGTTTTTATTCAAAACACCAGTTAAAGTGTACAGTTTTTATTCAAAACACCAGTTAAAGTGTACAGTTTTTATTCAAACGTTGATTTTGGGTATAGGGTGGCATGGCCTGACTGACTTTTAGAATCGGCTTCAATGGGAAATTTCCGAAAAGCAATAATGTACTGTACCATTTTGTAGCCTGGTAGCTTTGAAATGGTTGCTTCAGATATACATACACTTGGCTGTGGCTGGGTGATGCTTGCTTTGTGGTCATGGGTTCACATGGGTTCAAATTGCGGCACACCCAGTCATTAAAATAGTGAGTACACTGCCAAGTCATCTAGCACCAGGCATATGGATTCTTAACTGGAAATGGGTCTTCCGGTAAGACAGTAAGATTGTGGGTCTGATCTGCCTAGTGTCTGAGCCCATGGAAAGGAAATGCTCGACTTACAGATATTAAGTGTGTCTGACAGAGCTGGTGGTGTCTGTCTATAAACGAACATATCACAAATAAAGAAAAGGAATGTATGTATGACTAAAAATATATCTGTTCATACAGGTAACCATTACAGCGCCTCAGTGATCCATTAAAAAAGATTATGCTACCAGCTCACTTTCATGTTGGGTTGTCCTAAGTATAACCATTGACCATGGCTGTCACCTTTAATTGCAGGGTATAGTGACCTATGTTTGACAAGCTTAGTGTTGTGGCTTAGTCTAGTACAGAGACATTCACTACTGCACTCTGTAGGGCTGGCCAGCTGTTGCCAAGCAACAACCAGTCATAGCTACCTATCAGCTGGTCACCAGTTGTACTGCATGGGTGCACCTGTGTTGACAGTGTTGCCAACATCCTGCTATCACACATCCAGGGGTGATTTATTCATATCCATCTACCCAAAACTGTTACTTACTGGTTTACCCTGCTGTGATTGTGATGTATTTCTAGGCAAGGACTTCATACAGTCCTTATCAGTGGGAGCAGTTCAACCCTCATTTATCATCTCCTGCACATTCCTATCTTTTGATGTGGGAGAGATATGAAAAAGGTGTTGGGTCCACCATGACACTGAGGCATTGTGTGTCTGACTAGTGAAGCCACAATTTAATTCAACAGTGTTAATTCAAAGGCAGTGCACCAAGATATTTTTAATAGGAATATGTTGGGGATGTGGATAATTAAAAGACAAGGCAGGAGTGCTATGGACCTGACTCTCTCCAATGTGAGTTGTAGTCCAGGAGTCAGGAAATGTGTGGAATGTACTGCAGCCTACAATCATCACTGTCTACAGCCTGCTAGGCCAGTCTACATCATTCATCCCATCTGCCCACTCTTCCCAGTGACGTACTGGGAGAGCGCTTCATGTCAGCTGGATCTTATTGAACCGTTGAACTGTAAGGGAACTGTGTTCCCAGCAATCCCACAGTCTCTGTTTGCTGCAAGCTGGGTAGTTTTGTAGTTTCAATTACCCATAGAGAAAAGTTTTGTGAGGGAAATGTCTTGTAGGGATTCTTCCAAGCATTTCATTCTTCTTCGATCTTTGTTTTACTGCAGTTACTCGTCAAAGACTGTGTGTATTTCCTTCCAATAGTCATTATCAAGGATATTATGTTTTTGATCGCTAGATGGCAGGTGTATATAAACACAATGCATCGTGGGATCAATTGTTGATGGAAGTACAATTTGTACTTCAAATTAAATAGTCAAAAGAATTACTATTTCAGCATAGAATACATCATACCAACGAGAATGCTTACTGATATTAAACAAATCACAACAATAGCATTGGAATGCAAAAATCTGCTGATTTTAATCACTTTGAATGTGATTGAGCAGGCATTGGCACAGATTGCGATTGCTTCAGCACATGGATTTGCACAAATTACGTGTTGTACTTCCGTTGACAATTTCATGTGATTTCACCTTTATACTAACTAACAAGTATTATATTATGCCCCAGAGGTGCCACAGGTTATTCCAGATAGCCTCTATTTAGCATGGTCACATACTGACATGTTATCCCATTTCTTACTGGAAAACAGACACGGGTCAGTCCTTCACATACGTTTGGCCAGTGCCCTAAGTTGGTGAAAAAAAAAATATTACCCTCCCATTACCTGGTTGCTTCCTCTAGTCACATACCTGGCCCAGCTGGTGGCGGCCTCGTGTGGCTGTTTTGCTGGTGATGGTCTTTCAGGTGGGGTGGCCTGGTACACTGTGTGGTTCATAGCACTCAAATGCAACATGAAGCTGTACCTGATGGACTTCAGTGTGCTTGTCAATACAACATGGTGGGCAGCTGGGGGGTTGTCTCATAAATATTGTCTTGTTGATAGTCCTGTCACTGAGGGTTTTGAGTTCAGTTAATTCTCACCCAGTTGGAAAGTTTGTTCTTCCAATATAGGGTCAGCCTCTTTGCATATTTAGCCCTTTTTATTAGAGTTGGTTAATCCACCATATGTTGCACATTTACCCCCTGTGTTGTATCTTACCTCCTTTGGTATAGACACCAGGTAGAAGGGACCAACTGCTTTTAGTGTCTCTTCCTCTCAATTGACAATCCAGCATGCTACCGCTGTGCTACTGTACCTACCAACCATGACAGTTATTGCAGACTGACAGCTATGTATATAGGTTATTCATAAGCACTTTCAGGTTGCAGACTGATATTATTCAAACTTGACACTAAAAGGTGACATGTTTGGATCATCTGCTTTTATCCATTGACAGACATTCCACCGTATTCCAAAGTTTTGTGTCAAGCAGTCTGTGACATGATCATGTGATTTTGTAACTTGTCATATGCTATATTTAACTTATGTAACACAACAGGTGGGCCACTTTTTGTAAGGAATTCTTTTGACAATTCTGTAATAGGACAACTTTGAAATGTTGTAGAAAATATAGCAATAATAAAACTAACATATATATATATATATATATATATATATATATATATATATATATATATATATATATATATATATATATATATATATATATATATATATATATATATATAGACATCTACCCATGCATGTAAATTGTATTATAGTACATTGACCCATGGGTCTGACATCTACTACTGTAATAATTGTATATAGACTCGCAGTGAAGTTGTTGACCTTTCTGTCCACACTAGTCTAAGTGTGCATGATGTTAGTGATCTGCACCTGCTACCTTGGCTTCTGTGAACCATGTGCCAGTGGGTGACATTGTCCATGTGAAGCCCTGTCATGGTAGTGTTCCCTGTCATCAGTGTCATGCTATTTAAACAGCTGTGCACAAATGTAGCTGCATTAAACACTCCAGTGAATGGAGGTACACAAATGCATTCACACGCACTGCCTTGTAAATACTGATCAAAGCTGTGTGTTTGTTTATTTGATGTTCAAAGCATTCTACAGGGTTTCGAGGCACCAGTGATGTTTTATTATCACACCTAGTGGATCTGGTGTGAACTAACATGGAATTAAACGTAATTCACATTGTCACTTCAACACGAGTAATCCTTTTTAACTGTGGACCAATAGCAGCTGGCTTAACGTCTTGTGCATTTTTAATTGCAAATGCACAACATGTCAGGGTTACTAACTACACTTTATGTCATATCCCTAACAATTTGTCAACACACACAGCAACTTACGCATTTAAGAAGAACTTGGTTTATTTGATAAAAAAAACTAATCATCTATAGCCATAATCACCTATAGCTCCCCACCCCCAGTCCACAAGTAGAGGCTAAATTGCAATTTATGCTTTAAAATAGAAATCTTTCAGACAGAAACCAGTGATACAAGAATGACACGCACGCACGCACTCACACACACGCAGTACCATTAATGTAGTGCTATTTATAGAAGTTATAGTCCGTCTCGTTTTATTCACAACTTTGGCAGTGGCAGCATTACACTGAACCTATTGGGCTTAGTAACTGCGTCATTTCAGATGACATCATCATTGTCAATTGAAGCGTGGAAGAAGCCGGTCAGATTCCTGCCCGGTTGTGAACTTTTTGACTTGTGCCTGCACAGATTTGGTGACATTACATCATTTATGTTGAGCTTACAGGTGCACGGATGTGGTTTGGCAGGTGTGCAGAAAGATCATTACCGGTACCTCTTATTAAATTGCCGAAGCTATAAGGAAACTCACACAGTGCATATAAAGGATCGGGCAAAATTGTTAAAACAATTTGCAAAATACCCAGATCTAACAAGGAATATTACTGTATGGTTCATTACATTTAAAGTAAACATTCAATGAATGAATAAAAAATATTTCAACATTAACATGTGTTGTCAAATAAGCTCCATGACACTTTGACCAACTAAGATGCCCTTCAGTTTTGTATAACGTGGAAACTAAAGAAACTAAATCATGAATACCTGTTATCTAATGTGTAAATCAACAGAGGTATGTAACTATATGTTTGAATGGTGAATTTAATACAGTTTATTTTCCAAACATAGATATATTTGGGTGGGGAACAACACCAGTGTACAAATAAGCACCTTTACTTTACTTTTAGCAGGATTAACACTTGGAAACAAGTTTTGCAGTGATTTAACATTTTATACTTTAGCTGATTTCTGAACATAGGTTGTTGTGTTGCCTGAAGGTGTATTATTACTCTGACAGTTTAGATAGGGCAGTTCGGTCATGTTTCCTTGAGCCAAGATCGTGGTCTCAATTTTCACATTCTGTGCTGTTTAAAATATGAACATGCAAGGGGAGGTGAGAGGGGCAAAATTATGACATATACAAAACATTTTGTTTTAAATTTAGCTAACTTTTCTTGTCATTTGTGTCAACACTCACAGAGAGCACACAAGAAACGCAGTGTCATCATTACATGTGTAACATGTGGTCAGTATTGGGGGCTGCCACAGCTGCTTTTAGTGTAAATCTGCCTGGTGATAATAATATCTGCAGTGCACCTTCTGACTTGTGTCTAAATCTGGGGGAATGGGTTGTGTGTGAAGTGGGGAGGGGAGATAGCATGATCAGGAACATGTAGTAGGAGTCACTGACTTTGTTAGCTGCAGGGGGGGGTAACTGTGTGATTACAAGGCGGGACATTGATTCCTTGATGTGGGTTATCGCTGAAATAACGGCTGTAGGAGAGAAACAGCCGTGGAAGGTGTGATGTGTATATATGGATTACTTCAGTCTGGGATGTTGACTCTGTCCAGAATGTTGGCCAATGTTGTAGGTTGCCAGTGACCAGTGACCTGTGTGGGTGGGTGGGTGGGTGGGTGGGTGGGTGTATGTGCCAATCAGGTGTCAGTAGCTGTGGCTGTGCAGTCACTCATTGGTCAATAAAGAAGCAATGGTCAGTTGACCTACAACATAGCTGGGGCCAAGTTCACTCATGTCATATGGAGTCCATTAAGGTTGTGTGTGCCTTCTGTTAATATGTTACTTAATTACTTGGCACAGATTTAGCCATTCTAATATGGCTAGCTCAGTTGGCTGACCTTTGTTACAGTTATAATAAGTGTTGCTGTTCAGTCAACCTTTCAGTTTCATGGGTCATGAAACTTTCTGTTGCAGAAGTTATGAGAATTAAATATCTTCCATAGGTCTCTTTCACTTTTTGACTTTTCATTGTCTTCAATGAAACCAATATCATTTAACCACAAACCCCCACCCCCAACCTACATGAAACTTTGAATTATGTCAACTCATAGTCACCAGGTAGAGTTTCAGTCACCATTACACAAAATAGCATGTACTCAAAGAAGTCATCACCGTTATCAACACTGATAAGAAGATAAATATTAAGTTCTTTGGGGAGGGACATAAATGTATAACACAAAATTAAACAGTTGCTCAACCCCCATCCCACGATGAAACCAATTTGTGTAGCGTCGAACATCAATGTTTAATAGAACACATTGCCTAGTTGAACCCAGTGTCTTGCCACACATTGTCACAGCATGCCTGCTCATCTTGTGTATTCTTGTGCCACAGGTAAAGACGGCAGTAAGGTGACGACCGTAGTGGCCACACCTGGCCAGGGTGGCTCTGATCGGCCGCAAGAAGTCTCGTACACGGATACCAAAGTCATAGGCAATGGTTCATTCGGCGTTGTCTACCAGGCACGGCTATGTGACACCCAGGGACTGGTCGCCATCAAGAAAGTGTTGCAAGACAAGCGATTTAAGGTGAAATTTACCTCATGATCATATCATGGGTCATAACTAAGGTGTTGGTCACAAGTAGGGTGTTGGTGGAGAATTTTGGGGAGTTGAATAATCATAGACTCAGGCCATTGATGTGCCTGAGTGTGCAAACATCATACTGAAACTGATTTATATCAGAAAAATAGATGTTCGTTTTATGATTATTTCTTAGCAGCTTTTGAAGTGAATTTGTGTCTGTATGAAATTGTGAATTATATGAAACGTTTTGCATTTTTAGAATCGCGAACTGCAGATAATGCGCAAGCTTGAGCACCAGAATATTGTGAAATTAACATACTTCTTCTACTCAAGTGGAGACAAGGTGGGTGCTTACTCGTATATTTTAGCATTTTAATCTGAATTCCCTGTACATAATAATGTTTAATATAGTTACTGCAAACTCTGCTGTTGCAATAACTTCAGGTTTGAGTACATCATTTGATGTACAATTATGTAATTAATCAGCACAAAGCTGCAGCTCTAAAAGGAGTAAGCAGTAAGAGTTTGCAGATTGCAGGCCTAATTTCAAGGTAGGGTGGGTTTGGCATTGAAATTGGCTTGCGAAATGGGACAACTGTTTAACAGGATTTGAGTCAACACACTTGGTTTATGCATAAAATGGGGTTGCTGTCTACAAAATAGGATTGCGAAATTTGACCACTTACTGAAGTGGTTTGGATTAAGTGATGTGGTTTATAGGTGTGTTTGGCATCGGTGAAAGTGAGTTGTGAAATGGGGCTAGTTTATAGTTGTGGAAAACTGAGTCAACCAGCCTAGTTCCTCCAACCTGTAGATTGAGTAGTGGAGGTTTAGGTTGCAAAATGGGGCCAACAGTAGTTGTAGATTCTGCTCTCCTTAATGCAGTGAGAAATCAATGGGTCGATTTGACTGCTTCAGGGGCTAGTGATGTCGTCATAGGTCTATTTTAGATGTTCCAGGAAATGCCGGGCTTCTGACTAACATTTCATGTGGTGTTGTAGTAACCTTGTATGAGGTTCTAGAGTCATGCAAGACTTCAGGAGTGGTGTATGGTGTGGTCGTACAACTGTTTCTCATGTAAAGAGACAAATGTCAGTGCATTTTCTGTGCCGATTAAAACAAAATGTGCATACTCATTAATTAATCATTAAAATGAAGCAACGTGCAGATTGTGTCTGCTGGTGTGTCGGTTAATGACTCACTGGTTGGATCACAATGGCCAGTTGAACCTCAGGCCACCAGATGAGGTTGACCAAACTACGTACTACGGATCACCTTATATTTGGTGCTTTTCAGAAGTTTACGTTAAAGGAAACATTGTTTTATGAAAAAATTTATGTGTTGATTCTTGTTAAATTCTGCAGGTTAACACGCAGTCGCTGTGAATTAGACTTTTTTGTGAAGGTTATCGGAATTCTGTTCCCAGAACTTGGTTTCTAGAAAAAAATTTATTACAACTTATGTGTTAATGTCCCTCATGACATCAGCACCCACAGATAGTATGACGCTAGCACCCACAGATATTATGACGCCAGCACCCACAGATAGTATGACGCCAGCACCCAAAGATAGTATTCCTTTGAAATGTATTTACTGCTTACTTTGTTGTGGATTCTCACTAGGATAAGATGACAGTACAGTTTTAGTCGAGGCAGAAAGCAATAAAGGGATGGATTAATTTGTCGTACCAATGTGAACAATGCTTGACCGAGCAGCTATTTCTGTCTGCCTCACTCTGCCAGCAAGTGCACTTTTATGTACACCGACTCGCTGCATGCGAATCCTTTTATGTACTAATTTCTGTGCATGTCCAGCTCGGCTGACTGAGCGTCATTGGTCTTGATGCTTGGAGTCGTTTTGGGGGCACATCACGGCAGACGGCTGAGTGGGCAGCCACCGTGACATGTTGTTTACAGTTGATTGGCACAATGAGAGGTCACAGTGACAGACAGACTGACCATTTTAGCTAACAATAGTGGACAATTATTATAGATTTTCCATGTAATAAACCTTTATTTGAGAGATCACTATTCCGAAAAAAATGTAATACTTTTTTTTCGCTAACGATATTTGAACTCAGTAAGGAATAACTTAGGATCAACATCAATTCCATAATAATGATAACAATTCTGTGAATTGAATTTAAATACAGGGCTTCACGTTTAAAAATAACAGACGAGCGATAAATCGTTAGTTGTTGTTTTTTACCGTGTGGTGGTGCCACCCTATACGTTGCAATTGGTGAAATGGTTTTGAATTGCAACATGTCATCGATCACCGTAGGCGTAGCCTATGCAAGGCCAGTGCCCTGGCAGTGCACTGTGTCCGAGGCGGTTTGAAAATTGCAATTGAGATTCACAAATACGCCATGTATAAGACCCAGATATATAGTCATAAATGCAGCTTAGTAGGCAACACTAATTTAAATTGGGGTGAAATGGCATACTTCCATTGCATCAATGCCAAACTCAAACTCGGTGCGCAATTTGTCATCCACACACGTGAACCAGTGTTAAGTGGTACCGGAGATGTGCATTGTGAATTTATGTGTTCAGAGCGGTTGACAGATGAAGTGGAACAATTATTAAAAGTGTCGTTTTCATTATTTAATCAACTTTTACACTCCATGTCAACTCATATGCGTGTTCAGTAGTTCAGATCCAGGTTATTATTTTCGATTCCCATTACAGTGTAGTCAGTCAATCAGATCGTAGCGAAATGTTGTTGATCCCTCATCTATTCCATAACTGTACATGTATACATGTATTTTTTCCAGTTCGTATGTGACATTTAAACATAATACACATTGACGCTAGTCCACTCATTTGATAACTTTTTATAAACCATGTGGCCAGCACATCTTGGCTTTGACAATGACAGATGATATGGGAACTCCGAATATTGGACCCCGAACACTGCCTTATAAAGAGGGTAGACTTTCCTACTCTCAAGTGCCAAATAAACATGTAGGCCAAATAAAAGTATACGGTGGCAAATCGGTCAAATTTAATAATAGTATAGTGCCGAATAACAGTATGGGGGGACAAATTGTTCAAAACAAATAATTGTACAGTGCAAAAAGTCACTAGTATATTTGTCTTTTTTAGTGCCGAAGCAATTTTTTACTTGACGTGAAACCAAGGCGTCCCTTAGAAAACAACGTGGATCGCCATGTATTTTGTTTTTTTCTGCCAAATATGCATAAACTTTGTGTATATTTGCATCACAGCAGATATAGTAACAGCATTTTATATCTGCGGAAAACCAGGGAATTTTCCGTTTTTAAATGGAAAAGTTTTATTGAATTGAATACGCAAGCCCGTTTCAGGGGGAACCGCCCCAGCCGGTTACGACCGGTTTGAGGCACTGCGCACGGCGACCATTTACGGTTGGTTTACGTGGTGATAATGGCGTTTCAACTAATAATATGCCATGTCGAGCTCCAGGGAACTAACAATTCTGACCAATTCATCTAATCATGGAAATTTAACGGCCTAACGCTTCGGGATCAAAATCTAGAATTCTCAGAAGCACGGGATCCCACAAAATTCACGAGTGTCGTTCGAAAGGATGAGAACTTAGCCATCCGAGGGAGCCACATGCAGCTCCAGTTGGGAGCACGTGATTCCATCGTGAGCAGTAAACTGCTCCATGGGTGATTGATAGCAATAGGGAGTGAGAATGATTGCTCTCCTAAAAATGATACCCTGCATAATTTGCAACAATTATCGGAGAATATACGCTGGCACAAATGTTAAAATTTAATAATAGTATAGTGCCAAATAAGGTGCATATAGGGTGGCATTTTTCTTCAAATAAATGCGCGTATATGGACGTTTATTCGACACTCCAGAGTAGTGAATCTAATGCTCAAGAAACTCCTTGTCAAGATGGACACTTGCAGGTAACGAGCAATTTTAGCAATTGACGCGAGCGATAAATCGCTCTCTAGATTATTGATTTGCGCGAGCATTAGGGAGTGAGAGCGATTGCTCAGCTCAAATATGATGGACTGTAAATATATGTTTTTATACATCGAATGCATAGTAATATTCTTCATCAGTGATTGGGTCTAGTTGTCTTTAATTAATGTATGGGTGTGCTGCATATGATCAGTTGACAAGTTAACCCTTTTTATCCTGAGCAGTAAGTCAAATTTGCTACTCGTTTTCCTGACACAATCTGGGAAGGAAGTTATATTTTCAAACTCCTGCACCTATGTTACGTAAATTTATATTGTTCTAACAAAATGAAATGGTTTTTACATGTTTCAAATACTAAAAGAAAGCTAAGATACATGCCTTTCTGAATGTATAATTTAAATCACCTTAACTTAACCAGTGTCTGAAATTAGCCAAAAAAAATAACTGGCCCAGAATTTTTTTAACTGGCCCAGTTCTATTTTGAACCACCCCAGGTGAGTTTGAACTGGCCCCACAAAAATGTAATAATTATAAGTATACGTAATAAAGCAAAGTTTTTGTGCATAAAAGTAAAATAGACACTGCTTTAAATTAGATAAATAATAATTTAATAAATATAAACCATACAAAATATTGTCATTCATTTCTTACAACTAGCAGACCAGTAAAATAAAGTAATGAATTTAATAAACAATTCAATGTGACTTTTATTTGTATTTGTTTAAAGTAATATTGTGTTTGATGTAAATGTTTCGCGTGCACTGACCTGGGACTGGCCTCGTCCCTAGACGTCCCTGGGATGGTATGCCATTCTCAATTCACTCTAAATTGAAGCCTCCAAATTCACAGCCAAATATCACATTCAGGGCTTCACGTTTGTAGGCAAGCAATCGCTCGCGTCAATTGTTAAAATCGCTCGCTGCCTACAAGTGTTTGTCTTGACAAGTACTTTCTTGAGTATTAGATTCATTAGGAAAGTATCTCCTCTTTATAACGCAGTGTTCGGGCTCCAATATTCGTTCACATATCATTCATCACCGGCGATGGCGATCGCAGCCCGCTGCACCAAGATTGCAAGAACGTCATCGAAGCTATGCTGTCCGCGCGGTTTATAAAAATGATCAAATGAGTACATGTATACATGTATAATTATGGAATAGTTAAGGGATCAACAATATTTCGCTACGATCCGATTGACCGACTACGCTGTAATAGCAATCGAAAATAATAACCTGGATCTGAACTACCGAAAATGTATAGTTGAGTTGACACGGAGTGTAAAAGTTGATTAGACATTGATTTTAGTAATTGTTCCACTTCGTCTTTCAACCGCTCTGAACACATAAATTCACGATGCACATCTCTGGTACCATTTAACATTGATTCACTGTTTCATGTGCGGATGACAAATTCATATTTTTTGCGCGCTGAGTTGTGCGCTTGGCATTTTGATGCAACGGAAGCGAGCCATTTCACCCCAGTTTATATTGGTGTTGCCTACTAAGCTGCATTTATGAGTTATGACTATACATCTAATTCTTATACGTAGCGTATTTGTGAATTTCAATTGCAATTTTCAAACCGAATTTCAAGCCTAAACGAATTCGCACACGAAACCAGTACTATGTTGTGGCCACGGCCCGGGCACAGTACACTGCCACGGCACTGCCACTGACAATCAGAATGTATGGGGTTTACTAAAGCAAACATTTATTTCTTTGTACAAAAGTCAGCGCCAACAAGCACCAATTAAAATTTCATGGCGACAACGACAGAATCCGAATGGGAAATGGTGGCGCCACCACACAGTAAAAAAAAGTAGCAAATCTCTCGCCTAAATTAATTTATTGCTCGCCTGTTGTTTTTAGATATGAAGCCCTGCACATTAATCAGAATATCTTGGCACATTAGATTGTCAATCGGATTGTCTGCCTCCTTAGTATCACCAGTATGAAATAAATTGACCTAATATCCTTCAAGCATTGTCGGACAACGATTCTCGCAACTTCGTCCACCATCTTTGCTTTGGTGTTTCCCTGGTATTCCTCAAGATACTGATGCCATTAAATGTGAATCAAATGTTACAGTTACAAATGCAAGGGGTTTCCCTTGTATGTGCGGACTTCGCCTTTTCCTTGGCAGCAATTTGTCGCAGGCGAGGAAGAATTAGTTTGTCACAATTGAATTAGTAGAGATTTGTAACTACTGCTACTACTGCGACCGCCAATAAAAAGGCCTTAATTTCGAACACTGCTTACATAATAAAAACATTTTGAATGTTTTAAATAAAACATTTTAATAGAATTGCACACAAACAAAACATCTTCTAACACTTCAACATGCTTTTAATAATTTTTTGTTGGGTAACAGAAGTTCAAGTCAAATAACATTTCTACATCTTACAACAAAAACAATAATGAAAAGAACTATGACATTTAAAATACAAATGTATCTGTTAAGAAACTATAATATGTCATCAGTTTGAAATTGTTCACATCATTGTCGTCACCACTAAATTGGATGACTAGCACTGGTCTTCCAGAAGTTGATCTCACACAAGGCAAAGTTGATATGAATAGGATTAAGATGTACATACAAATCTGATTAGATATGTTTTGGTTCACACGTTGCTTGTTGCAGAGAACTACGAAACCATGCACGCTGGTGAAGTAGAAATGTACTTTTGCACTATGATGATTGACAGGTCAATTTACTGTGCATTCTCTCCATGCTCTTTAATGATGTGCTCTGACAGTTGAGTGGGGCAGCTACGTAGAAAACACCAATGTTGTGGTGTGATTCATCGAAAGTGTTTAGTACTAAATTTTGACACTGTCGGAGTGTTAGTTCCATCCCTGTGTCAAATAGGGTCTGTCTCGGGTGTGTTAGTGACAGCTCTGTGTCAGACAGGTTCTATGTTAGACAGGGTCTGTGGCAGCGTGTTAGTGACAGCGTCAGAGTCCTGTGTTGCAGTCATAGTGACAGCCCTGTGTCAGACAGGGTCTGAGTCGGGAGTGTTATTGACAGCCCTCTGCCAGACGGGGTCTGTGTTGGAGTGTTAGTGACAACGCTGTGTCTCAGACAGGGTCTGAGTTTGAGTGTAATACCGTTGACACACTAGACATCGTTTTTTTGCTATCAGTTGCAACCGATTGAGATTTGCTATCGGGACGGGATTTTTCACCGTTGACTCACTACACCCGCAGACACTGGAACCGAATGGTAGCGCCCTAAAAATAACCCTGTCACCGGTGCCCACGGGGATTGACTTCTAACCTTGACCCATGTGGTGTTCGTTCGACGACAAAATGGATTCCGAAGCAGATGCGCCTACCAGCAACGAGGAATGTAAACCGTCGAACATTAATTGGACGGATGCCGAGGTATCGGCAATCATTGACATTTGGGCTAATGTTGAAATCCAGGGGCAGCTGGATGGAATGCGTCGAAACGAGAGTTTTCGAGCGCATCTCTGAAAAAATGGCGGCACGTGGTTTCACGTGTTCTTTCAAGCAGTACAAAAATGAAATAACATAAAATGGTTGAAGCACGAATACAAACGAGTCATTGACAACAATAACAGGTCAAGGATGCCCCGCTCCTTTTTGCGTCCATATTGTGCAGATCATGTGACTGCTTGATGACGCGTAGCAATGCTAACACGTATACATGTAACTTGACTCGTATCAAGTCGAGGCTAACCGATAGCCGCTGCCACTTTGATACTACACTTGCAATAAGCGGTTAGGATCCATCCGATAGACAGTTCCCATCCTGCTCGCGAGCGGGATGTAGTGATGGAACGGATGGAACCGATAGGACCAAAAAGTTGGAGACACGAGACATCTCTATCAGTTGCAACTGGTTGCAACCAATAGCGATGTCTAGGGTGTCAACAGTATTAGTGACAGCCGTGTCAGACAGGATCTGAGTCGGAGTGTTAGTGACAGCCCTGTGTCAGACAGAGTCTGTTTTGGAGTATTATTGTCCCAATTTGGGACAACTTGTCTCAGTCAGTTTGATACATAAGTGACAACGGTTTCTGTTTGGGTTTGCAGAAGGACGAGGTGTATCTAAACCTGGTGCTTGAGTATGTTCCTGAGACAGTGTACAGAGTGGCTAGACACTATAGCAAGAACAAACAGACTATTCCTATTTTGTATATTAAGGTGAGTGTCAGAATGACATTAAGTACACTGTATGGCGGCAGTTCTATTTTTAAAAAGGTCAACATGAGCAAAAAGTGAGTGGTTGCTGCATGCCTTAATAAAATTGTCTGAATTTGTATTTAATTGTTTATTCAGATGAAAAGCATTGTCACTGGTGCATGTTTCCATTATGAAAACCATATTCAGCAACATGACATGCTAGAAATAGAGTTTGCTTAAACCAGTTTGTGTGCTTTAGAAATGATACTAGTAAAACCTGTTTTGGAGATACTAAACTACTTTGAAAAATTAAACACCATATTCTGTATTTTATATTGCAGTACAGTCATGTGAACTTTATATGGTGTCGATTCAGTGTACAAGTTAATAGCCAATCATTTCTGTTTGAAATGTTCACATCACGTGTTCTTTGTTCGTGCGTGAATTTTTTTACACTAATGAGTGGCTCTGTTTCACTCATTCATGTTTGGGGGATGTTTTTGTACATATGAATAGTTTCTTTTACGCTTCATTCATGTACAACTTGTTCTGTCTCTATTTTTTTACTTTTTCATGTACAACTTGTTCTGTTTCTGTTCGTTAATGTGCTATGTTTATTTGTTCATGTAGTAATGTAGTACCACTTGTTCATGTGCATTGTTCTGTTCCAGCTCTACATGTACCAATTGTTTCGTAGCTTAGCCTACATCCACTCCCAGGGCATATGTCACCGTGATATCAAACCCCAGAATCTGCTACTGGACCCTGAATCAGGGGTTCTCAAGCTGTGTGATTTTGGAAGGTAAGTTGCGGCCTGAACATCAGTGTTCACATACACAGCAGTTACAGCAGTGTTCACATACACAGCAGTTACAGCAGTGTTCACATACACAGCAGTTACAGCAGTGTTCACATACACAGCAGTTACAGACGTGTCATTCTCAGCACAAAGCAACTTGTTTGTTACATGGCTGTAATGATACATGAAGCAATGACATGATACGCAGTTTCTTCATGTGAAGCATTTATCCAACATGAAACACTGTTGCCATATAACACTATGATGTTTCTGTACAGTGCCAAGCAGCTGGTACGCGGAGAGCCAAACGTTTCCTACATCTGTTCTCGCTACTACCGCGCCCCAGAGCTCATCTTTGGCGCCACTGACTACACCTCACAGATAGGTACACACCACATGACCTAAACAATAGTGCCACCATTAACAACCTGAGGGTTTCCACTTTCCACGAGACTCATTGCTGGTAGAAACTGGTTGTCTTTTCATATATTTTGAATGTTCTGTTAACTCAAACTTGTCCCTCTCATTCCTGTGCCATAGCTGTATTAAAAGTTGTCTCATTCTTGTCCCATGTCTGTGTTGAAATATGTCTCATTCTTGTCCCATAGCTGTGTTGAAAGATGTCTTATTCTTGTCCCATAGCTATATTGAGAGATGTCTCAATCTTGTCCCATAGCTATATTGAGAAATGTCTCAATCTTGTCCCATAACTATGTGACACATGTCTCATGCATGTCCCATAGCTATGTTGACACATGTCTCATTCTTGTCCCATAATTATGTTGAAACATGTCTTATTCTTGTCCATTAGTTATGTTGACACGTGTCTCATTCTTGTCCCATAGTTATGTTGACACATGTCTCATCTCATTCTTGTCCCATTGTTATGTTGACACGTGTCATTCTTGTCCCATAGTTATGTTGACACATCTCATTCTTGTTCCATAGCTGTGTTGATATATGTCTCTTTCTTGTCCCATAACTACATTAACTACATGTCTCTTTCCTCTCCCATAGCAATGTTGGCACGTCTCATTCCTGTCCCATAACTTTGTTGACACGTCTCATTCCTGTGACCTTGGTGTGTTTCCAGACGTCTGGTCAGCAGGCTGTGTGGTGGCTGAGTTGTTGCTGGGTCAGCCTATCTTCCCTGGAGACAGCGGGGTTGACCAACTGGTGGAGATCATCAAGGTCCTTGGGACACCGACACGTGAACAAATCAGGGAGATGAACCCTAATTATCAGGAGTTTAAATTCCCTCAGATCAAGGCACATCCTTGGACAAAGGTAAGTTGGCGATGCATTTTTCTGTAGACAAAATGGCAATAACATGAGTGGATAATTGCCTTTTTATCGTCTCTCTGTCAGTAAAAATGTGCACCAAACCAGAAAGACATTGAAGAAGTTATTTGAGTTTGCAGACAAGATTTTGATGCATTCTGAAAAACAACAAATGTGTTTCTTGAAATTTGGTCTTGTTTTAATGGATTTCTGGTCTAGCTGAGTCGTTACTGCTCCCACTGAGTCGTGTTGTAATCAGGACTGGATCCACTTACATAATTGTATTTATCAATGATTACTGGCAGATGACGTAATTGTAATATATTTTGGTTTTGAAATTACATTGTAATTGATTTAGTTTTGTGTAATTGCAACAGTCACATGAATTATGATTAATTATAATCACAATTTTGATTTTTTTCCATATCACAAACTTTAACTGAAAAAAACTGCTGTCTTACATTTTTATCAGCCATATACAAGCTCCCAAATCAGGAACACAACATGTAATTAACCAGTACTGAATGAGCTATTTTAATAAACAGTCGATTGTCATACTGCATCTGATTGAATTGTAACTGAAATTTAATTGAAATGTAACTTAATTTACTTTTTAATTGTAATTTACTTTTTTTGTAATTAACTACAAGCAATTGTATTTGTAATTGATTTGATTTTGTCTAATGGGACCCAGCCCTGGTTGTAATTGTTGCTTAATGTAACCGAGCACACATCTCACCTGATACATTTTGCACCTTCAGGTATTTCGCCCTCGTACGCCCTCCGAGGCTATTGACCTGGTCAGCCTGCTCCTCGAGTACACCCCATCGCGCAGGATAGAGCCACTCGAGGCGTGCGCACACGTCTTCTTCGACGAGCTGCGTGAACCTAACACTCGGTTACCAAATGGCAGGGAACTTCCTCCTTTGTTCAACTTCAGCTCCCAAGGTATGGTTCGGTGCACACGAACATTTGAATTATGATAACAACACAGTGTAAGAGTACTTAAAATACTGTAAATTTCAGATTCACTGTACGTTCCTTTCCAGTGACTTCCTTTTAATTTAATAAATAGTATAGTAATATTGTTATGATATTTAAAATAATATTATATAATTATAATTGTTTATTTTTTATTTCTTAAGTTGGAACCGCATCATGTTTTCACAATTCTTTTTGTTTAATTGCTAATGTAACTTTTTTATTAAATTTGTTTCTAATTTTTTTTTTTGTTTATTTTGTACAATTAATAAATATTTACAGTATTTACATTTTATTATTTATCTACAGTACCAGTTGTTTGTTTATTGGAACCCATATACCTATGTACAGATTGCATGTAAACATTTGTTCTTGGACACATGATGCACTTTAAATATGTTTTATGATAACAACATGTTTTATATGTGAGTTTCTAAAAAAATTATCACAGTCAGTTTGATACACATTCAAGGCTAGAAAATTTACTAAAGCAGGGATTACTCAAAGCAATGTTGTCTTATGCGACCAGATCACTGTGACATTGCTTGCAATAGAATCGATCCTATTTTGAAGTGACGTCACATGCGATATGAAAAGGCCTTGACCTATGCTAATGATGTAAGAATCGCCTTGTTACTGCGACAGTGTCACCTCAGGTAACACCAGCTTTAGTTGTGTTAAAATAGTACATATGCTTAATGAAATGGTTGCGTTTACAGAGCTTGCGATCAAACCGGCACTCAACTCGAAGCTGGTACCGCCTCACGCGCAACAACTGACATCGGACACAGCGGGAACCCCTATGAACTCGGGCGCGAATGACACGTCAAACAACGCAGCCTCGAGCAACGAGGGCACAGCGGCACAGGCTGGCGCCAGTGGAACTGCGTGATCGACGATGACAGATGACGCTGGTGGCAGGGCAACCATGTGCGTGCACATGTCCTGGTGCTGTGGACAGACAAGTGGACTGATGGTTGTTGATGTCAGGGCACATGCGTGATGTCGGGGCATGATGGCTGCACGTTAAGCAGCAGCAGACTTGGTGGTCCCCTCCAGCCACAGTAGCAGCACTTTCACTTGTACATATGTCATTTTAGCGCGATTCAGCATCTGCAATATACATGATGCGCTGGCGGCACATTTTACGTACATACGGTCTTTTAGGAGCGTTTATTGGCGACTGCCGCCATGACGTTGGTGGGCGGCATGGACGTTCAGTGTTTTTAGATGACTGTCAAAGAGTGGCAGATGCACTGGCCGCGTGATGACGTACACAAACTCCTTGTACAGGGGTGGTCCTGCGCGTTACTCACAGACGTAACTGTCAACAATGCTTGACCATTCTGCTGATTCAGATATGTTTGACTAATAAAACCACAGTTCAGCTGCAACCTACCACTGCATAGCGAGACCTCACCACTACCCAACTTCTGAAATGTGTCTGAGCATGACAACAAGGTCGGACTGTGATGGTTGGGCATGCTGAAACTCGTTCTTACCCATGCTGTGGACATAATGGACAGGTTCTCATTCAGCTACAATCAGCTGTCATCAAGTGGTGTCATTTTATGTACGTGCTGTTCACGACGACGGCGCTTTCCCATGGTATCTGCTATGGCACCCGTGATGGCTTTATGAAAACGTTGGTGCACTTCTTGTCTGCTTGTGTAACTTTGTAAACGTTTATGCGTTCCAAACTATTTTGTCGATGCACATTTGTTAATGAAATCTGGGCAGAAATATTGGGCGGGAAATCTGTTGGGTGTACGGAAAAAATATGGCGAGAGAGAACAGTATTAATATTGGAGTCGGTGTATTTATGTTCCCCTACAGCATGACAGATGGCCTTGTTAAAGTCAGGTCTTCAGTGTCACTCTAATTTCTCTCATCGACCACCAAAAAATGCGCTAGACTTTGGTCCGTTTGGATGTTGGATCTGTTTTAGAAAGCGCCATTTTATTGACAAGATTTTAGTTGTTGGCTTAACTAGGTGCCATATTATGAGTGAACTATTGGTAGGTAGGATGTACACACAATGACAGGAATATTTGAGCAATGGTCAAATTGGCAGGTCACACAACAAGTCTTCCTTCGTTTTGATCTTGAATGGAACAACACGCCAATTGGATAGAACTGATCTTATCGTCACATCACTTGGAAGACTGCAGATAATACAGGCAATCAAAAGTAATGTAATTTGCTGCAGAATGTACCTGGAATGCTACAGCGATGTTGCTGCCCTGCAGCTGGGAGTATTTTATGCATGTAGATTTTGATGAGACGGTGTAGCAGGAAGGGGAGGGGTACAGACAGTTTGCCCACACCGCTGAAGTGTGTGTACTATAGTGATTCAATATTGACAGATGCAGCATTCATGCAGTAGTTGACACATTCATTCTCTTTTGTCGGCTTTCTCTGCTGGAAATATCATCATCAAATGTCATTAGACAATGTCGTAATACTTTCCAGCAGCACTGTGCAACACTGCACGGGGAAGCTGGATTTTGCCTAGTTAGGTGTAATTCTACCGTGATGTTGGGAGCTTGCATGGATGGTGGCTCCACTAATTGACCCAAGTGTTGGTGTTGGGGCCTTTATCTGTTAGACGTGCTGTATTTCACTGGTGTCAGTACCGGCCTTTGACACAGAGTCTGCCATCAGTGTAAAGCACTGTAGAATAGTTCTTGTACATAGTACCATGTTACTACTACTACTAATTTTAGCGTTGCCATCTGTGGTTCCTACAAACTCGCAGATTATTCTCTAGGTAGTCGATGTGACGTAATTGCTATCTGTGTTTCATGGTCATCGTATATGATGCGAGCGTGACGGGTGGGGGCGGCTCGCTTAGAGACTGCTACAAGTTGTATGCAGCCAGATGAGCAGTGGTGGGTAGTTAGGACGCTGAGAGCGGACAATACAGAATTGTCTTAGGGAGAGAGAAAGATTTAATTTATTCAATGGGATTGCCAGAATGGGAGCGACTTCACAGAAACGCCTGTTTCTATGTCCTTACGTGGATGATTTGTGCCCAAGTGAAATCGGTTGTTATCATGCACGTGTTACAAAGTTGAGAAAAAGCAGAATTGGACACCATAATAACGATGATTTTTTTTAAAGTTTTCAACGGATACTGGTCATTATGGCAGCTTGTTTTTTGTTTGTACATCTTTCATGACTAGTTGCTTGTGGTCAGTCTCTACTCTGATGATTTTAGGCTGAAACAGATTTGGGTTCTCATATTGTGCAGTTAGGATGTAAAGATCCCATTACAAATGGCAATTTGCTAAACCTATGCATGTATAATTGCACACAGAATGATTTTTTATCAGTGCTGGTGGCATCATCTGCTTTACCAGAAGTTGTGCATAGTTAATGTCCTTAGTGGGTTTCAGTTAACGAAGCAATTGATCCAAAATTCAACTCACGTTTTTTGGTAAAAAGTTCATTGCAAGTCACCATATTGTCATGTGATCTTGATTAAATAGCATCCCAATCTGTTTAATTCATAGTTGCTACGATGGGTGTACAACACATGATAGTGCCATTGTTTGCATTGTGTTGTCACGTTTGGTGCAGGACTAGCTGCACACAACTTGTAGAGGTTGCTGAGAGGGATTGTTGATTACAACATGCATGGTTCGGGCCTGCATTGTGGCTAAGGTAATGTGCTGCTCGTCATTCTTGTTTAATGTGCATGCATCATTGTTCGATGTAAAAATATATATATATATATATATAAAGCAATTAATATTTTGGTGTAAAGATTAAAACATGGCACGAACAGTTGGTGTTGAGAGTTGATGACAGGTTGTTCAGTGGTTGATCAGAAAGTTTATGACAGAAACTTTTAAGAAACATCTCAAACCATCAGTGTATAACACTACATGAAACCATGAACGCCTCCCACATGACACTTTGATCTACATCGACCTGTGGATACATATGGGTAAAAATTTCCTTCACGTTGTAACCATCAAATACCACACAGGCTTAGGTATACACATAATATTATTGTAACAGAATGCAATGTATTAATTTTGTTCCTCTTTCATTCATAATATGAACTGTGATAAAAAAATTAACAAAAGTTTTACGGGAAAAAACTTTGATGTAGAATGTTTTTCGAAAGAGCTAGTAAGCCCCTCTCGCCCCATGAAACCAATATCTTTTAGTATCGGTATAGTATCAGAAATGTGTCTATACATTGTACATACAATAGTTTTGCAGCTGAATGGTGCAGCTATTTCCTGAACAGACATTACCAGTTGGGTTAAATATAAACTTGGCTCCGGTCATGCCAGCTG
>BSQZ01000001.1:18448999-18646499 GCA_033239005.1 Lamellibrachia satsuma | reverse complement strand
AGGAATACCTTGTTGAACATATAGCATCTTAATTTCATGGGCCACACCATACTGTTTAGATAATCCTATGTCGCAGGTGCCGTAATCTGGCAACATTCACTCGCCAAATGAAAATTTATTCGTATACGCCTATTCCTATACTTGCCAGTAGGATATGGCCATGCTGTTTGCGTCCAAACTCAACTTGTGTAACATATCTTGGCCTTTCTCTGATAAATTAGTCCTCTTTCTGACATAACAGTCCATTTGATTAAAACTGCAAGAGAGTTTAATATGTCACAGGGTAGTCTTGGTTACCCGATTTCATAGAATTGTACGTGCACTTATCGGTCGCACTAGTTAACATGTCAGCCCTCAGTTAACAGGAGAAATTACCGGAATCTCCCACTTTTAGAACACATTCTGGGTAAACCACTAGCGTGATATTCTTTATTTTACTAGCACATGGTTAGTTTTTATTATCTCTTAGGTGCATATCCCCAAAACCATGACTTGTAGAAACTACAAATTCACATAACCTAAATATACGGTTATTCAAATCAATACTTTATTCCAGACACAACTATTACACACAGACGTCCATGGAAGTTCAGGCTATAATTATTATAATTTAATACAAGAAGATGTGCATGTAATAAATACATTACTAGTACCATTACCATTAAAGGGAAACAAATGTCATAGTTTTGGGCCTATGCACCTGAGTTTACTAAAACAACGATTTGCACCAACAATCAAGGGCCCCACCAAACTGTTAGATAATCTTACGTCATGTTTGTGGTAGTCTGGCAATATTTGCCCAACAAATAAAAATCTATTTGTAAACACCTAGTCGTATACTTACCAATATGATATGGCCATGCTGTTTGCGTCTAAACTCAACTTATGCAACATATTTTGGCCTTTGCTTACTAAACGTATCACGTTCTGACTTAGCAGCTAGCTCGATTGAGAGTTTTTGCTGCTTCCGACAGCCCTTCGATAATGTTCTACAAACATCTGAGGCACTACAACGTTTTGGTAAGATCAAAGCAAAACAGTTGGAACACTTGATTTGGAAGACAAGTGAACGACGGTTAACTGCTAATGCCTACCAACGTCATCGTTGTACAGAAGACCGTGATAAACAACGTCCCTTCGTCAGCCAGGCTGTTCAGTGGTGGGCAGCTCTGCAAGATCGCCATTGTTCTTGATCTGTGTGGTATGAAACCCTTTTTGAGAGAATTTGTTTAACTGTAACATGTTTTCAGAACTCATCCAAGAAAACCCCGTGATTGTGTATGCATGTACCCCCCCCCCCTTCACTGGGACAGGCCTGACATCGTCTGCTAATATAAGCACTTCTATCGCGTTCTGTGCATGTCTTCATCGCTTCAGAAGTTATCTCGCGGCAGTTTCGGACAACGAGCCAGTTTGACCCACGAAGGCGACTAGGTAGAAAGTGCAAAGGAATCCAGCGGGAATAAATATAGGCTACCACAATTATAAGTGGTGGATGTCGAAAAAGGGCGTGATGGGAAAGATCCATCTCCAAGATCTATAAAGAAATGCACAACTAGGAAGGTGGCGAGGCCCAATGCTTCCAAGACGAAGCGACATGACGTGGGACGTGAGTTGCTACAGACGGTGGCAAGCACCTTGGCCACAGCACACGCATTTGTCCAACCGGACGATGGCGTCGCAGTGTTCAAATAAAAGACAATGATACGTGGTTCAAAATAAAATTCAACAAGTATCCTTCGGGGTTGATGGGTGGGGTGCGTAAGCAGCAGCGGCAGCGGCAATAGCTGAACATTTACATAGTACACCGTTCGTCTTCGCTTAGTTCAACCAAAGAGCGTATAGCAATATCGTAGACGTTTTGGTTGAACTAGCAAGTTGTGGAAAGCTCCCGTCTGTTCACCAATTATGCCGCGTCTCACCCACAGCCTGTTCGTCAGCCCCTCTCGCTCACGCCGCAGGCATACGTCCTACAAGCAAAACACATACGTCCTACAAGTAAAACACACACGCCAGCTTTGTAATTCTCATTTCGCTACTTTAATTTTCGTCGTTGATAAGTTTTTAAGGGAAAACGAATTATCGTGGGGTGTGCGGCTGCTCACGATGATACCAGGTTGTTCAATATCATTCAAGATTCACCCACGTATGACGTATATATATATATAGTTCAAACCCAACGCTAGCCGTTCTAGCTAGATAATAATTCACGTAAAAATTACCTTTGCAACGGTTCGAGAGTTTATTCTTTAGGAAAATATACTATGACGGTCTGTCTGGTAAAAACAGGTGTACACGAGCGATTAAATTGTCCGATTGGTCGGCCGACACATGCGGTGTCGCGTGGTATTAGAATCAAGATCGTGTAAGAATCGATCGTGTAAACCCTCTCTCGATCGAGGCTGACTTGCGAGGCCAGTGTGAGGCTACGATTGTGTCGGCCTAAATGGGACTTGCATGGTCCCAATTTGACCGACAGTCGGTCGCGTTTTTGGCGCAGCTTGTGCATTCGTTGTGACGTTTTATGAAAGCTAAAATCGGAAGTTGGGCGAGTCAATATCTAGAGCGCAGGTGTCTTAGTCGCCGCAATTAAAACGCCTTCGGGCACATTATCGTGGGCATGCGAAGCTTCCCTTATGAAAATATACCATGGGGTTACATGGTATACCATGGTAGTACGTGGCATTCCATGGTATATATCATATATATATATATATATATATATATATATATATATATATATATATATATATATATATATATATATATATATATATATATATATATATATATATATATATATATATATATATATATATCACCATATATATATATATATATATATATATATATATATATATATATATATATATATATATATATATATATATATATATATATAAATTATACGTGGGCGATCTCCATCGCGATATAACTGAAAAAGAGCTCGAAATAAACAACTACCAGATGTTTATTTATTATTTTATGGTAGAATATATATAAGTTCTTGAAGTTTATAGATGTCAATGACTTTCATCAAAGTAAGGTCTTTATAGATAGGTTCAGCATGTGCATTATATTTGCTTGACGTGATTATTCGAATTGTTTTTTTAAGTTAAAAAATTCGTTGAGTTGATAACCCCATACCATAATTTATGTGAGGTGCCTGTGAATGAGTTGTGTCATTGTCCGTAGTTTGTTTAGAATTTCAGTGATTTTATATACTTTGTAAGTATTAGAATTAGTAGACAACGTTCCTATTTAGCCTATGGTACTGGTAAATAAGATACGTTATTATACCGTATTGTGTGGGCTGAAAATGTAAACGATTCATTTCAAGCGCTCGCGCTAAAACCAGTGTAAAAATTGTGAGGTTGCGATGAGCTCCGTGTAGTGGGCTCATTTAAATTGTAAGACTGGTTGACCGAGTTTACCGTAATATTTGAAAGCCGCCAATGAACAATCTAACTTTATTCAGTGCAGTATGTATCATCAATCAATAAGAAAAATATTGGTTCTATCACAACACAAACAATTATGTATATCTAGCAAACCGCAACACCACATCTACTCAGCATAGAAGAGAGTTAATGTTAAATTTGGGTTAAAAATCATATTTATAAACGATCGCCATTTTACCCGATGCTACTTTTCATTGCGCCTCCTGGCGGATTTATTGGAAATGCTCAACCGCGTCGGAAGCCATTTTGGGTGAGCTGTTTCATTCGGAAACTTTGTTTATAAAGATCGAAATTATATGAGACGAGCTGAAATTACACAATGCCGACGGATTGTAAATTATACGTGGGCGATCTCCATCGCGATATAACTGAAAAAGAGCTCGAACGAGCGTTCGATTACTATGGCCCACTGCGAAGTGTTTGGGTTGCTCGTAATCCGCCGGGTTTTGCATTCATCGAGTTTGAGGACCCACGTGATGCTGATGATGCCGTTCGCGGGCTGGACGGTCAATCCGTTTGCGGCAGTCGCGTCCGCGTCGAACATTCATCTGGAAAAGTACGTCCGAAACCGTGGATGCGCGGCCCACGCGAGCCGCCTCGTTGGCCGACGAGGCGGCCGTTCGACCCAAGCGACCGATGCTACGAATGCGGTGAGAGAGGTCACTATGCCTACGACTGCCGTCGTGGTCTCGCCGGTCGTGGCAAGCGGAGGTCCAGGTCGAGGTCACGTTCTAGATCTCATCACCGGAGTCGACGTAGCTACAGTCGAAGCCCAAGCTCTGACCGCAGTCGCAGCAGGAGTAGAGACCACAAACGGAAGAGGGTCCACAGCCGCAGCGAAGATCGTAGCCGCAGTCGAAGCAAAGAAAGGCGCCGACATAGAGACAGACGTCGCAGCAGCAGAGACCGAAGTGATAGTCGGGACCGAAGCCACAGTGGGGAAGGTCGTCACAGTAAACACCGCAGTCGCAGCAGGGGCTCGGACCGTAGTGGATACCGCAGTCGCAGCAGAGATAGAAGTCGCAGCAGAGACCGAAGCCGCAGTAAGCATGAGAGCAAATCTAGAAAACTCAGCAAACATCGCAGTGGCAGCCGGGACAGAAGCCGCAGCACAAGCAAAGACAAGAATGACGTGAGACAGCGAGCACGCAGCTTCGACCGCAGTGGCAGCAGAGAAAGAAGCCGCAGCAAAGATCAGACTGATACCAAACAGCTAGCAAACATCAAAGACCGTAGTGTCAGCCGAGAAAGAAGTCGTGAGAAGGACATAAATCGCACCGAAGAGCAGAACACAGACAACAATTGTGTGAAAGACGAGAGTGTCTTCAAAGAGCAAAGCACAGAGAACAACCAAAACCATGATGCAGACCATGATCATGATCACAGTGAAGAGCAGCAGAAAAACGAATCCAGGTCTCCTCCATTAGTGCATTCCAACTCTTGATCCAACCCCATGAATTTGTCACAATGACGACAGTAGACTGATTGCATATGACTGTCAATGAATGGGATAAGACGTTTCAAAAAATATTGCGAAACAATTAGTTGCCCACTTGAGATGCTGTTGAACATTGTTTATTTGTGCAAACTGATTCCATACGATTTTGATACACACCTGAACAATGATGCAGCCGAGATATATAGATGGCGTAGACATGTCGCCCACAAATAACTTGTTTGCATGTAGTCAAATGTCACATTGTAACACCAACTTGTTACCGATGTCTTTTATCACCAAAAATGTACTGCAGCACTGCTGTTTGTATCGTGTCTGCTTCATTGATATTGAATACAGGAGTTAACAAAAATATGTTATTTTTTGCGTGCGCATTCATGCTGGTTGACCAATATGTGGTGAAATTAATTGTGCACATTATTCGGGACTGAAATTAGGGAAAGCTACATTACTATTGATTAGAATCACAATGATAATTGCATGCATTGAATCTACATTTCAGACTAACATATCACAATGTTGAAAGCAGTGGAGTGTGGTTTGAATAAATTTGACAGCACAGCTTTGTATTTCGATAGACTGGATGATTTTGACTAATAATGGCTACTCAGTTATGCTTGACGCTGAAACGCAACTGTTTTGTAGCTAAACTAATTGAGCTATAGTCGATGTAGACAGATGTGGGCCTTCTTCAACTCTACTCATAACAAAAAGGCAAGGCATGTTTTCTGCAACAATCTGATGCTCAAATAATGATGCTTCATCATACAGTACAACTTGATTAACTAAAAGTTCCGTAACTCTAACCGCGAATCTCGTTTTGTCAAGAAGTCCGCCTTGTGTAATCATACAGTTAAATACATGTGTAACTTGGAAGTGTTTCCCTGAGTTGTACTGTTTTTGAATTAAATTTTGTGGTTGTAAGGGAGACAGCCTTGGTAACCAAGTCTTGTCGGAGTGTCTGGTGAATGTATAGTTCTAAAGTTAGCTTTACACCACATCAGGATGATGTACATGGAGCGTTTGTCTCATCTAAAAATGTGTATGCTTAAGTTCTTATCAAATCTTATCAAATATGCTGCTGAATCACGTAGTTTCAGCTTTGATGATCCGATGTGTGTATGGTGCCATTTGTAATTATGTGTGTGAAAAACGTTTTCCTAATTTATGTCGTCAGAATTAAGCAAACTTCATCCACATTTACATCTGGTGATCTTCGGCAGTTTCCCCAAAATAACCTTTCCTGAGATTTTGTCAGAAGTCCTGTTTGTTTCTTAGGGCTTCTGGGTAGTTTTGTTTGCATGAACTTTAAACAGGCATTCTTTATCATAAAAAGTCAGTAGATCGAATAGATTTTGTGTAGACGCTCATCTGTGAGGCAGCTTAAACTATATGTGAAACGTTTTCTTCTTGTACCCAGAATCAACGTTGTGCCCATGAAAAGAACCCTTAGACCATGATGTCTTAGGTGTGAAAATGGTAGCATGGGTCCACCAGTGTGAATGGAGGTCATGACTACGACAGGTTATAAAAAATTTTGAGTTGAAAAAAAATAGGGTTTAATTTCCGTTACTTCTTAAAATAAATGTAGGAAATTGACAGTACATATTGGTGATAGGGCCGAATGCCACTGATACTATAGTCATATTGAAAAGGGTACCATATGTATACAGCAAAACTTCAATTTATTAACTTGCTCCTGAATTTTGTTTTGATCTTGATGGAGTTCCTATATGCACCATACTGATATTGTTAATGTGAACGTTTGCAAGGCCCTTGTTGAGTTAACAATGTTTTGCTGTATGAGTAGCTATTATTATACAAGGAGCACACCCTCGACCCTTTTCATATTGACTACTTATTGTAATGAAGTTGGAAAGTTATAGTATGTCTGGTCACGTTTAAATAAAACAGGTTATATCGAAGATTATTATAGAAAATGGAAAAGTTGTGTTTGTTGCAAAATAATTACATGGTAGTGAAATATCTAATGGACAAGTCATCTATAGAGTAGGTAACGTGTAGTATGAGCCTCATCAGTTGTCAAGTTGCATACATTGTCTTGGCATCGTTTGAGTGAATAAAACATCTTCATGTTATATTTTATTGCAAAGAATGCTTGTTCTTGTTAAAAAATATTATCTCCTTTTTCTTCCTTTGTCCAGTAAACACATAATTTTCTGACCCCCGATGTTGGAGAAAAGAATCATGAGAACAGATTAAAATTGTCGTTTTGAAGCCTGGACAATTTTGTTCACCCCATATTGTCATAGATCATTCAGCTGTATGTGAAGAAATAGCTTTAAGTGCATTGTGGCCGAATAGGTACAAAGCTTGATTTATCTTCAAATCGTTATCTATACTATAACAACAATTTGAGGCTGTGTTTGTTTGTTTTTCCATCATCTCCAGTTTTGTATGTATGGGGCTGAATTTTCAAAATTCCCAGGGAGTGGGGGTCTAAATAATCCCTGGCCATGGCTACACATGTTGACTTGGTGTGCTGGCAGCACGGTTTTATGTGAGGATGCCACCGTCAATCACTGTTTTTATCTATTTTCTAACCCTTTGGGGGTTGCTGGCAGGGGGAAGCCCCCATGTATTGGTCTTGCTATATTCAGAGGACCCCACAGGAACATTTGACACCATTTTTAGCCTTGGTGTCATTCACTTAAATAAGTGCACCCTTTGGGGAAAGCCCCCACCTAAAATTGCAGCAACAGCAACACATTTTTTGTATCTGGGGGGGCTTTCAGTTCATGGGATCAAACGTTTTGGCATCGCTCTGGAGATCGCTTTGGCATTGCTTATGGTTGTATAAAATATAAGCATGTGAAAAAGATGTCATAAAATTTATTAATACAGAAACAAGTGCTAGTGACAATTCAAAATAGAAATAACACGACAATAAAATACACCAAACAAACAATAAAATGCAATATTGTTTACAAATGCAGACACACACAGATTATTATAGCTGCTCCGAGGGCTGATTCTGGGTAAAACCATGCTCACCAGGGGTGCTAGTAGTACTACACTAACCCTGGCAGATAAACCTGTTGAAACGTGGAACATTTCCCCACGCCATGTTTAACAAAATTGCCATCCAAGGCAAAGGCCCAGATGGCAAGTGGATGAGGAAGCCATTGGCTTATTGAGAGTCCAGTATTTTTTCATCTACGTGTAACCTGCCCTCCTGAGATGTGTCAACCTTGTTTTTACTCATATTCACGCTGTTAGCAGTCACACAATCAGTAGATAATTTGTTGCATTCATTTATTGTCCTCGAGTACTTCCTGATATCCAATCTACACTGATGCTTTACTAATGTTACCTCATGTCCTTTACTACTATCCTTCTTGAGTGAGAACAAAATATTTCTATCAATATTTTCATACCCATTCAACATCTTAAAAACTTCAATCTGATCTCCTCTTAACCTCCTTGTCTCTATAGAGTTGTTCAACCACATTCTTTTAGGCGTTCTTCATAACTAAGCTCTCTCAGTTCTGGAAGAATTTTAGTTGCTCTCCTCTGTATTCGTTCAAGGGTATATCCTTCTTATGATATGGTCTACAAACTGTTATACAGAATTCTAACTGAGCCTTAACTATTGCTTCATACAGGTATATAATTAGCTTTTTTCTTTGTGATTTTCTTCTGTAATTTAGCATCTGGAACTGATAATGAACTAATATTATCTCTGGTAAACACTGGACCAAAGTAAAAAAACTTAAAATATTATATTACCAGCACTGTCTTCTAATGGTCCAACCTTGTTTAGTACTTTTGTATTTTGTATCATTTGTATTTAGTCCCATTTCCTGTCTTAGTCAATGTCTTTCTGGGACCATTGCCGCTTAAAGTTAAATTACTTCCTGAACATTACATGTAACATCATCCACGATTGGCCACATCCCAAATGCCTGAAAGTCGTAGGAACGTAACCCATTGGATAACGCAGAAACACCAAGTTCCACGTTTCAACAGGATAATCTGCCAGGGGTATTGTTGTACTCGGCAGTGCCCCTGGTGGTAAAACATGATTTATGCTTACACGACACCCAAACATGTATAAATACAGTGAGATAGTATTACTAATACTAACATCGCTCACATTTAACAACATATAATATGTACATATATATTTTTGAACGTATAGCTGACCATGCATTTTTAATTAAAACTACACCATAAACCAAAGTTGGGTCTAAAACTGATTTAGTCTAAAAAAACTTGCCATGTAATATCATTGCTGAATACTGTGTCAGTAGATTGCTTTCAAAACCGACGAAGTCAAATATATTGTTGATCACTATGGACATAATATATTATCTAAAAATGGCATCTTCACATAGGCATCAGTCACTGATGAATATGTGAAGTTGCAAGTTTTCAAATATTTTGGGTTTTAAATTTTGCAGGCAGCAAATGACTAATATATAATTCTACAGGATCGAGAGAAAATGTACATTGTATTCTAAAACCTGGTACAGATATAGTAATTTGACGTTGTATATCGATTTTGAGACTGCCTAAATCTTTCGTTTTGATGCATCTCTGAGTTCAGATTTAGGCGCGATAGTTTTCGTATTACTATTACTATATTGATACATCTACGAATCACTCAAAACATGCTGCTAAAAACAATAATGAGAAATGATTGAATATATAGCACAAATTCATTAGACAATGAGATTTGCTAAACATGACAGATACATATATAAACTTGAAATTCATGCATAACCGTTTACCATTAGTTATTAGCAACAAGTCTGTCAAGGTTACTAATTCCATATATACAAAACAAACAGGAATTATGTAATTTGAAGACTCGGAAACAATTAAAGTGCAGCAAAGACAATTGTAGAAGAAATTAACTTATAGAATTCTCTACCAGAAAATCTAAAGCGTAAGTGCTTTTTAAAAGAATTTGCTAAGAAAATTAAATATAATTTTTTTTCATATTGTTTGTAGTGGTTTAGTGTTTAAAATAATGTTGTATATGGGTAATGAGTCCAACTGGTCATGATACGTAATTTTTTAACAAATGTAATATCTTGTCCTGTCTTGTCCAAACTTAGTGTATTGTCTGTATAAAAAGAAGGTCACAGATAATCTTAGAAATGCTGACGGGTGGTTTTGCGTGACGTTCCATGGAAAATTTAATTAACATGTCCAATTTTGTTATTGATTCTAACAAATAATATATCAAGTTGTGAAATGAAATAGTTTGGCTGAAAAAAAAGAATTAAAATGAGTGTCTTAACATTCTTTTATTCAGCCAAACTACTTCATTGCACAACTTGATATTATTTGTTAGAAACAAATTGACATATTTGAATTAAAATTTACGTAGGACGTCCTGCAAAACTACCTGTCAGCATATTTAAGGTTTTCTGGTAACCATGGTTACCTTCACGGAAATTTATTATGATGCTATATGTGACCTTCTTTTCATATAGGCATAGTATGCTGGAAATTAGGTCAAAATAGCATGAGTAGATATCAGTTATTAAAATATTACATTTCACATCTTCTTAAATAATTATTATACCTAAATACAACATGACATACATTTTGACTGATGCAGTTAAGTACACTCAAAGCACAGGTGTTCACATTTAACAATTCCATAAAGGAAGATTTAGAAGCGAGTGTGGAGCAGCCACTGCGCATGAGGGCAAACAGTCTTGCCTGGCAGTTGGTCATCACAAAGAATTTCAAACATACAGCATAGAGTACATCATTTTATGCTCCATTCCAGTCAAACAGCGTAATGTCTATAATTAATTCTGCACAGTCAAATGTTATTTTCACCGATATTTAAAACATTTCATTTACATCCATGCATAATATAGTTAATAACTAGAACACCCAATCTCTGCCACATCAACCACTGTACAAGTTAGACCAAAAGTGAACGTTGTCAAAATAGCTGGTGTTCAAATACTGCACTTTATTTTTAGAACTAGCCAACTTTTAATTCCACCTTGAGAATTAATCTTGACAATGGACGTCACGGTGTTCCTCTCAATTGGAGGTGCCGGGACCGTCTGGCAAGGCTTCTTTCTTCTCGGGTTTGTCTTCTTTGCTCTGGTTATGCACTTCCAGAGCAGCCTTCCCCACTTCCTGCATTTGTTGATCCTTCCAATGAACACACTTCTTTATCTCTCGTCCGATCTCCCGGGCCATGGGAGGAGGAACAGCGTTCCCAACCTGTGGATGACAACAGGGAAAATTATCAATTATCAAAACCCTAAAGGTGGCAACTTGAGTATGTTGCTTATTTTTGGCATGTATTAACTCCACAACATGGCTTGTCTTATAGAGGTTACAAATTAAACATTCATTTTTAAATAACACTCGCTTAGAAAAGGAATATAACATGTACTTTGTAGAATATGGAACATGCCACGTATAATGTAGAAGACAGCTTTTGTTAGACAAAACTCAACCAAAAGCCTTTGTGGGTCTTATCAATGCATCGTGTTTTTTACAATATGGTGTTAATGAGAAATACTAATAATTTGGTTAATTCTATCAGACATTGCAAAAACTAGTAATGCATGTGAGGGTTTTGTGTTTTGCCAATCTCATAATTGCCTTACAATAAAATATAAACAGGTAATTCTTCCCAAAAAATTCATGCAAAGATGTTAAACACAAATAAAATAAATGATTCAAACTCATAAAAATATGGCTATTGCTGTTTTGTCAGAATGAGGCTGCAACTGATGCCAGAATGAAGCTGTGACTGATGCTAGAATGAGGCTGCAACTGATGCCAGAATGAGGCTACGACTGATGCCAGAATGAGGCGGCGACTGATGCCAGAATGAGGCTGCGACTGATGCCAGAATGAGGCTGCAACTGATGCCAGGACGAAGCTGAGACTGATGCCAGAATAAGGCTGAGACTGATGCCAGAATGAGGCCGACTGATGCCAGAATGAGGCTGCAACTGATGCCAGGACGAAGCTGAGACTGATGCCAGAATAAGGCTGAGACTGATGCCAGAATGAGGCCGACTGATGCCAGAATGAGGCTGAGACTGATGCTAGAATGAGGCTGCAACTGATGCCAGAGTGATGAGGAGGCACTGACCTGTCTGTGTCGGTCAAGGATGTTGCCAAAGAAGCGATATGTGTCCGGGAATCCCTGTGAACGTGCACATTCACGTACACTCACAACACGATTCTGTTCTGGGTGCAGAACACGGCCCTAAAAATACAACACAACAGTATAATAACATGGCATACAAAGAAATACAACACAACAATACAATAACATGGCATACAAGGAAATACAACACAACAATACAATAACATGGCATACAAAGAAATACAACACAACAATACAATAACATGGCATACAAAGAAATACAACACAACAATACAATAACATGGCATACAAGGAAATACAACACAACAATACAATAACATGGCATACAAAGAAATACAACACAACAATACAATAACATGGCATACAAGGAAATACAACACAACAATACAATAACATGGCATACAAAGAAATACAACACAACAATACAATAACATGGCATACAAAGAAATACAACACAACAATACAATAACATGGCATACAAAGAAATACAACACAACAATACAATAACATGGCATACAAAGAAATACAACACAACAATACAATAACATGGCATACAAAGAAATACAACACAACAATACAATAACATGGCATACAAAGAAATACAACACAACAATACAATAACATGGCATACAAAGAAATACAACACAATAATTCAATAACATGGCATACAAAGAAATACGTTAATGCACTAATGCTGCATTTGAGTGTGCTTATATTTACTGAGAATACGAGTTGTGAACTCATGTGCACGACTTGTTTGCATTCGATGCAGTTTAATGAGGAAATAGATGCAACAATCAAGCATTCTACTTACCATTGGCTCTAATTTTCCTGACAATATAAATTGATATAATTTTTTAAATAAAAAATTATAAAATACAAAAATAAATTTAAGCCAAGATTAAATCAACACTGTTTGCTGCATGATGACTAGCAAGGTGAAGGTCACCAACTCGGGCACCCATTTTACTTTTGAGTTCATAACTTGTAAATATGACTTGTGTGGTCTGTCGAACGCTATTTACAAGTTATGAACTTATGTTCATGGTAGACACACTTGAACACAGCACATGTACACAGAGACAATTCACACGACTTATGAAACAAGCAAAACTTGTACAATAGTTTTTCAAAAGTACCAAGACACTATAACATGAAGTTAAATCGTCAAAAAATAAATAATAAACATGCAGGTTGTTAAGGGATGATCTTAAAACATTGATGTAAAAAATTGGTGTCATGGGGGAGTGTGAAGGGCAGCTGAAGTGCAACCTGGCAAATAAGAAGGGGGGTCTGAGGGAAAATAACATTGGTTTCATGCTGTGTCTGAGGGAAAATAACATTGGTTTCATGCTGTGATGTTTTGAGATCTTCCCTAACACACGGGTCATAACTTCAGATTCTTTATAGATTAGATTACAAAAAAAAATTTTCTATCATAATAAACACAAAGTTATGATTTTTCAGTAAAGAACTAAAGCATGAGGCGTACTGCTCCGGGTTCATCAGCTTTACGACCTTTTCCCCATCACAAATTTAACAGAAAATAACAAAGAAATTTTGTCAAACGCCCTTTAAGAGCCATTTATTTGGGATCAAACTGTATAATTTTATCAAAGAAGCATACTGCTTGGCGATACAGTCCATGGCAATTTTGTTGAATTATAGCCTATAGGGCCTAATTTGGTGAAATCATATTTAAGACATTTCTTTAATTCCCATTTTAAGGTAGCTGGGGTGGCTATTATATGCTTGTCTTGAATCGAGTAGTTTCAGTAGACGTTTTTAAGATAAATTAACCATTTCTTCATAGATTGTAGTTGAAATACTATATAATATTCCATGTTAAAAAATCTTGAGTTTTTCGTTTATTTGGTTATGTTACAAGAAAAAAAATGTAAATGCTAAAAAATATCCACAAAATGCCAAATTATATCGTTCTGAGAAAATCATCAAAGAAAAAAATTACACATCAGTATGACAGTGTCATTGATAACTTTATGGAAAATTTTGGTAACATAAACGAATTACATGTGCTACGCCACCATGAATAAGTTTACAAAAAGTTGAGTGACAGCCTAAAGTGACAGTGAATTTTTGACACAAACCCTTCACAAATCGTAATTCAAATTCGTGTATTTTTGCTTATATTTAAGACGCGTCCATACACCAAATTGCAGCTTAGTAAGTGTTGTAATAAAAAAAGTAAACTAAGTATCATTTCCTGGTTGTTAGTGATAAAAAAATATCAGTAGATACATATCATGCTTGAAATGTGATGTGTGATTATTTGTGGTATCAATGTTCAGTTTTTTCATTTCCTAGCATGTTGAGGAAAAAAAAAATCGACCGACACGTTAGCCGCCCCAGCTACCTTAAGACTTTGCAAGGCCTTAAAAATACCTCAATAGCAAACCCTAATTGACGAGTGGCACTATCGCGTCACCTTGGAGGTACGATTAAAAATGCAAAATCCGTGAATGATTATGTTCTAATCGAGCTAGGTCGATAAATAAATTATCCAATATAGTTGAAAAACATGTTTATTTCTATTATTATTATACTGACACAAGTAGCTCTGCTGAATTGTTTTGTCAACTACTGCTACAGCCGATAGTTCAGTATACTATCATCGAAAACTATTGTACAAATACCGGAACTAGACCTTTTCCAGTTGCTGCACCGACTCTGTGGAACACACTCCTTGTTAGTGTTAAGTCTGTGAAAATATAACATTTCGCCATAAACTAAAAACCCACCTGTTTAAACTTGCTTATCGATTATGAACTGCTTAACCCCTTTTGCTTTGGTGCGCTGCAGTATTTTATATATTATTATATACATCGATAGTTAAATTTACTATTGATATTATTCACTATTGCGATACCTCGATATTTGGACCTCTTATTACACCCTTAAAAGCCAAGCATCAGAATCTGATTGGCTGCGATTCTACGAAGAACACACTGACCTGTTTCCCCATTGGTTCAGGGTTTGTGACGGTCGTACTGAAGAATCCGTCCCAGTCGAGACGTCCGTACAACCCCGCCCAGTGGTTGTGGCGGTTGCCGGTGTGGGGAAGACACCACGGAACAAGGGTGTTGAACTGGCGATCCATTGGGTCACATGACCTACCCTCTGCACACGAACAGACACCCCGCAGCTGTCCCCCCGACTTGTGTTTCTTGTCGTGGTGGGTGTATCGTCTGAAATGAGTGCGCATTGAAAATGTCTTTGTAGTAACATGGCAATTCATTGAATGTGTTTACGTATGCACACAGATACACAATTGATACAGCCGCAGAAATCTCCAAGAAACCATCTGAATACTGAATGATAGCATGCTAGTTTGAACACGTGATACCTCAGATACATGAAGAATAATTTTTTTTATATATTAAACAATAACCTTTAGGATCTCAACATCTGAAGCTTTCCAGTACATTTCTAGACCAACATTGAACACCCATGACGAATGGAATCTAACGTACAGTTTCTTGGTCTTGTTTCCATCTGAGAGCCTCACTTCTATGTTCGGCAGGTCGCGCCAGTCAGACCCAGGGTGCTTGGGTATATAATGCATGCGTGCGTGAACCAACGCACTCATCTCTTTACAGATATGGTCTCGCAGGATTGGTTCATTCTGCTTGCCTCGAATCTGCGAAAAGAAAAATGAGAAAAGTCAGATCACAAATACAGTCAAGCCTCGTTATAACGCGGTGGTCGGGATCCATGATTTCAGAACGCGCTGTAAGCGAGGCGCGTTAAGTGTTCTCATATCTGCCACCAGGGAGCTGCTAAACAACAGTGATCGCCGCCCGCAGCACCAAGTCCATGAACGCTGTCGAAGCCCTGTGTGCTTGCAGCATTGTCTTATATGGGAATATGCAGTTTATGGAACTTATTAAACGAGTATACTAGCATCAATGTGTATTATTTTCAAATGTCACACCCTATTGATTTTTGAACTGAATAAAACACATGTATGTATACGTTATGGAATAGATCTACTACAATGATGATGTACTGGACCAATAGGCCTACAAATCGAAAATAATAACCTGGATCTGAGCAGCCAAAAACGTATATGATTTGACAAACGTAGTATGTAAGCTGATAAAACACAGAAAAAGACAATAGGTAGAATTAATAATTGTTTCACTTCATCTTTCAACCAATCTCGACCGAAAAATAAATTTATTACGCACCACTTAACATCAATTCATCGTTTCATATGCGGGTGACTAATTCGTATTTTCGCGCACCGGTAGAGCCTTGGGTTAGAAATTGGGCATGTCGGTTTCGCATCTTGAAAACGATTAAATTTACAATGTAATGGAAGCATGTTATTTCACCCAAGTGTGATATGTTGGCATTGCATACTAAATGCATTTAAAACTGTTTATCTGATTCCTATGTGAAGCGTATTTGTGATTGCAATTTACAAACTGTCAAAGCGAAGCCAGCGACAGCGATATTCGTTCACTGACATTGTAATGTTTCTTGAGAATTGTCAAAGCAATTCTAGGTAGGCTTAAGCAGGCCCATTTGGCATTTTCCCCTGGCAGCGGAAAATCAGGGTCCACGATCAACCGCGTTATATCCGAATCTGCGTAATAATAGGGCGCAAAATAACGAGACGCGACTGTATACCGGTGTCCATCATCTCTCAGAATTTATTTTACATATTTATTCATATTTTCTCTTATTTCACATTACATAGATGCATCAAATGTTGGCAACAATGCAGAAGTGTGATGCATGATTGAAAAGGAAATTCTTTGCTACTGTTGTTACCACCACATAATGATGGGGCAAGTTTGTCCATTTGTCTAATTAAAAACAGTGTTTATAAGTTTAATTTGTCTCTTATTTTGCATGAACAATGTAGTATTTACAATACAGATAAGCTATTTTAGACAAACAACGCAGCATGAAAATACTAAAACTATCTGGAAAACAGAATAAAGGCATTAAAGCTGCTTTCTCAGCTCATTTAGTCCACCAAGTTGGTGGATGTTCAAATCTGCAGTCGGTTTAATAAAATGGTGCATACTATAGTTAAAATCACTGAAAGAACTGGGTACCTTCCAAGTGTGAATAGCCACTTTTCTGCCCTTTTTTTTTATAAAATCTTGGAAAAAATTTATTTAGTATTTTGTCTATTGATTTCATCAAAACCAAACTGGAAAAAAATTAGCTAGCATGTCATAATCAATATTAGATAGACTGGAACCAAATGAGCTAGCATGTCATAATCAATATTATATTGACTGGAACCAAATGAGCTAGCACGTCATAATCAATATTAGATAGACTGGAACCAAATGAGCTAGCACGTCATAATAAATGTTAGATAGACTGGAACCAAATGAGCTAGCATGTCATAATCAGTGTTAGATAGACTGGAACCAAATGAGCTAGCATGTCATAATCAATATTATATAGACTGGAACCAAATGAGCTAGCATGTCATAATCAATGTTAGATAGACTGGAACCAAATGAGCTAGCACGTCATAATCAACGTTAGATAGACTGGAACCAAATGAGCTAGCATGTCATAATCAATGTTATATAGACTGGAACCAAATGAGCTAGCACGTCATAATCAATGTTATATAGACTGGAACCAAATGAGCTAGCATGTCATAATCAATGTTAGATAGACTGGAACCAAATGAGCTAGCATGTCATAATCAATGTTATATAGACTGGAACCAAATGAGCTAGCATGTCATAATCAATGTTAGATAGACTGGAACCAAATGAGCTAGCATGTCATAATCAATGTTAGATAGACTGGAACCAAATGAGCTAGCATGTCATAATCAATGTTAGATAGACTGGAACCAAATGAGCTAGCATGTCATAATCAATGTTAGATAGACTGGAACCAAATGAGCTAGCATGTCATAATCAATGTTATATAGACTGGAACCAAATGAGCTAGCATGTCCTAATCAATGTTATATAGACTGGAACCAAATGAGCTAGCATGTCGTAATCAATGTTATATAGACTGGAACCAAATGAGCTAGCATGTCGTAATCAATGTTATATAGACTGGAACCAAATGAGCTAGCATGTCGAAATCAATGTTATATAGACTGGAACCAAATGAGCTAGCATGTCATAATCAATGTTATATAGACTGGAACCAAATGAGCTAGCATGTCATAATCAATGTTATATAGACTGGAACCAAATGAGCTAGCATGTCATAATCAATGTTATATAGACTGGAACCAAATGAGCTAGCATGTCATAATCAATGTTATATAGACTGGAACCAAATGAGCTAGGATGTCATAATCAATGTTATATAGATTGGAACCAAATGAGCTAGCACGTCATAATCAATGTTAGATAGACTGGAACCAAATGAGCTAGCACGTCATAATCAATGTTATATAGACTGGAACCAAATGAGTTAGCATGTCATAATCAATGTTATATAGACTGGAACCAAATGAGCTAGCATGTCATAATCAATGTTATATAGACTGGAACCAAATGAGCTAGGATGTCATAATCAATGTTATATAGATTGGAACCAAATGAGCTAGCACGTCATAATCAATGTTAGATAGACTGGAACCAAATGAGCTAGCACGTCATAATCAGTGTTAGATAGACTGGAACCAAATGAGCTAGCACGTCATAATCAGTGTTAGATAGACTGGAACCAAATGAGCTAGCACGTCCTAATCAATGTTATATAGACTGGAACCAAATGAGCTAGCATGTCATAATCAATATTAGATAGACTGGAACAAATGAGCTAGCATGTCATAATCAATGTTATATAGACTGGAACAAATGAGCTAGCATGTCGTAATCAATGTTATATAGACTGGAACCAAATGAGCTAGCATGTCATAATCAATGTTATATAGACTGGAACCAAATGAGCTAGCATGTCATAATCAATGTTATATAGACTGGAACCAAATGAGCTAGCATGTCATAATCAATGTTATATAGACTGGAACCAAATGAGCTAGGATGTCATAATCAATGTTATATAGATTGGAACCAAATGAGCTAGCACGTCATAATCAATGTTAGATAGACTGGAACCAAATGAGCTAGCACGTCATAATCAATGTTATATAGATTGGAACCAAATGAGCTAGCATGTCATAATCAATGTTAGATAGACTGGAACCAAATGAGCTAGCATGTCATAATCAATGTTAGATAGACTGGAACCAAATGAGCTAGCATGTCATAATCAATGTTAGATAGACTGGAACCAAATGAGCTAGCACGTCATAATCAATGTTAGATAGACTGGAACCAAATGAGCTAGCACGTCATAATCAATGTTAGATAGACTGGAACCAAATGAGCTAGCACGTCATAATCAATGTTATATAGACTGGAACCAAATGAGCTAGCATGTCATAATCAATGTTAGATAGACTGGAACCAAATGAGCTAGCATGTCATAATCAATGTTATATAGACTGGAACCAAATGAGCTAGCATGTCATAATCAATGTTATATAGACTGGAACCAAATGAGCTAGCATGTCATAATCAATGTTAGATAGACTGGAACCAAATGAGCTAGCACGTCATAATCAATGTTATATAGACTGGAACCAAATGAGCTAGCACGTCATAATCAATGTTAGATAGACTGGAACCAAATGAGTTAGCATGTCATAATCAATGTTAGATAGACTGGAACCAAATGAGCTAGCATGTCATAATCAATGTTAGATAGACTGGAACCAAATGAGCTAGCATGTCATAATCAATGTTAGATAGACTGGAACCAAATGAGCTAGCATGTCATAATCAATGTTATATAGACTGGAACCAAATGAGCTAGCATGTCATAATCAATGTTATATAGACTGGAACCAAATGAGCTAGCATGTCTAATCAATGTTAGATAGACTGGAACCAAATGAGCTAGCATGTCGTAATCAATGTTAGATAGACTGGAACCAAATGAGCTAGCATGTCGTAATCAATGTTATATAGACTGGAACCAAATGAGCTAGCATGTCATAATCAATGTTATATAGACTGGAACCAAATGAGCTAGCATGTCATAATCAATGTTATATAGACTGGAACCAAATGAGCTAGCATGTCATAATCAATGTTATATAGACTGGAACCAAATGAGCTAGGATGTCATAATCAATGTTATATAGATTGGAACCAAATGAGCTAGCACGTCATAATCAATGTTAGATAGACTGGAACCAAATGAGCTAGCATGTCATAATCAATGTTATATAGACTGGAACCAAATGAGTTAGCATGTCATAATCAATGTTATATAGACTGGAACCAAATGAGCTAGCATGTCATAATCAATGTTATATAGACTGGAACCAAATGAGCTAGCATGTCATAATCAATGTTATATAGACTGGAACCAAATGAGCTAGCATGTCATAATCAATGTTATATAGACTGGAACCAAATGAGCTAGCATGTCATAATCAATGTTATATAGACTGGAACCAAATGAGCTAGGATGTCATAATCAATGTTATATAGACTGGAACCAAATGAGCTAGCACGTCATAATCAATGTTAGATAGACTGGAACCAAATGAGCTAGCACGTCATAATCAATGTTAGATAGACTGGAACCAAATGAGCTAGCACGTCATAATCAGTGTTAGATAGACTGGAACCAAATGAGCTAGCATGTCATAATCAATGTTATATAGACTGGAACCAAATGAGCTAGCATGTCCTAATCAATGTTATATAGACTGGAACCAAATGAGCTAGCATGTCATAATCAATATTAGATAGACTGGAACAAATGAGCTAGCATGTCGTAATCAATGTTATATAGACTGGAACCAAATGAGCTAGCATGTCATAATCAATGTTATATAGACTGGAACCAAATGAGCTAGCATGTCATAATCAATGTTATATAGACTGGAACCAAATGAGCTAGCATGTCATAATCAATGTTATATAGACTGGAACCAAATGAGCTAGCATGTCATAATCAATGTTATATAGATTGGAACCAAATGAGCTAGCACGTCATAATCAATGTTAGATAGACTGGAACCAAATGAGCTAGCATGTCATAATCAATGTTATATAGATTGGAACCAAATGAGCTAGCATGTCATAATCAATGTTAGATAGACTGGAACCAAATGAGCTAGTATGTCATAATCAATGTTAGATAGACTGGAACCAAATGAGCTAGCATGTCATAATCAATGTTAGATAGACTGGAACCAAATGAGCTAGCATGTCATAATCAATGTTAGATAGACTGGAACCAAATGAGCTAGCACGTCATAATCAATGTTAGATAGACTGGAACCAAATGAGCTAGCATGTCATAATCAATGTTAGATAGACTGGAACCAAATGAGCTAGCACGTCATAATCAATGTTAGATAGACTGGAACCAAATGAGCTAGCAAGTCATAATCAATGTTATATAGACTGGAACCAAATGAGCTAGCACGTCATAATCAATGTTAGATAGACTGGAACCAAATGAGCTAGCATGTCATAATCAATGTTATATAGACTGGAACCAAATGAGCTAGCACGTCATAATCAATGTTAGATAGACTGGAACCAAATGAGCTAGCACGTCATAATCAATGTTATATAGACTGGAACCAAATGAGCTAGCACGTCATAATCAATGTTATATAGATTGGAACCAAATGAGCTAGCATGTCATAATCAATGTTAGATAGACTGGAACCAAATGAGCTAGCATGTCATAATCAATGTTAGATAGACTGGAACCAAATGAGCTAGCACGTCATAATCAATGTTAGATAGACTGGAACCAAATGAGCTAGCATGTCATAATCAATGTTAGATAGACTGGAACCAAATGAGCTAGCATGTCATAATCAATGTTAGATAGACTGGAACCAAATGAGCTAGCATGTCATAATCAATGTTAGATAGACTGGAACCAAATGAGCTAGCATGTCACAATCAATGTTAGATAGACTGGAACCAAATGAGCTAGCATGTCATAATCAATGTTATATAGACTGGAACCAAATGAGCTAGTATGTCATAATCAATGTTAGATAGACTGGAACCAAATGAGCTAGCATGTCATAATCAATGTTAGATAGACTGGAACCAAATGAGCTAGCATGTCATAATCAATGTTAGATAGACTGGAACCAAATGAGCTAGCATGTCATAATCAATGTTAGATAGACTGGAACCAAATGAGCTAGCACGTCATAATCAATGTTAGATAGAGTGGATGTTTTTGCAAAATGAATCTGAAATGAGACAAGCAAAAAATCTAATTGTGAAGGCTGAACTAAAGATTGAACCACCACCAACAACCCTTTGACGCCCTGACCTCTCTCTGGAAGTGTGAGATTGGGTCTCCGTTGTAGGAGATCTCTTCCATCTTTGCTCCATTGCGTATCTCCGGCAGATCAGACATGGCGTCACACACGGTGATGGTACGAAATGGAGCACAGTCGAGGCGCCCGGCACAGCTGTCGTACTGAAACAGTGATGAGTCCGATTCATCAGATTTTGTCTTCTACATACAGTTGGGACTCTTCATCAAAGGTCAAATTGATATGATGATAATTTGTCATATCAAATGTATTCATCAATGTATAGATGGATTCTTCAAAAAAAATTTTTTTATTATAATAGTTTCTCTCATCACAAAAACGTCATCCAGCGTAAAATAACTTTCCTATTACAGGGAAGACATGTTTATTCAGAAACCAAAGATTTCATCATAATCGAGTCTCAATATAATCAAGTGTAACAAAAACAGATGGCAGCAGTTACCTTCCTGTCGTCAACGACCACGGAGAGTTGCATTCCGCGCCTGCTGAACGTGTGGAGGGGCTGTGGGAAGGTGGGAAGCTTCTCCCCCGGGGCTGCAGCCAGGATGATGGCCCTAGACACGTGTGAACAAAACTAGTCAACAGAAGGATGAACACACTAGGAAGCAAAGGAGGCAAGCACATTAAAAGTCTGGAACGGCACGGTGCGGTCAACCGGTCAGGAACGGCACGGTCCACCAGTCAGGAACAGCACGGTGCAGTCCACCAGTCAGGAATGGCACGGTCCACCGGTCAGGAACGGCACGATGTGGTCTACCGGTCAGGAACAGCACGGTGCAATCAACTGGTCAGGAACAGCACGATGCGGTCCACCGGTCAGGAACAGCACGATGCAGTTCACCGGTCAGGAACAGCATGGTGCAGTCCACCGGTCAGGAATAGCATGATGCGGTCCAAATACAATAGATCATTCAATTAAGATACAATGTGCATGATTCACAATTTAGGACTTCCTTGATGACAATTTTAGAAAATGTGCAATTTGCTGGGTGGAAATAGTGTAATAGTAATAATTCTGCACATTTCAGGAGTATTATCCAACCATTAAAAATTTTGACTATTTCTGCAAAAAATAAAGGTATAAAAAGAAAGGGAAAGGGGTGGGACAAAAATAAAGATGTTTCCCTTAAAATAAAGGTACGGCATGACCACTGCCAAGCACGTACCTGCGTCGTGTCTGTGGCACGCCGTAGCTGCCGGCCTGAAGGATGCCGAACGTGCATTGGTAGCCCATGCGGACGAGACACCGCAGGGTCAGCTTCAGTACCATGCTCTTCTTGAATGACACAAAGTTGCGCACATTCTCAAGAAGAAAGTAGCGGGGTCGGTAGTAGTCGCAGTAGCTGAGGTAGCTGGCGATCAGCGAGTTCTGCCAAGGAACATGTGCAGACAGCGGTGATTGGTTGCGTAACAAAACGTAAAATTTTAAGGGACGATTTCGACAGGATTTAAAACTGGCTATGTACAGGCCGATAACATCAGCATGGAACATTGCTAACGATGTAAGAAATGTGTGCTACTAAGGGGTCATTTCAAAACGTTGATGTTTTGAGGTGTCCCCTAAGACTGGCCTATTTTAATTGCTGAGTATCTGAATAAAACTGAAAATTAAGTTTTGTAAGGTTGTCAGAATATGCATGCATTTCAGAAAAAAGTTGTATGACCTAAATGTTACATCAACTACAGTCACAAATAGTTGGTTGTTTCAGTTGGTCAGTCGACCAGCTGGTCCAACAATTGGCAATATGGATGTAAAACAGACTGACTGCTTGGAGACAGTGACCAACCACGAGGAACTGTCCATAAGGTCTGAATTACACAGATGTGCTTTTGGTTGAAATCCGTATTTTTGACTTATAAATCTACCCAAATTTTTTTTTAGGTTAATGGATCTACAGCATTCATATTCGAGTGTAGGCATCTATTATGCTACAAAATATACCTATATAAAACAAGATCCATTAGGTTTTGTCAGAAATCTGTTTACAACAAAAGCGTTAGCAAGCAAATATTTCATGCTCGCCCTTCAACTGCTACAAGTTTTCAGTCGATTCTTCTGCGATGTACACAAGAAAACATGTACTTTATCACGATTTTTCCATTTGAAGCAAATCTGTATTAAAATGGGATACGGTCGCATTCCTCCCCAAATAAAATCCATATTGTACATGAAAAATCCGTAAGATCTGATGACAGGACTGATGACGGGATTTCAACTATGACATTTGACCTTGAACCATCTCTCACCTTGAACTTAGAGTATTCCCGTGAGTTGAATCGATTCATGCCACTGAAACCCTGACAAGGAGGTCCGCCACACAGCAACTCTACATCACCCTTTTGGGGCAATGTCTGCCCTCGAGAGTTAGTGATCTCACCCTGTCACACAACAAACATGTATAAATGTAAAGCATTTGATTTACAGGACATTATAATTTGACCCCAGCAGACCTGTTCACACAAACACCATTTCAACTTCTATTGTAGCATCCAGCCACACTGCGATTGCTGTTTATTCTTGTCATTCCATCACTGGAATCCCACCTACTGCCAGGTATTAATTTATTCAGCTGAGTGAACTGAGGCAAAGCGGGGTGAACTAAACTGCCAAAGTTTTGAAATGGCAAGCATGGAGATATTCAGTTATTTTGAGGTTAGAGCTGTACGGATTATTGTTCTACATTATAAAATTAATCTGTTGACGTATAATGTAATGTCTACAAAGGATAGAAGATGAAAACAGACAAAAAGACAGTGGCGATGATGAATAAGGCAACTTTTGCCAACCCTAGTAACTTTCCCTTCCGATATACTGCACAAGTCTCTGTAGAAGGGTCGTAATAAAAATTCATTAAGACACTGATGTATCTGACGGCAAAGGTTAAGAATGAGAGGTGTTGTGAGGAGAGACACGGAGGTGGCAGAGGTTGTGGAGGAGGACGCAATAGACAGGACATCATGGCGGAGGAGGAACAAGGCGGTCACTCCCAACGAGAAATAAAATTGTTGAAAGAAGATGATAATATCGTATGAAACAATATATTTACATACATAAAATACACTAAATTAAGAAATGTTCCACTCGAAATATCAATAACTTACATCCATGACCAGTCTAAGTAACTCGTTGCAGTCATCTGTGAACACGATCGAGTCAGGGTTGTTTCGACGGAATGCCTGTGCAGCCGGTTCCTCTTTTTCGATTGCCCAGCATGTCTCGGCCATCCTGGCCTGGTGAAAGCCTTCCGACAAGCCTGTGGTTACAAATAAATAAAACATCTCCATTTAGTGGCGTGATACTACAAATGATGTACAATTTGAGTAACTTACGGTAATGATTAATTAATTTTAACCCTAGGAGTGACCTATGATAAACTTCCACAGTGTACACTAATTGGAGCATTTCATAAGGGTGCTTTACAAAAATCATAACATTGTTAATAATTATCGCACAAACATGATTGAGGTATCATTTTGTTGCTAAAGACTCTTTATTATAATAAAATGATAAAAACTAGAGCACATTATCTTATCATGGGGATATTACCACGAATAAAATAACTGTTCACTCTGCCACCAGGTAATTACTGAGTGACTGTATGGCCAATGGGAAAAATGTAGCCATACCAATTAGCCACAAAAAAAAATTACTCAAATATGTTTAGAACTTTTATTTTTATGATTTCTTCCAACACCGGACGCTGAAAATTGCGATGTCAACTTGTTGTTATTTACCGCAAAAAAGCCTGCAAGATCATTCTTTCTGAACTAGTACAATAACATGATTCATTAATGCTGTCGTGCAATTTACAGATATTATTGATCAGAAACTTGAAATATTTCAGCCTAAGGGGAACGAACACACAACGGAGACAATAAAAATGACTCAAATATGTTTAGAACTTTTATTTTTATGATTTCTTCCAACACCGGACGCTGAAAATTGCGATGTTAACTTGTTGTTATTTACCGCAAAAAAGCCTGCAAGATCATTCTTTCTGAACTAGTACAATAACATGATTCATTAATGCTGTCGTGCAATTTACAGATATTATTGATCAGAAACTTGAAATATTTCAGCCTAAGGGGAACGGACACACAACGGAGACAATAAATAGCGGATTGGTAAAGAAAAGTCCAGACGACCGGGACAACCCGTGTTTTCTAACGATGATGCTCATTCGCTGCATATACACTCATTCATGTGTATTCAAATACACCATCATAGAGTCCAATGATATAGTCTTAAATTTAGATACAATGAATGGAAGCGTAAATTTATTATGCGGAACATAGTAAAAGCACAAAATATGGGCACCAACCACGACATGTTTTGTAAGCTTGATTGGCTATGCACATGAATAAATATGATACAGAGAGAAGAATGATTCAGCTTTCCAACGATAACATTTGTTCGCGCGAGGTATTAGTGATGGAAATTTTTTTTACTATTGAGTGATACCAAAATCGGCCAGAACTATTTCGCACTGATCATGAAGGCCAGCCGAATTCGTCCCAGTGGTCACCTCAGTGGTTAACGATAGTTAATGTTAGTGAAGGAACAGTGTAAATTGGATGTTAGAAAGTATTCATTCTCAGAGGAAAATAAATGAAAGGAAAAAATTATCTACTGATTATGTTGATGTAGGCATAATATGGGAGCAGCAATTGACTAACAATGAAATCACTGAACGCACCAACATCAACAACATCGTCAATGAGGTGAGGCAGAGAAGATGGAGATTTCTTGGCTATGTTCTCTGCATGGACAGGAATAGCCTTCTACATGCTGCTCTCAAATGAACACCTCCTGGAAAAAGGAGTGGCTGGTCACACTGGAGAAGAACTGTAGAAGAAGAAATGAAGCTGACTGGGAAGACCTGGACAACTGTGGTTTGCTCAAGACCATGCTGGCTGGAACTGGTTGACACCTGATGCTCCAGTGGTAGCAAAGAGAATTGAGTGAGTGAGAATAGAAAACGTTAACAATAGAATAACATTTGAGATCCTCCAAATAATGACAGCTCCCTACCTCCGCAGCCTGCGAACACATCGAGGGAACGAAGGGGTTGGATCTGCACCTCCTCCTGCCCTTCGGGGGTGGTTGGCTTCACCTCTTCCTTCGGCTTGGAAGATTTCCCTTTCCCCTAAATAAAACATGAGCCATATGAAAATGTACTTAGCATTTCTCCCGATTCAATAAAAAATTTTTTCCAGTTACCCACCATGACTAAACATTCCTTTTACGACTACATAACGTCAAAAATCATAAACTATCTCATCAGCAAATAAAATGAAAACAGTAATTAGAAAAATAAATGTCATTTGCACTCAAATCTTTTCGCTTTTCAATAAATTAAAACTTAAAGAATAGTGCTATACGATGAAACTGTGCATAGTAAATCTCTAAACATGTCTGAAATGATTCCTCTAAAAGATCTAAGGACACAAACCTTTCCTTTTCCACGGATGTTACGAGCCTTCAGAGGGGGCTCATAGAACTCCTTCGTTTCAGCATCATATGCCTGAAAGCAGAAAATTCTTAAAACTTTTGCACTGCTCACAAGGTGATGTGTGCTAAAAAAAAGTTCTTCATAAAAAGCCTGTACCTTAAATGTTCATAACCACTGATGGTAATTTTTTTCACAATTAATACATTTGACTTACGTGAATGTATATTTACCAGATCAGGTGCAGAAATGTATGAGAGACAGAAAGTCATGCTTGCACTTGAGTGATAGGACATAACTGAGAAGTAGAAGAATTCATCACTAGAACAGACGTAAAAAGACGAAATTAACAACGAACAAATTTGTGAATGGCAGCCATCTTGAAAGGTTTGCTACCGATATCACAAATGCACATGGTTCGTTCCTAGTCAGAAAAGAACAAACATATTTACATTCATAGGTACACCAATGTAGGGCCTACAAACCTGCCACTGTGGAAGTACTGGTCTAGAGACTGATGGATGTCTTGAAGTGACATGACTTACCCCATAGAAGTAGAAGTGGTTGGGACCACTGTGGAAGTACTGGTCTAGAGACTGATGGATGTCTTGAAGTGACATGACTTACCTCAGAGAAGGAGAAGTGGTTGAGGCCGCTGTGGAAGTACTGGTCTAGAGACTGATGGATGTCTTGAAATGACATGACTTACCTCAGAGAAGTAGAAGTGGTTGGGGCCGCTGTGGAAGTACTGGTCTAGAGACTGATGGATGTCTTGAAGTGACATGACTTACCTCAGAGAAGTAGCAGTGGTTGGGGCCACTGTGGAAATACTGGTCTAGAGACTGATGGATGTCTTGAAGTGACATGACTTACCTCAGAGAAGTAGAAGTAGTTGAGGCCGCTGTGGAAATACTGGTCTAGAGACTGATGGATGTCTTGAAGTGACATGACTTACCTCAGAGAAGTAGAAGTGGTTGGGGCCGCTGTGGAAGTACTGGTCTAGAGACTGATGGATGTCTTGAAATGACATGACTTACCTCAGAAAAGGAGAAGTGGTTGAGGCCGCTGTGGAAGTACTGGTCTAGAGACTGATGGATGTCTTGAAGTGACATGACTTACCTCAGAGAAGTAGAAGTGGTTGGGGCCGCTGTGGAAGTACTGGTCTAGAGACTGATGGATGTCTTGAAGTGACATGACTTACCTCAGAGAAGTAGAAGTGGTTGGGGCCACTGTGGAAGTACTGGTCTAGAGACTGATGGATGTCTTGAAGTGACATGACTTACCCCATAGAAGTAGAAGTGGTTGGGGCCACTGTGGAAGTACTGGTCTAGAGACTGATGGATGTCTTGAAGTGACATGACTTACCTCAGAGAAGTAGAAGTGGTTGGGGCCACTGTGGAAGTACTGGTCTAGAGACTGATGGATGTCTTGAAGTGACATGACTTACCCCATAGAAGTAGAAGTGGTTGGGGCCACTGTGGAAGTACTGGTCTAGAGACTGATGGATGTCTTGAAGTGACATGACTTACCTCAGAGAAGTAGAAGTGGTTGAGGCCGCTGTGGAAATACTGGTCTAGAGACTGATGGATGTCTTGAAGTGACATGACTTACCTCAGAGAAGGAGAAGTGGTTGAGGCCGCTGTGGAAATACTGGTCTAGAGACTGATGGATGTCTTGAAGTGACATGACTTACCTCAGAGAAGGAGAAGTGGTTGAGGCCGCTGTGGAAATACTGGTCTAGAGACTGATGGATGTCTTGAAATGACATGACTTACCTCAGAAAAGGAGAAGTGGTTGAGGCCGCTGTGGAAGTACTGGTCTAGAGACTGATGGATGTCTTGAAGTGACATGACTTACCTCAGAGAAGTAGAAGTGGTTGGGGCCGCTGTGGAAGTACTGGTCTAGAGACTGATGGATGTCTTGAAGTGACATGACTTACCTCAGAGAAGTAGAAGTGGTTGGGGCCACTGTGGAAGTACTGGTCTAGAGACTGATGGATGTCTTGAAGTGACATGACTTACCTCAGAGAAGTAGAAGTGGTTGGGGCCACTGTGGAAGTACTGGTCTAGAGACTGATGGATGTCTTGAAGTGACATGACTTACCCCATAGAAGTAGAAGTGGTTGGGGCCACTGTGGAAGTACTGGTCTAGAGACTGATGGATGTCTTGAAGTGACATGACTTACCTCAGAGAAGTAGAAGTGGTTGGGGCCACTGTGGAAGTACTGGTCTAGAGACTGATGGATGTCTTGAAGTGACATGACTTACCTCAGAGAAGTAGAAGTGGTTGGGGCCACTGTGGAAGTACTGGTCTAGAGACTGATGGATGTCATGGCTATACATGACCTGGCATTTGTCCTCCACCTGAGCCAGTGGTACTTTGCATTCTGAAAGATACACAGAATCACTGCCTTATCCAGGAGAGCAAAACTCTTGGAAAGGACATACATCACAATGAAAGGACATATGGCAGGACACTCAACAAAATAACAGGACATACGACACAATTGGACATATGACAAAGGGACAGTGCATCCAACATACAAAACAGGAATAGCACAAGAGACACACGAGAGTCAGCAACTGAGAAAGCCCTTGTTCCAATAATGAATATTTGTTCCAACTGTGGCAACAAAAGTTGGATCAGAACTTGATGAACTGCGCTGTCTTGCAGTGAGCCGTGAAAGTAAACATGCTGGTTGCTTAGAAAGTGCATGAGTTCAGATCTTTTAAAATAATACGATATCAGATTCTATTAAAAATTATTGTCAAAGGTATCCAGTTTCGCAAGAGAAACAAAACTCTGTAAATATAAACCCTTGACTTACCTTCCTCACTCCAGTAGAGTTGGTTCAGGTCAGAAGACAGACATGCTTTCAGCCCTTTATGGGTGTTTTCGGGCCTAAAAAACAACCACAAAAAGATGACAATTTACAACAATTAAATTGTTAAGTCTTTTCTCATTTCAGAAAAAATTAAGCCTACCTAGTATCCACTACTACACATTAGCTCTAGTATCCACTAATACACATTAGCTCTAGTATCCACTACTACACACTAGCTCTAGTATCCACTACTACACACTAGCTCTAGTATCCACTACTACACACTAGCTCTAGTATCCACTACTACATGCTAGCCTGTTTGTGCAAAGTTGTTAGTTAGTTTTGGTGACATCATCTAACAAACTACTAAATTATTTTTCACTGGGTCCAGTAAAAAATTAGCGGAAAAATGGCAAACGTGGCTCAACCTCTTTATACTGTAACATAAGGTTATTTATACTGTAACAAAAGGCTATTTATGCAATCAAAAATGCAAGCCAGATGTAAAGATATGAAAAGGCCAAATGAACGTCATTTATTAAGGGTATGCCTAATGGCATATTATTCCGATTAAGAACATGAAATGTGGACCCTGTAACATATGCCAAGCCTATGGCTGAGCCTCACACAAAGCCGCCTGGACACAACGCTCCCAGAGCCCACATTTCGACATAGCAATACAGTAATATTCCTACAACACAAGACAATTCATGGCATCGCCAGCAGCACATTAAAACATTAACCCATCACCGTCAATACTCGACACACTGCCTAGTTGCACACATTGCAACACCGGAATACAATACTTGCTCAAATTCCTACTCTATATACTTTAGTAACCTAAAAGGTTGGGTCATAACAACTTCCTAACATTGAGGATGGAAGGAAAGTCATCTTCCACTCCGCACCAAAACCCCGCGTGAACGGGCAGAGAGCCAAATGAAAATGCCTAAGCACAACACCACTAAAAACAATCATACGAAGTGAAGCTGCGTAATTTCAAACTGCGTCATCTCCCTGACCACTGCGCTCTGAGTGGTTTAGCGGTGTCACAGGTTTGTTTACCACTAAATTAGCATGATTAACCTATTGACCCTTCCGTGCTTCGTTTGCGTTGTTGCTAGCATAAAATCCTGTATGCAACCGTGTTTGCATACTCTCATTTATACTGTAACATAAGGCTATTTATACTGTAACATAAGGCTATATATACTGTAACATAAGGCTATTTATACTGTAACAAAAGGCTATTTATACTGTAACATAAGGCTATTCACCCTTTTTGCAAGTTACCCGATTAACAATAAAAATAAACTCAGGTTCCACACAAACAGAACTATAGATAGTGAATACAGTTTTTCTTTAGTATAAACTTCTCTCAATCTAAAGTGGGGAATACACGTCTGCTTCAATCCTCGTTTTAATACAGATGAACTGCAACATCACCCCAGACCAATCTGTGCAGAAATGGACGACGTTGCAGCTGGACGGTGTTAAAACAATGGATAGCAATGACGGATTTGGACAGGTGTTGACACAGCTTAACACTCAAGACTATTTGCATACACTCTAGACACTTTGGGCTTGGGCTGGGCCTAGTGTGAATGGGCCTGGGTCGGACTTGAACCGAATACAAAAACCCATGTTATGTTGTTATACAAACACACACATAACACCATAACAAGTGACAGGTTTAGTAATTATTCAAGAGTGCATTCCAATCATGTCTTCCTGTCTCAAACAATGCGCATTAGCTGGCAGGTGACTTAATTGGTTAATGTCTGTCAATAAACCTAGTCCACTGAGAAAGGCAATGAGATAAGGCCTGAGGTGTTTGGCATATTTGCTCAATACGAACGATTTGGACAGTGACATGGCTGTACTGACTGTTTGTATTTTGTTGGAAGGTGCAAAACTATTCCTCAGCAGAAACATGAGCAAGTAGTAGTAGACAATAGCAGACAAGCTCAGTATTCAGTCAGTAGTCACGAGAACATAGAAATTGCACAATGTTCACATAAATTTAATATATCAGCAATATTTTGTTGCGCTATGTTTACTCAAACAATACATATAATATTACGAATACAGCTTATATGGATATCTTTTTTATTATAAGATAATAGATTAATCTTTTTCTAAATGGGTGGCTTGTGTTTTGCGGGCCGTGGGCTTACCAGTCTTTTGCCCATGGGCCCGGGGCCTGAAACATACAGGCTGGGCCTGGGCCAAACAATATAGTTCTAAGTTTTAGATTGTGGGCCTGGGCCAGAGGTATTTTTGCGGGCCTGTATTTTAGCAGCTAATTGCGGGCTGGGCTTTGGCTCAAATGCTCTGCCCGTGCAGGACACACCTGTAGAACTTCTTGATGCGTAGTGCCACTTGCTCAGGATCGCTGGTATCTCTGTCTGACCTTTTCACGTAGATATCAATGATCCGACCGACGCGGTATGGCTGTGGTACTTCCTCATTAGATCCCTTGATGTAGTCTGTCTTGCGGTAAGCTTCCGGGTATTTCTCTTCATCATCGAACTGAAGCAAGGAAGAGGAAAACTGAAGACAACGACTGTTTTATGTGCGGATGGATCTGCCGGGTTTTGGGGAGAATGAAAGTTCACATGTCAGAACAATAAATTATTTAAAATGAGAAAATGGTATTAAAACTCTCTCCTCGAATCATTTAGCCCAACTCTTTGATGCTTAAACATGTAGTGCGCGGTCAATTTAAGTAATATGTGCTGGTGCATTGGTTTAATAACAGTGTATATTTTTTACTAAAATCATCGAATTAATTCATTTTGATTGTTAGATCAGGTAATTGGCAATAGGTTAACCTTATATTACAGCATATAGAGCTGTTTGCCCCTTTTCGCTGAATTTTTACTGGTTCTGGTCAGGGTTGTTTGATTTAAATCATTTGATTTAAATCATTGATTTAAATCATGATTTAAATCACTCCAAAAAATTTAAAAAATCATTGATTTATGATTTTTTTTACTTCCGGTTTTTTTTATCGCTGATTTATATGAATTTAACACAAATAATTGTTTACAAGCATCGAGATCAACAAAGTTTTGTATGTTTTTAATACAAAACACAAAGTGCGCACACTTGTGTAGCTGTATTGTCTCCAGATAGCCTGATAGTAAAATATTTTATGACATTGTGTATGTTTGAGCTATTGCCTTTCTGAATGTAGTGAAGCCACACAAACTTGTCTTCCAGAGGAAGTATCTTTTCAACACAGAAGCCCTGAGTTAAAGTCCACTTATATCTTGTGCTAGTTGTTAGCAATTCAGTATGTTGACTCAGTTGTTTAATACTGTACCAGTTTGTATTCTAGTTAGAGACCCTTAGAGTACACAGAGCTAATTCACCCTCTCAGCAAACAATAATTACCACTGCTACAGCCACAGACCCACCCACAACATGCTTTCCTTTCCAAGATAGATTATGCAACTTCAGGGGGAGAGGCCTTGTGGACATTGTCTAATGTCTTTATATAAGCAATAATCATGTACCCTCTGTTAAGACAAGAACCCAAATCGATTTGAATAGAACATGTTTGAAAGAGTTTACAAATTTAAACATCTATATAAATATCTATATACCAGATTTCAAAAAAATCAAATAAATAAAAAAATTCATGATTTTTTTATAAAAATCATGATTTTTTTCAACCCTGGTTCTGGTCATAAATAATAATTTCACCAAAACTAAATTTGTACAAACGAGCTGGCATACGTAGAGGCTACTTGCCAGATCCAATTGTTTGCCAAATGAGTCTGAAATGAGACATGGGAACAAAACTGAATTAAGGAACGGCTGCCATTATTCTTAAGAAAATATGCAGTAACTGGAAGAAAAACTAGCAACAGAGCCATCGTGAATGTGAGCATCTTGCAAAACTGTTTTCCGTTACAGTAAATACTTGTGCAGCTAAAACACTGTCTAGCCTACTTTAAGGAAAGTAACCGGCAATTAACAAACAAGCCACATACCATACTGCGGTCCTGCTTGGTTTTCTTTACAACGGTCGGCTTGGCACTGAAGGAGAAAACTTCGGGGTGGAAGTAGGCATTGTCTCCCACCCTGAACTCAGTGCCCCTGAACTTGACCTGGCCGTAGTGCACCCTGCCATCATCTGACCCATCATCCAGCTTATTGTCCAAGATGGCCGTTTCTTTCTGCAAATGTCATCGATGATCCATAAACAAAACATTTCCAAATCAGCAAACAAAGAATTACCATCTACTCACAGTATCCCGTGAATAATCCAAAAGAAAATTTAACCACTAATAAATGTGTCAAAATTCATTATCACACTGCTTAACCTGAGGGATCTAAATCTTAAAATAATGGTGCATCAAAGGATCTGTACAAACACATTCTTCCACAAAATTCTTCTGCAGGAATGACACCCTTATATATAACTTTCAGATATAAAGCATTATAACTTCTGAATAAAATTATGCATGCACGCATGCTGTTAAAATGTAACAATTTAATAAAATGCAATTGCATAAAATAGTAATGGTTACTTAGTAAATATATTTATTATATTTGTATAAAACTACACACATACCCACATTCACTTACCAGTTCAGTTTCTTTGATGCGAACACAACTAGGACAGAACATTATTTCGTTATCTGCATTTTCTGCCACAGGGGGAAGATCTTCAAATCTCGCTTCTGTAGGCTGATACCTGAATGAATAAACAGGTCACTATTTTCCCATGCATACAAAACAGTCGCACTGTTCATCAAATTGTAAACTGTCGCTGAAGAATGATATGAAAATATGACTTGTTTTATCATAAAGTATTGTTCAACCACATTCTGGATACCATTACAAAAAAAAAATCTGGTCTTTATCTCGAGATTGAGACAATCCAAGAAGAATCTTTCAGACAAAAGATCGAATCTGTTTTTCTCAAGACAACATCAGTTGAAACCAAGAACACAAAGAATCACATCAGAATGGCCTGAAAGAGACATAAAGATAAAAAGAAAACAAATCTGTCAGACACGAATTTCACTGGACAATCAACAAACAGAATAAAAGACAAGTTCTTATATTGAACAGTACCCAGTCCTTTGGAACGTCTCGTCCCCTGGCAGACATGTTCATTCAAACATTAACTCGACTTCTCTTGGAAGCTTTCAACCAAGTGCAATTACTGACTGATAACTATTCATTGTGATATGTCCATAGCCAGGTGCTCTTTCATAGAACAGGACCGAGGCAACGTGGAGTGAACAAAACTGCCAGCAGGGGGATTCAAACCCTGCTCTTCCCAATTAAGAGTCTGATGTTCTACTGTGCTTCTGTGTATAACTTATATAATATAATATAACAACGCTGCTGACCACTTCTGGTAGAAAAAAGTGTTGTCATCATCGCCCGACATCACCGCATCGATGATGATGTCAGCCTTTCCTCCTTCCATGAACCAATCAGCAGCCAGCGATTGTTGTACAACCTGAAAAGCGATTGGATATAGTGTTTGGTGTGCCACAAAATGACCCAACAACCACCAGACATCACAGTATGTACATTGTGAAGTAAACAAAATAAAACCATGTATATTAAGGGAACAGGTTACAGTTTTCTCGTTTTAGTTTTCTTTCAGATTTGATATCAGTAACCCCTGTCCATATACCCTCTGAAATTTCTCCGGTTTTGATGGAATTTAGTACACATATTAGGCCGTTATATTATAGTATTTTTACACCATCTTATACCAAGTTCCAAACGTGTGAGTGAAACTGTCTTTCAAGTTATCAAATGATTGAAAAAATAATGAAATGTTGCATTACCTCTTATAGTAGCTAGGGTGACTATTCTATGCTATGCTTGTTTCGTAGTTTCAGTAAAAGTTTTTAAGATAAACCAACTATTTCCTCACAAATTGTAGTTGAAATATTAAATAATACTCCAGATTAATAAAACTAAGTTTTTTATTTATTTGGTGATTTTTTTTGTAAATATGAAAAAATACTCACAAAAATGTCACCTTATATAATGTTGAGAAACCCCCAAACAAATAAATGACACACATATAAGTATGACAGTGTCACTGATGATCCCACACGTTATTTTGGTTAACACTGAATGCATTACAGCTGCTACAGGAACAGGAAGATTTTAGCAGAATCTTGAATGACAGCAAAAAGTTACAAACATTTTGAGACAACTCCTCTACCATTCATTCCAGAAATCCGTGTGATTTCACTCATGGATATATTAATTTCATATGCCGCATTTCATCAAAGCGTAGATTTTCTAAAACATTTAATTAGGCAACATTTCCAGGTTGTTAGTGTTTGTAAAACATGCTGTCATCTACAATATCAGGTTACGTCAGGCCAGCTGTCTGACAAACACGTCAGGTGGCATGTTCACGATAATTTTGACTGGCCTGTTATTTGGCGGGGGGGGGGGGGTCACCAGTCACTTATCGTTTCTTATATGGCTTCAAAGCCAGAAAAACTACTTTAGCACTGATGTTTGCCCGTTTAAGAATATGATTTATTTAGGTAGATACAATATTGATGTGAACTGGAAACACAGTAACCAGACAATATGTTCCACATTCACAGTGAATGAATTTACACTGGTTCAAAGCACATGCGGATGGAAGCATCGTCAGATTTTCCAAGAAGTCAGGAGGATTTCCAAAAGGACTTTTTAAAGGATGGATTGGCGAAATACGACAGGTGCCAGGTGATTATTTGTGGTGTCGATGTTAAGTTCAATATTTCCTAGCATGTACAAAGGAGAAAAAAATTAACCGACATGTTAGTCGTCCTAGCAACCTTAATATATAGACATTATTTGACATTGACCTGACCTTGAGTACACTGACCTTGACCTTAGCCACACAGAAGGTCAACTGAGTGTCCTGGCAATCATCCACCAGGAATAATTCTTGAGGGTCTGATGTCTCTCCCAGAATCGTGTCATTTCCTCGGCTACAAAACACCAATTCAGAATTTGTGAACCATAAACAGGGGCAGCTTAACGAACACTATAAAATAAATTGATATGAACTCAGATTAGAACCATTTCATAATCAGTGCACACAGTAATCTACTTACGTAAACCAATGTGCGTGGAACATTTTCTCGCCTCCGGCTTCCTGCCACATGTACATCACTCTGGCCACGTAGAGCGGAGTGGACGGGTCATCTGGCTTGACCGTCACACATTCACCAACTTCAACCTGTCACCATAGCAACATGCCAGTAATAATAAACAATGATACATTTATCTTTATTTAGTTTCCTTGAAAGCTCAATGTGCTTTATAAAAAAATGCAATAAATTCTTGGTCTTGGTGGGGTGGTCACAGGTTTGTGGGTGACCTTGTGGCGAAATGGCCCCACCTGTTTGTAATTAAATTTGTGTATTGGTGGTGGAATGTCTGTATTATTTGCATTACATGTTCATGACGACTTCTTGATGTATGTGTTATCGTCATGCTTGTAGGCTCTGAGAAACTTGCCAGACGGGGCTGTACATGTGTTCAGTTCCTGTCTGGTTTGCTTTGAGGAGCTCACAATGTTCTTCCCAAAGTGGCTGCGTGATAGGCAGTCCACTTTGTAATAAAAAGCGTCATTTATTTGGCCCATTTCAATTCTCTACTACATCGGACTTGTGTTGGTTATTGCATAAAATAAAATTACGTTGCATAAAAAATAAAAGTGTTAAAACTAATAAAAGTTATTTCAAGATAAACTAATTAAATATATATGTAATTAAAAATGATAAGTAAAACCTAATCCAGTAAAATTATTTCACCTAAAATGTTATTAATAAGTCAAATTAAAAGGAACTTCGGCAAGAATAAAAATAATTCTTCAGGTAAAAAATTAAATAAAAGCTTACAAAAAATTGGGTAGGACAATAAACTATTTTAAAACATCCTTCCTGGAACATAAAGTTACTGTAAACAAGTCATCAAATAACACCATCTACAAAACAACATAATCTGCATGACGATTATTTTTAAATTTGTACTGAAAACACACCTTTTCATCATTCATCCAAACTGCACTGTAATATTTCTTCTTGCCTTTCACTTGGACTGACTCACCGTCCCAGGAGAGATCAATCTGAAAGTGTACAGAGGAGACAGTCAGTATGACGATCAATGTCTCTCACTGCCAAACATTTCTTGGTGCAGGACTGTTTCCACGGCAACTGTCCGAAATACATTATTCTCATTCACCACAAGTGGCACCACAAGTATACCATGTATATGAAGTGTCACAACCATTTTGAAGACATAACTTTGCACATTTGCACAAAATATAAATTAAACACAACTGACAGATATCACTAATCAAACTAGAATATTATTTCTAGTGAGGCAAAAATCTACCCCAGCATCATGAACTGGTGGTACAAGTACCAGGACAGGTGCGTGCGTGCGTGCGTGCGTGCGTGTACTGCATGCAAAATATACACATACACATAACATAAATGCATAAATACACACACCCAAGTTTGTGTACATATTTTTATGCACAGGTGAGCATAGACATGGAATTATATAGTAGTGAACCTTTTGTTTCTTGAAGCGATGAGACGCCTTGGCGGGTGTCATGGCTTCCTCCTTCTGATCCTCTGCCTTGTCCTCGTCCAGGGCGTCGTCCTCCTCCGCCTGAAGGACGGCCATGTTGGGACAACTATGGACACAAACACACCGGGTCAGGGGACAATCCAACATCAAAGGGAAGTTCTCATAATGCACGAAATCCAGTCCATAGGACCAATCAAAACTCTTCATCCCATGGCACTACAATTAATGTGTGAAAACTTTTCGTTCATATGTATCCACCACTGCCTGTAGCCAGGTACTCAGGTATACAGCTGAGTGAACTGTCCACCACTGCCTGTAGCCAGGTACTCAGGTATACAGCTGAGTGAACTGTCCACCACTGCCTGCAGCCAGGTACTCACGTATACAGCTGAGTGACCTGTCCACCACTGCCTGCAGCCAGGTACTCACGTATACAGCTGAGTGAACTGTCCACCACTGCCTGTAGCCAGGTACTCAGGTGTACAGCTGAGTGAACTGTCCACCACTGCCTGCAGCCAGGTATTCACGTATACAGCTGAGTGAACTGTCCACCACTTCCTGTAGCCAGGTACTCAGGTATACAGCTGAGTGAACTGTCCACCACTGCCTGTAGCCAGGTACTCAGGTATACAGCTGAGTGAACTGTCCACCACTGCCTGTAGCCAGGTACTCATGTATACAGCTGAGTGAACTGTCCACCACTGCCTGTAGCCAGGTACTCATGTATACAGCTGAGTGAACTGTCCACCACTGTCTGTAGCCAGGTACTCATGTATACAGCTGAGTGAACTGTCCACCACTGCCTGCAGCCAGGTACTTATGTATACAGCTGAGTGAACTGTCCACCACTGCCTGCAGCCAGGTACTCATGTATACAGCTGAGTGAACTGTCCACCACTGCCTGTAGCCAGGTACTCATGTATACAGCTGAGTGAACTGTCCACTACTGCCTGTAGCCAGGTACTCGTATACAGCTGAGTGAACTGTCCACCACTGCCTGCAGCCAGGTCTGTAGCCAGGTACTCATGTATACAGCTGAGTGAACTGTCCACCACTGCCTGCAGCCAGGTACTCATGTATACAGCTGAGTGAACTGTCCACCACTGTCTATAGCCAGGTGCTCATATATACAGCTGAGTGAACTGTCCACCACTGTCTGTAGCCAGGTACTCATGTATACAGCTGAGTGAACTCGATTGAGTCTGGTGTTCTCACAACCATGCTACCGCACCCCAACCCCTCACCCCAACCCCAACCGCTCATCTTCACTTTGTTTAGAGGTTCCTCCTCAATTAGATTTTTTTGCTCGTCTCATTTCACTAATTAAAAAAATTTAACCTGTCTAATATCAACTACAACAAACTGGCTCATTTGTGCAAACTCGTTATTTAGTTTTGGTGAAATCATCAGACAAACTATTACATTTTTGACCAGCTCTATAATGTGAGGCTATTCACAAATTACCTGGTAAGTAATTTCGTTTGATTATTTTAATAAAACTAAGCACTATTATTAAACCTACGAATATTACTTAAACTATTCACACACTACACATCTGAACAATCACGATAGGCTAAATCAATTGAGGACGGAGTTTTAATCAATCAATCACGATAGGCTAAATCAATTGAGGACGGAGTTTTAATCAATCAATCACGATAGGCTAAATCAATTGAGGACGGAGTTTTAATCAATCAATCACGATAGGCTAAATCAATTGAGGAGGGAGTTTTAATCAATCAATCACGATAGGCTAAATCAATTGAGGACGGAGTTTTAATCAATCAATCACGATAGGCTAAATCAACTGAGGAGGGAGTTTTAATAAGAAATGTTTAATTTGCCCCTGATACGTGAAGGCTGAAAGTAATTAAATGCGACATTCACCTCTTGTGGATACACACTTGCTTAGACCTGCCCGAACCTCCAAACTTAAGTAATTAAATGTGACATTCACCTCCTGTGGATGCAGGCTTGCTTAGACCTGCCCGAACCTCCAAACTTAACCATGTCCAAACACGCTCGACACTTGCCACACTCCGGCTGTTGGCAGGCCTACAACATGACACAGTGTTACTGACACAGCCTACAACATGACACAGTGTTACGGCACAGCTTACAATATGACACAATGTTACGACACAGCCTACAACATGACACAATGCTACGACACAGCCTACAACATGACAGTGTTATGACACAGCCTACAACATGATCCTACAACAGGCCACTGCTTCATGACATCACACAGAACTATGTTGCAAACTGCCACTTAAAGTGAATAACAATGATTGCTTGAAATCATATATTACATCTTGTAGTATATTTCCATTTCCACAACACCGAAAAATTTATTAGAATTCCACTAATTAATAATTCCAAATAATACTCTGTTCTACCAGCCTGCCTCGATTATGCACATTTTTCCCGCGCTTATTGCAAGCTATGGCTATGAGACTTTAGAATTGTTTAGAATTGAGCGTCATAATGGTTTATTGAGCTGCATTTTATTGTAATGCAAACAGTAGTAAGAATAAAGTAACATGTAGTTGGTTTAAGTTCCCTACGGAGCCAACTTTGTCTAAAAAAAAGCAAACTATAAGCCGATGATGCACAGCCGGCTTTGCTCGCTTAGAGAAAACTTGTTTCTACTGCGATCCGGACTAGAGAAGGTGGCAGCTCTGAGTTATCGGGAGCTAAAATCTCTTTGAAAGAAGATGATGTGCCCACATTATTCCCAGTAGTGGAAGCTATGTTGATGCCACCAACGGTTAGAACATTGACGACCACGGTCCATCTCAGAGCACAACGGGCATAGTGATCTCAAGTAGCAAGCGAGATTAATATGTGTCTTACTGTGAATAAAGCATACTATTTGTTCTCTCATTTGTTAATTGATTTAGCTCCACAATGGCCTGAAACTGTTATTTTTTAACTGCTTTTATAGCTTTCGTTGTTTCCTTTCGCATAAAATACGGCGCTATATTTTATCCATTTTAACACGCAGTCAATGAGACAATCATTACAACATATACAGTTTGTTGTATACCTAAAATTCATATCATATAATATGTTACACCCAAAACTATATTATATACAGCTGAATAATTTAAATAAATTAAATTACAATTAACACAATATCTTGTTTCTATATTTTAAATTTTCATGCATTTCCCCTCATCAGTGGAAATTCTCCCCAGATTTTTTTATTAAATCAAATACAGAGCAATGGCAGTGATAAGCGATTATTGTATTGTGAATACGGGCATTGATTTTCATGGCAAATTGGTGGGAATGAAGCCACCTGCAAATGGTCTTTGATCTATACAGTGTTTTTCGTCAGCTCATTCTCAATTTGAAGGTCTTTTATTCACACCTGCTCACTGTACAAAACATTGTACTTCAACAGTATCTAGTTAAACTTAACATCCCTTTTATGACAAGTACAGGATTATAACAAACCTTTAAAGTGAAGGCTAATCCATTACTAGCTAGAACTGAGTCTTGCGTGTCATATTAGTCACCGAAATCACCAAGCCAAAATAACACGGCAGTTGGGCTGAATTCTCCGAGGGCTGAAATCACCACCACCCACCACCTCTACTTCTGCTATTGCGATGTTTATTTTCTGACCTAACCATGAAATCGACCACCTAAAGCTGCCAAATTTCTCCTCACATATTTACCATGCATATACACATCACGTGGTCAAACATTACTCTTACTTCAGTGTAAGGATAACAAATTACAAAAACAAAAGCTAGCTATATCTTCTACACCTAGCTCCATAAAGCTAGGAATAGGAGACGACAAGTTTTTGTTTATTTTGATCTTTATATGGAAGCAAGAGTAATATTTGACTACGACAAATGTGTATGCGTATGGTAGGTATGAGCATTTCGGCAGCTCTATGTGGTCGTTTTTATGGTTCGGTCGGAAAGTAAATAAGATCAAGTCAAAGGCTACTGGCGTCGCTAAACTGCTCTGAAAGAGCCGAATTCGAAGATGATCCTGCGGTATCACTTGAAGTTAGCGGTTCGAAATTGTTACATCAGACTTTATTCGGGAAAATTTACATCGCCATCACTCTCTAAAGTAACGCGAGTGAAACTATGCTGAAGCACTGCATAGAAATCACTGACTGAATATAAGCCCATGTTGTCATAAAACCATATGATCGTTCATATCATTAACTTCAAATTTTACATGCGCTTTGCGAGTTAGATGCACTAAACATCTCATTTTACCTATAAATAATTTTTTTTTATTTTGGCATGTAGTACATACAATATTAAACTTTGTGTATACACAAAAAAAGCATTTTAACTAGTGCCTTGTTGTCAGTCCATTTAATTGGAGACAGACGACAACCAGACATTCTAAGATCAACCACATATACACAAACACCATCTCCCTACCTCACAGACTCCGCACCGACGCCGCTTGATGCCTCCGACTTTCTCGTCCAGTTGACCTTGGAAGATGCTGTCGAAGATGTCGCTCACCAGCTTCGTAGTGGTCGCCTTAGTGGGGCCTGCATTCTTGGGTCTCACCTCGCGACGCAGCTGCTTCTTCAGTACACGTCTGAAGACAATCAACCCAGTTACAAACTCACAGTATATAACGATGAGAAACACAGATAATATTTTATGTTAAGAAAGACGAGTATCGGGAGAATGTTTGCTCTTAGAAGCGCAAATCAAATCTTTGTCTGATTTCAAAGTTATAAATATAAGCAATACAACTGTTTTTCGACAGAGCTGTGCCACAATGTTATGAAATCTGAAAAATATCTTGGAATACTGCCAACAATTGCTACCTTGCGATAGGTACCAATCAGTTACCGCTGAAACACCAAACAATTACCTTGACTGTTAATGTAGCATAAATGTGCAGTACTAAACAAAGCCTCTTCAAAGTTCCACCATTTGATCATACAGAAAAAGTGGAGCTCAGAGATTATTCATGACAGACTTTTGCCAACAATTCTAAGCTAACTGCATGGATCTACGTGAACCGCTGTGTTGTCTGAAATCTGGATGTTTACAAGACATTCATAACCACTGAATAATTAAACTAATCACATTCATTTCAGCTACAACATAAGGATTAATAATTAACCTTTTCCCCAATGTCACGCCTGCGAGTTTGATCAGCGCACGCATGCACGGCGTTGTAATAAGGAGATTTTCATCATCGTCAGCCGCTTCATCATAGCTCTCTACCTATGGAGGTACAAATGCTTTTCAGACAAACAACGCCAGTATTATTAATTTAACTAATAAAATAATAAGTTATTGTAGTGGTAGCATTAATGAATAATTACCTAAAATGAGAAGCACACATTACATAAACGCTCAAACAGATTTTTTCGTCATTACATTTTTACATGGAATATTGTCGAATGGGCTTCCTCGAATCACAATTATAATTACCGTGGTCGCAATTCCACAGAATGGTTTACAGTTTTCCTTCTTTAGAGTTAGGTTACACATTTACCTTGTGGGATCTTTTACTTCCCTGAATGACTTGTGTCTCTTTCGAAAGACCCATGCAATTTAGGATGACATTTTTTTCCAAGTTTTGACGTGGTCTATTGCAAGAAAACTCACTTGATCAACAATCCACTGCGCATGTCTGAGCAGTGAATCCTCTGTGAAGCTTGCCAGTCCTTGTGGTGGGACGGCCGTCTCAACCCGATTAATCAGGTCCTCGTATGTTGAGTCTTGATTGTTGGCGAGGAACTCAATGACGACTTTACTCATGTAGATCTTCTCCTTCAGCGTGTCCATGATGTATGTGTACTCGTCGCTCGGACTCATCAGGATGTAGTCGGCAAACGCTGCACAGAAAAAAATCAAACCCATGTATAAAGGTTGAGTGTAGAAACTTGGATTCAAGACGGCTCTTTTCATTTCAGCCTCTGAAACGTGAACCCCAATACTGCCACTACTCCCCCCTCCCATTAGGGTAATATCTGATTGCCAAAGGGGCTAGGTGTAACTCAATTTATTGTGATGAAACATGCTATGCCTGACTTGACTGCAGCACTGCCTTGACTTGGGGCCAAATTAACTAGTATGTTGTAGCTTTGAAACACCACAGAGCCAAGCCTTGAAAAGATATAAATTAGGGGCTTAAGTTACAATTGTTGAAATATTACGTGCATGACATATTTGAGTCGTGTTTTGGCGACAACAATTTGGGCTACAAAACTCCCCACTTTGACCCCAGAAGGGACCATTCTACAGGCCTCGACATTAACACTGGCCTGCTGGCATAAGATTTCCATGGCCGCAATTTCGACATAACCAGTTAACAAGCAGGCTGGACCAAGCTGGCTATGGCACCATCGACGGTGCCACACGATTTCCGTAGCTGTTCTCACACATATATTAACTGTTGTTTAATGTTGTTACACACATTTATTAACTGTTGTTTAATTTGTTGTAGCTGAGATTTTTTTATGTTGTTATTATTTTTTATTTTTGTTATATTATATTATTTTTCTTCTTACTGATACACAGGCAGAAATCATTTACATTGACACTCTACTGTTTTGCAGTGATGTTGCAATTAATTTATTCGTCTACTGCGTTTGCATACCGTAGCCGGCGTAGTAACGGCCAATGATGATATTGTGCATTGTATATGTATTGCAATATACAGGAATACTGGCTTCTTGCAGCCAGAAGAATTCGATAAATTTACATATATGCCCTACACACATGAAACTACAGCGACTCATTGCACACGTTCTATGTTTCATATCCGTGAAAATATCCGGGCCAGTAACTTTTTGAATATACAGGCCCACTGATTACAAAAGCTTAATGTCAAGGCCTGATAGTATATAACTCAGTTGACTCACCGGTAGTGAATCCAATGAGTGCATTCTCGCCACCATCAAAGCCAGCAGTCCACCATTCGTTGATCGGGCCCATCTTCTGTGTGGCGATTCCACCTGGACAACATCAGTCATACTGCTTTCATCTGCCCTCATTGCATCCATCCAACCATTAAAAACATTTGAAGGTGAAAAAAATCAGAAAAAAAAAACGGAAAAAAAATCCGTCAGATTATTCCATATTTTATATCGATGCCTCTCTGTGGAGATGCAAAGAACTAACATTTCAATTGTATCTAAACATTTTAAACTCTTTTTATACCAGAGGCCATCCAAAATAAGCCTCCAAGTTCCCAAGCAGATTTGCTTTCACACTGATTGCTTTTGTCTGAACGGTCCTTGTTGATGTTGTATTTGTTATGCTTTAAGTGTCAGCAAGTATCTTAAACTATATATATATATATATATATATATATATATATATATATATATATATATATATATATATATATATATATATATATATATATAATAATGAAAGCTAATTCAATTATATTTTGAATGGTGTTAATTTTATAAATGTAGGTCCATTTAAACTTGACCATATATTTTTTTTTATAAATGTTTAAGTTCATAAAATTTTTTTTTATAAATAGTTGACTTCAGATGCCATAATGACGATTCATTATTTTTAACCGCAAGTATCTGCGAATGAAACCTTCATAAATTAAGTTCTGATTCAAATGGTAAGAAAATTATTTTAAAATTATTATTCATTACAAAGTTATGGTTTATTTTATCAAATAATTTGATTGCATTTTTCAACTTGAATACGTGTTTTACTAATGACCAGAAACACAGGATGTGTATAATTTTTATATCAATCTTTTATTTTTCAGGTAACAAAACAACTAGCAATGTTATTCTTGGACTGCCATCCATACCACACTGGAGAGCGTCTTTATGTGCAAAATTGTTGAAAAAACATCCACCTTGGAAACCCTCAAAATCAGTCGGTTTCAGTTAAATTCAGTTGTCATGAACTTGTGCTGACCGATCGCATCAACAACGTTGCCATCATGCACAGCATGAATGGTGTCAGCCATTTTGAGATAACAATGAAAATCAACACTTTATTTAGTAATTTACCACGCTCAAAATCACTGTCGAAGATTTAAACAGACCAACATATAAAAACCGGAAGTGTCCTGGCCCAGTACACATACACATAGTTTGTGACATCACAGGAATATGTGTATGTGTACTCAAGGTAATTCGCTAGGCGTATGCATCTATGCTATAATTACACAAAGTTGTACTCAGGACAGAACGGGTAACTACATAAAAATCGTAGCTGGGATAGAGAGTTAAACCAGAAAAAAACAGTAGTAGGAAAATCATATACATTTCTATTCCATTCAATTCCACCAATAATACGCAATGATATGATGTCACTAATAAAAAAATCTTCCTGAATATGCATTCTGGAAAACTTTTGCACAAATTGCACTGATGAAAGTTAGAATGGCTAAAGTTGAACCAGCCTACCTTCAATCAACTGATTCTCGTCATAGATGGGTTTGACGTAGCCGCTGAAGTAGAGCTCGATGTTCTTCTCGATGAGACCAGAATCAAATGGACACAGATGACCATTTTTATCATACACGCTGCAAAACATTCATGTGTTTGTAAATATATCCAACACAAACAATGTCACAACCCGACAATTTATGGTTTCTTATTACAGCTGTTCACTGACTAAGCCTCAATGAACGTCTGCACCATGCAAGACAGAGACATTTTCCCAGCATTTTATTACCTGGATTGTCCTTGAAGAGACATACCATTCAGGGAAAATAACATGTTAATTTTTTATAAGAAATACCCATGTCTCACAGTATCGTGTCATAATCTGCGATGTGACATTTATAGTTAATTACGTAGCAGCTAAAACCTCCAATCAATAGACTTTATCCAGTCTCAGATGTTACCTGGGGTCAGATTGTCTTATGCATGTACATTAGTTGACTGGTGGGTTTTCAAAGTTAGTGGTTGGTATGTCAAATATATCATTCAGAAGCTACCTTCCAAGAATAGCAGATTAGCAGAGAATTCCCCATAAATATGGAAATGTATATCTGATTTATCTACAATTCTCAGTAATATGATTGGCTCTGCCAGTTGTCTTGTGAAATAATAGAGACAAAATTGGTAGCTTTAAGAAAAAAACAGGGAAACTAAAAAAAATGTTTTCACAAAATTATTGAAACTTCACCTGAAATTTGTGATTTTGTGTTGCGGTCGTTCGTCAGCTGAGTTGATGTTTTCCTCCTCCCCAGTGAAGAGGGACAGTTTTGGGTCTGTCAGCATTATGAATTCTTCCACCTTAACGGAACAAATACATATTTGATGACTACACAGACTGCCAATGGATTACTTCTTTGAAATGTCTAAAAATACACATTTTAAAACAAAGTAAATTGCAATTATTGGAACTAGAGTTTCTCGGTTGCTGCACCATAACTTTGGAATTCACTCCACATTAGCATTAGGTCAGTAAGAAACACCATTTTGCCATCATCAAAATACATCCTTGTAATTGTGCTTTCCTTCCTTAGTCCCTAGCGTTACCACATGTTGACAAGTTAGCAGTTACATATTGATTTTGTTTTGAGGTGCCTTTGAGCATGGGTTTCCGAAGATAGAAGTTTTCGCATTATTATGAAAGACCAGTAGGTTGCCAAATCTGTAGGTCTACACAGTGTAGGAAACCCCAACAGTATATTACAATGCGACAAAAATCTCCACAAGACTCAAAGCCAAGTTGGTGGCTATACATACTGTTACTTAACCAATTATTTTAGAAATGAAACAAATGCATGTTCTGATTACATACGTGGTATAAAAATCTACTTTATGTTTTGAACTTTTACCTAAAACTCCTGGACTAATAGTTTCATGGTACAGTCCAACATAGGGTAACATGACAGCAATGAATATATATCAGAGAATAGAACCACACCGCAAAGCTAGGATCACCAGTGAACATTTTCACGTCATCGAGGAGCTGTTTACATTCACGGCACTTCATTGGAGGAAGCTTCGGCGGTTTCGCAGTTGATGCTGTGGTGTCCTCTTTTAAATTCTCAGGCTTGATTTGCAATTCTCTGAAAATATCCAGAATATTTCAACTGGGCATGTTGGTGGACTAGGTGATGGGCATGTTGGTTGACTAGGTGATGGGCATGTTGGTGGACTAGGTGGTGGGCATGTTGGTGGACTAGGTGGTGGGCATGTTGGTTGACTAGATGATGGGCATGTTGGTGGACTAGGTGGTGGGCATGTTGGTGGACTAGATGATGGGCATGTTGGTGGACTATATGATGGGCATGTTGGTTGACTAGATGATGGGCATGTTGGTTGACTAGATGATGGGCATGTTGGTTAACTCTAGACAACCTGCTACTGAATCTTCCATACCTAGTGGCACTTGCGTCCGTCTTAGAATCTTCTTCTTCTTCTGATTTAACCCTCTTCTCCTGTTTGTCCCTTTCATCCTCAATCCCTGCACTTTCGTCTTCAGCCTTACGTTTGGCAGGCCTATCACAAAACAGATTTTACATTATTCCATAAAACTTCTTATCATCTTACACAAAACCTATTATTTTTCAATGAAAAGCAAACAAAAATAGTTTATGGAAACCGATAATGCATTAACTTTTCTATCCAGAATACGCACTGGTGTGTAGTTCACCATAATCACCCATTGTTGTATTCACCTGTTGTAATTTTACATATTGCTAGCTTCCTGTAATGGCACCAGCCAGGAACAGTTCATCTATCTTGTAATTTTAATGAAATTTCAACGCACATCCTTCGAATTCTCAAATGCGTCACAAGTATGCATTTTAAAATGGCCAATGGCAGATAGGGCTTTGAATAGTGTGTTACTGGCTTGAAAAGTGGAGTTTATTGTCGATTTAGATGGTGAAATGTGTGACAGTGGATCGACTTTGCCATATGTCAGATTAACTTCTGGAAGATCAGTGCCAGTCATCAAATTTGGACTAAATTTGGTGGTGATGATTACGATTTGAAAAATTTCAAATTGATGACGTATTATAGTTTTTGAACTGATATATTTATATTATAAATGCCACACTTTCTTTAGTAATTGTCTTAGAGATCTAGTGTTTGTTGTAAGATGTAGATATTTTATTTATCTTGCACTGCTGTACTCACATTTTACATGTTTCCCCAACAGAAAATTATTAAAAACATGTCGAAGTGTGAGAGGATGTTTTTTTAAGCAATTCTATCTAAATTTTTATCTCAAACATTCAAAATGTTTTTATTTGGTAAGTTAAGGTGATTTAAATTATACATTCAGAAAGGCATGTATCTTAGCTTTCTTTTAGTATTTGATACATGTAAAAACAATTTAATTTTGTTAGAATAATATAAATTTATGTAACATAGGTGCAGGAGTTTGAAAATGTGCCTTGCTTCCCAGATGTGCCAGGACCACAAGTAGTGAATTTGACCGAGTGCTCAGGATAAAAAGGGTTAAATTTTAACAATTTATTCAACATTCACAACAGACTCCAGGATATTAAAATATTAACAATAAGGTTTTTCTAAAAACTTACATCTTCTTAAACATTGCCACGATGCTCGGCTGGTCATTCCCTGATGAACGCGTCTGTCGACCTTTTGACTTCTTGGCTAAAATACAAGACAATCGTTTTTTATGGCACTTTTCCTTAGGACATTTAAAAATGTTGCCTTGGTTGCAAAAGATAAACTGGCAATCCAATGAAAAATTTGTACTGTAACAGAACTGTGCACTTCAAATACTTATAAATTTTCTTTTTATTATAAAGTTCTCCTGGAACCCCCTAAAAGTTAGGATCTCACTGTGGGAAAACTCAAAACAATGAAGTAACTTTGAGGTTGATTTGTCTGTATGTTCTACTGGCTGGCTTGTTGACAGCAATTCTGAGAAAAGACAAAACTTATCTGTAGTCAAGATGACTTTATTTTTAGTGTGTGAATACATTCCTTGTGTATTACCTTGATCAGGACTTTGATCCTTCCCTGTTCCCGTGTCACGGTTAATCCTCTTAGCACCATTTGAATGCCCAGGGGAGACTTTTCCTGCTGATTTCACGCCACCCTCAGTTATTTCCTGAAAGCAGACAAAGCCCTCTGTGTTATACTGAATGACATACTGTCTATAAAACACACACACAGTAGCAATGGCAGCTCCTCACTCATAACATGTTACTCAAAGAAAATAAATTTAATCTTTACTCTGCTATCACATGAACTTGTCAAACATGATTCTTGACAGAGCAGCATAGTATACGCACTAACAGTGCCACTTTTACTTAATCAAGGCAAATCACCCTTTCAATCATTGTGCTAGACTATGTCAAAATGTTAGCTGAGTTCTATACCTCGAAACAAACTTATGAGCTGAGATCTTTAATGCATGTTTGGCTTTTTAAATAATGCAAAATTAGGCCATATTTTATTCCGTGGAAGAATCAACAATAGCCGGTGACTTCATTCCAAGGGGCATGGATAAGATTTCTAGCTCAGTGGTAAGCTCATCTATCTGGGCTACAGACAGGAAATGAAAACAAATAACCCAGATCATGAAGAAACGTAGAGAAATTTTTTTTATTTTTATTATTATGTAAAATACCCAACGGATATCACAAGGCGTTCCTCACCATGGCAACTGATGCATCATCTTCACAATTTTCTTTCTTCACATCAATTGCTTTCTCATCTCTGCAGTCTGTCTCTTCAGGCAAATGTTCCTCGCCATTACTTGCCTTAATTCCAGTTCCTGCATCACCATTTTTGGAATCAGATCCGTTTTTGGAATCAGACCCATTTTTGGAATCAGACCCATTTTTGGAGTCAGACCCATTTTTGGAATCAGACCCATTTTTGGCAGTTGTCTTGACAGGAGAAGATTCTTCATCCATAGGCTGGCCATTCCTCACAACTTCACCAAGAAGCTTCTCCAACTTTTTGAAGTAGCCTTTCTGTAAAACAACAAGCACTCAACATCTCTTGGACACAACACATACAAAAGCATGGACACAGGAGTCCAGGCCTAACTTATCCACAACTGAGTATGTCTGAATTCGGGATAACCATTTGTGAACTTGAAAAAGTTATACAAGACACCAGTGGAGAAGTATCATCAACAACTTTGATGGGAGCCATCCTCTGGACGACTAGATGATGAAAACAACCATACCACAATACTGTATCAAGTTGCACGCATTTCTTTATTACTACAAACCTCTGTCACAATCTGGTCTTTCAAGGCTGATTCCAGTTGTTCGATCTGTTTAGACACTTCATCGGACAGAGTCGGCTGCAATAGCCGACACTTCTTCTTCCAGTAACCCTGCAAACAAAAGAATATACATAAAATGTATGTATATTTACTATCCGCATAAGGTAGTGGATAATGTGACACTTGTATAACACTTACAACACTGCAATTTGGCGCCTGAACTTGTCTTACATATAGGCAACATTACATGAATTAGAATTGCAATTGGTTTGTGTCAAAAATACACTGCCAATTTAGGCTGTCATTCAACTTTTTATGAACTTATTCATGGTAGTGTAGCACACATAATTCATTTATGTTAACTAAAATTTCCTGTCAAGTTGTCAGTGACACTGTCATACTTATATGTATGTCATTTATTTCTTTGGGGATTTCTCAAAACTTTTTTTGCGGCTATGTTTTTCACATTTACAAAAATGCTTTAAAAATCTTGTAACATAACCAAATATATGAAAAACTTTTATTAATCTGGAATACTATATAGTATTTCAACTACAATCTGTGAAGAAATTATTAATTTATTTTAGACCTTCTACTGAAACTACTCAATTCAATACCAGCATATAATAGTCGCCCCAGCTTGTAATGCAGTTCAAATATTCAAACATTTCCAACCAGTGGATGGACAATGGATATATCAAGTCTCAAGTGGTTATACTCCAAACAGCCCAAACTTGGGCTGACACAGGAGTTTGTGGTGGACTGTGCGCATGCGCTGTGGGTGGTACATACAACTAAAAGACTAGTATCTTTACTGTTGCTGAAAGGGTTTTTATCTGATAGTTTTATTCATTTTATGTATAGGATGTTAGATGAAAATTTTTAATAGGTTGGTAATGTGTATGGATACTGTCGCTGTCTTGCCACATGCACATATAGACAGTCTCCACACCCACACCATGGATAAGTTTACGCTGAGCACTGTGTTTTAAAGGCAGTTTAGGTGAGGTGTGGTGAAAGGGAGTTCCATGATAGCTTCTTGAAATGATTTTGGGTTTTTTATGCTGGTAATTTTTGGTGGAATCATATTTCATATGCGAATGGCTCGGGATAAAATGAAAAGACCATTGCATTTATACGACACCTGGAGGCTACGTAATGTCCACGGGTTCAAGAGCGGGTTAGTAGGCCTGGAGGAGAGGGGGATCTCAATAATGTTATTTAGAATTTTGTAGAAGGTTGTGGCTTGTTTAATAATACGTCTTCGTTCAAGGGTTGGCCATCCAAGGGCAGTAATTAGATCTGCTGGATTTGTGTAAAATTTAAGTGAAGCGTTATCAATGGTCAACTGTTCACATAGTCACCTTTTCAGTAATGCAGCCATCTTCATAATCTTCTTTCAATTCAGCCAACCTTAAGAGATAAAAAAAACATGTATGAATAAAGATTATAAAAGTAGACTCAATTCTTCTGCAACCAACTTTTAAGATGTCTGTGAAGATTAAAAAAATGTTTGTAATACAAAGCAAATGGTTGCACAATGCTGTTTCTTCTTCTATTTTCTTGCACCATGGGGGAGAAACAATTGCACCCACCTGCTCTCTCTCCTCACCCACAACCGGCATCACTTCTAGTGCTTCAAAGTTTACAACCTTTCCTTCTCTTTAGAGTCTTTTCAGAGTTTCCTTAGGCTCTAATTCTCTTTTTGCACAAGAATTTCACTTAAATGTGGCTTCAGGTTATCAAGCTTCACTATGAATAGAACATATACATGGCCAGTGCCACAGTTCGGTTCCAACAGTTAATAACTGTTGGCCCGCACAGTCGTGAGCACGCTCGCAGTAGTTGAACAGCAGAGCAATCGCCATGCTCATACGCTCTGTGAAGATCTTCCGTTGCAGGTTCATGAAGGTCTTCTGCAGTTTTCTGACATGAGACGCATTTGGATATGAAACAAGTCGGACTCATCGTGCAGTAATGATACCAGCATGTACATATTCGTCTGGGAATGACCTCTGTTGTTCAGTCGGTTGTGCCAGCTTTTGATGTAATTTTTGGTGCGCAGTGGTGAGATTTAGCGTTTGCTCAAAAATGGCTTCGGATGAATTCCATTTTTGACTACAGTTGCTCGCATGGCTACTTGAAATATTTACAGAGCTGCAATATTTTAGACCCAGCAAAAAAACCGGTATGTTAATAAACATCTCAGAAGCATTGTCCTGGCTATATTGCATTTATGTTAACCATAAAACTTTGTGACACATTTGACATTGCAAAAAATGTCGCCAAAATGTAACCAAAGCGATATCATTTATTGTATTTTTTATCAACCACATCGACGCTCAACATGTAACTGAACGGTCATTCTACACTGAAATAATAAACAGTCATGTTAATAGTCTTGGCGCTGTGTGGAGCCACTTTTATATATACTAGCAAAAATGCCCGTCCCCAGGACGGGATAATGTGGTAGTTCATACGTGACAGCCATGATAGCAATGTTTACCAAATGCCTCAGACCAATATGCCATCAATACGCTCGAGAATGTTTAAGGGAATGTCAAACAGATTACCAGAAACAACCATGTCATGCACGATGGAATACTCGTTGTATGTTCAAAATGTTGAAGGTTGCATGAATTTAGACCCATGGTCTAAATTGGTTGTAGGATATCTGCTTTCTACTATCTTTTTATTGTGTACTGGCACTCGGTTTGCAACTTCGGGCCAATACGTGCCCATATGGCGCTACATACTCTCAAATGGTTTATGTACTCAAGTATTCGCCAATGTGCGGATGGCTTCTGCAGTTGTTGGAAGTTAACGTTTTACGTAGCGAACATTTGATTTAACATAAAAACCACTAAGAACCCTTGATATACTGGGTATTTAGAAAAAATAAAGGCGTTACGTTTCATTCATGTGGTCGTAGATTAATTCCTGAAAGTTTGGCACCCGAGGTGCAAGCTGTCTAGGAGGAAAACATGAGCACTTCTGGTGGATTAATCGGGAACTTGGTTAAAGTTTATCTACGCTAGGGTAAAACCAGGTCCTGTGAAAAATCACCAGGTCCTGTAAACTGTTTAGTTCACAGGATCTGATGTCCTGTGATGCTTGGAGACTTTTCACATAGACTGTTGGTGTACCATGTTATGAAAGCAAAACAACCTGTCACATGTGTACAATTGTATACTGTATTTTATTCAGTGTTATGTATAACTTTGTATTGATCACGTGCATGACGCGGTTGTTTCTGGTAATACGTTTGACGTTCCTTTAAAAAATCGCCAGCTTATTGATGGCATATGGGCCTGAAGCATTTGGTAAACATTGCTATCATGACTGTCACGTATGAACTACCACGTTATCCCGTTTTTGCTAGTATATATAAAAGTGACGCCACACAGATCCCAAACTATTAACATGACTGGTTATTATTTCAGTGTAGAATGACCGTTCAGTTACATGTTGAGCATCGATGTGGTTAATAAAAAATACAATGAATGTTCCCTATTGATATCGCTCCGGCTACGGTTTGGCAACATTTCTTGCGATGTCAAACATGTAAAAAAAACACGATTTATGGTTAACATAAATGCGATATAGCCAGGACAACACTTCTGAGATGATTATTAACATTCCATTTATCTTTGCTGCGTCTAAAATATTACAGCTCCATAAATATTTTGAGTAGCCATGCGGGCCACTGTAGTAAAAAATTGAAGTTGCCGAAGCCATTTTTGGGCGCCATTGGCGACCGGCCAACCGCTAAATATCACCCCTGCTTCTCACTGCAGTCAGTTCAATATGGGGGTGATGTGCTGTGACGGTAGGAAGCAGAATGCCATGATCTTGCACAGGTATTTGAATGTGCTGCACATAATCTTGGATATGCCGTCAGATGACCAGGGGCCTGGATGTAGTCAAAGTGTAGTAGGTGTGTAGTTTCGTTGGGCCAAAAACTTGTCTGGTACAAATTTGGAACATTATTAAAATACAATAAGCACACACAAATAACACGTACTTCATGTAAATAATCACTGTTATATGTATACTCCCTAAAGTTACTTAACAATAAGTGTGCATAAATATAAATAACATCACGTGACGTCGGGTGCGGGTTGAGTTACGGAAATATTGCTCACATGATAAACGTACTCCTAATAAATTACTTGACCATATTTCTTCCACTTCTTGACGCCATTGTACTAGTGTGGTAGATCATTGTACTAGTGTGCTAGATCACGGTATATACATGTGAAACGGTTATAGTGCGTGCCTGTGCAAATGTGATGCAAAAGGGCCAAACTGATGGATTAGTTTTTGGGCCAGTGGAACTATGCCCCTACTGCAGCGTTTGACTATGCCTAGGGGGTGATGTGACGGTAGGAAGCAGAATGCCATGATCTTGTGCAGGCATTTGAATGTGCCATCATCGCTGCCTTGGTGTAGGCTGCTTGGTCTTGGAGACCATGTGTACTCTTGGATCCGCCGTCAGAACAGATGACCTGGGGCTGGGGGAAGTGGAACACTATGTACTACGGGGCATCTTCAAAGTCTGAGACATCATGCACATAACCACGGACACCCAAGCCTTGGAGTTTTGCGAGCATTATGATTATCAGCACCCAGTGGCAATGGCCAATCAAAGGGCAATGTCAATGAAACAAAATAATACATGGGGTCTGCGGAGTGAACATTATTGTATTAATAAGTGTTTGACAGATACAGGTCAGAACAGCGACAAGTCGAAACGACGACAAGGCCTAAACAAAAAAATGTTGTGTTTCAGGTAACGGGCTCAAAAAAGTTAGGTAGGGTAGGTGGGTAAATATTTTTTTATCATATTTTTTTTAACACTACAGTAAGCTTACAACACGACATTGTTTATGGACACAATTTATTACACCAACATAAAAACAAAGCGTCTGCACCAATAGCAATAGTCAGTGTTCAATGTAGATATCACATAATAAAGTCAGTTTAATTAAAACAAAGAATACTTTTAAAATAAATGCACTTCGCTGGTTCCGATTGGTTACAATTAAATATGCGTACTTAATTATTTAAAGACATGCCTATGCCTTTAACATTACGTACACATACTTAATTAATTAGAAGCATGCTTTAACTTTACATACGTGTGTTTAATTAATCAAAGGCAAGATTTTAATATTACAACCGCGCCTTTAACTTAGTGTATTTAAATAGTAAAAAATTAAATAAATAAATATTAAAGGTGAGCCTGATATGTGGTCGAAGACATAGTAATGATAATCTGCGTAACGTGTCGAATTCAACTTCTTCAAAAATATCTCCAAAATCTGACACCGATTTTGAAACTGTTTTCACATTTCAATTTCTCAACACGTCAGCTATATCACAAAAATTTAATACAAAATGGATCTGCCAACTCAAAATTTCATTGACATTTCTAATCCAGACTAGTCAGTGAAGACGAACTCACAAAACACAAAGTTGACAAGTACCAGGTCCAGGAGGTTTTGACAGACGGCAGGGATTTTCGGGGCCTGGTAGTGGTACTTGACTGGCTGCCTGCATTCAGCACTTGAAACGCATTCCTTGGTGCCTGAGCCTCAATGCTAGGGCCGGTATTGTCAGGATCCGGCGTTCATCTTCATGATATCATGAAGAATTTACATCTATAAGCGGTAACTACGTCTGCGAGTCCACGGTCCTTCCTCCTGTTCTGCCATGGCGATTTCACACGATCCATCGCTGCAGCCATACTCTTTAGCAATGCTGTCAAACGTTTCGTTTCACAGCATAAAAAATGTACATATAGGATTTCCATTGTGGAATAAGCAATGGCGTTTTATTACGCAGACTAGAGACACAAGTGCTATCTTGCCATCCCTAGCCAACGTGATTCAGCATGTAACAAGATCGCTCATTGGGTGAACTATTTTCGATCCCGCCAATCACGCGTGCGGACCCAAACAAGTTCGGTGTGCACACATGTTATCGAATACGCAGGTTGAATTATACTAGTGGGTTGTTTTATTTGTTTTAAAGAAAATGTAACGAAACAAACATTGATTGAAATATCAAATAAAAAGATTAGGGTCAGCCCGTTTTTCTAGGTAGGGTCGGGTTACCGGAAACACAAACTTTTTTCGCCTACGCCCAAACCATAACGGCAACAATCGTGGTCAAAATGGCGACAAATATTGTCAAAACAGCAACGAAAATGGCGACAACGGAACGGCAACAAAACAGTAGTTAATGAATTGCATATATGTTACAATATTCCATTAATATTATATGTTGTGGGCATTACTACTGAAAATAAAAATGTCACATCATACCCTAACTATATCAGTATTGTTTTTGAACACAACGAAGCCATCTGTGTATAGGTTCTTTGATATCGTTTTTTATAAAATGTAAGCCCGGGTCACGGTTGCGAATGTGCAGCAATGTTTGTTATTCACACCTGCCCATTGTACGAGGAGAGGCGTTGGACATCAGCACGCTTGTGCAACACGTAATGCGCTGAAGTTTTGTAAATTTCATTCTAATGCTTGTTGTTTTTGTGTGTGTTATGGTGATAATAAATATTCAATATGAAGTAATCGTAACGTACATGATTTGTGCTTTGAATTATATTTTTGACTAATGAGTGACAGAACAAAAACCCGGTGACAATCGAAATGGAGACACGATTATTATTTCTTTGTGTCACTTATAACATAATTTAATTTGGGTTCCATTTAATTTAACCAAGCGTACATCACATCAGGTGTTATCCACATCGGGTATATGCACCATTATTATTAATTTATTTTTGCATGAGTACATGACGCTTATACACAATGATTATTTATTTGTGTTGCCGTTTTGGTTTGTCGTCGTTCTGACCATTACCCTGCTATACATACAACGGCAATATCTGTCTATTTTGGCCAATATTTGTTGCCGTTTTGGATCGGGTCCCGGATGGTTCGACGCAAGACGGGTTCGACCCACGCCGACAGATGGTTCGGCCTAGTCGATTCAGCCCACGCAGGGGGATGGTTCGGCCCACTTCACTGTTGCTATTGAATTCAGCGACGGTCGATTCAGCCCACTCTAGTGGCAGAAATCTAAGCAGCGGATGTCTAAGAATAGTCATTTCGGCCCATGGCCTAAATCAACATGAAAGGCGGAGTGGCGGAAATTATGATCACGCACAGAAACCTCCACACATGCTCACACGCTAATATAATAATAATCTAGAACTGTTTATAGAAATATAGCAATATAAATAAAATAACGGAAAGCGGTTGACATAATAATTAAAATAATGAACCAAATTGAAGTAATTATATATAATGTCTAAGCCGGGAAACGTCCACGAATAAAAGTAATAACTAACTGAGTTTGTATTGTAATGTAATATATATTATAATGTATTGACTTCATTGTTTGTGTGAACACATTTTATGTGATCAAGCCCTTTATGCTTTTAATCTATCTGGTGTTTCATCAACAAAACTTGTTAACTTACACGGATGGTTCGTTATGGGCCGAAAACATCCGACACCCTTGGCTTTGGATCTGTCGTCGTTATGACCAGTACCCTGTTTGACAAACTGCCTAAAACCCAGGCTCCCCTCTTAAGAGACATTATTAAAAGCGCTTGAGCCATTTTGGTAGTGCCACGCTGTGGATGTCACATACAGGCTTACGTCTACAAGTGTCAGCTTCATGATGACATGAGACGAGTGATCGTGGCTGCACGAGAAACCAAATGACAGTTGCCCTATTTCTTTACGCCATTGCGCAGTCTCATTACTTACTGGTGATGCAGATCGCTTGTTAGAACAGACGATTCTGCTGTCTTCCCTGGCATTTCTCGCGTATGATGCCTCGACAAAAATGTCAAACTCACGTTTCGCCACGAACAATAAAATCTTTCTAACACTGGCAAAACATTGGATTTCGCGCGAAATAATGGAGCATGCTGAATAGGGGAGGTAATGTATAGTCAAGGTAATGAGATACTCTAATAAGCTAAATATACATCTTTTTACCAATCATTACATTTACGAAGAATGCTGGGATCGGTGCATTTTTTTATGATGCGATTTATTTGTTTAATTTATGAAAAATATCGGCCTGGAAGATACTTTACCCCTCAATTGTTAAACTGGTCCATTTCCGTTTCCGTAAATGCGACCCTGGTGGTAGCTTATGAAAAAATACAGGGTAGAGTAGTGTGGGGCAAAGAGCACTCCCGGAGCAAAGCGCACCCCACCATCTCGGCAGATGACACTTTTATTGGACCATCAACCGATGCAACATGATGCCAAATCAATTTGGTTACGCTTAATTTTTAGCAGAACAAGCATGTCGTTACACCAATTTGAGTTTTTAACCCATGATATAGAGTATTCCATCGGACCATATGACGACCTTCCTACAACAGTTAAGCGTAAACTGAAGTGGTACGGTCATGTATCACGATCATCTGGCCTTGCAAAGACTATCTTGCAAGGTACCGTAAGAGGGGGGAGATGAAGAGGTAGACAGAAGAAGAGGTGGGAAGACAACATCAAAGAATGGACAGGAATGGAGTTCACTGACTCCCAGAGGGCTGTCGAGAACAGGGAAACGTGGAGAGAGCTGGTTAGAAAGTCATCAATGGTGCCCCAACGATCCTTACGGGTTATGGGAAAGTGAAGTGAAGATAGAGTATTCCAACAAATTAAACCAATAGCATATATTATTGTAACAAAGCTTTAAATAGTCACACAGCATAGGTATTTTGTCTAATTAAAAATGTAATATAGCTATTTAGATGTCCTGTATGTTGCTATAATAGGTGTACGCAATAATTTGGCATTATGTGACCATACCTAGTATAAATTGATTATAAACGGATTATAAACAAATATAAATTGAATTTCTAACATGGCGCCATGCAAACGCCAAGTAAAGGTGAAATGCAATTTGACATGCTCTAGCTGCGACAGCTGGATAGACTTTGCAAAGTCCAGGTGTGCAAATTCGTGGGCAGAGGTGCAGGCAGATGATTTTCATTTCGTGTGTAGGGGTGTATGACAGTGAAATGTCTGCAGGAGCAGGTAAATGAGTTAAGACATATGATTTTGTTAATGACAGGGCAGGGTGAGAAAGAAGAGAGCAGAGGTAGTTAGAATGATGAGAGCAGAGGTGGTGAGAACAAGGAGAGCAATGGCAATGTGAGGGAGAAAGCTGGTAAGAAGAAGAAAGATGGAAAAAGGAAGAATGTGCAACAAAAGGAAGATAAACGAGTGAGTGAAGAGGGATTGTCAGGTGGTAAGATAGTAAAAGTTGATGATACAAGAGAAAGGTGGCATAGTGTACGAAAGGAAGGAGCTTTGCTCATGTAGTATCACAAGGGAAGGTGAGGAAAGTCCGGGTATTTATGGGGAATTCCATCATTAGGAAAGTGGATAAAACTGTAAACAGAGGAGATGATATAACAGTATGCCTACCAGGAGCAAACATAGAGGATATAGCAGTGAAGGCAGGACAAGTTATGGGTGGTGGCATGGGAGGTGCTGTTCTCGTGCATGTGGGAACGAACAATGCAGAAAAGGAGGGAATGTCAGCCATCATTGGTAAGTACAGGAGTTTGATCAAGACACTTAAAGAGGCATGAGTTGGACAGATTGTATTGTCGGGGATATTACCAATAATGGGAGGCAGGGGTGAGGAATATAGGAACTGTAGGAGGATGGCAATCAACACACAAATACAGAAGGTATGTATGGAGGAGGGAGTAGGCTTTGTAGACATGTGGTTAAACTTTGCGGGAAGAGATGACTTTTTCATGAGAGATGGACTTCATCTGACAGGGAAGGGCGCTGCAGTTCTTGGGTGTGAATTTATCACAGTTGTCGACGAGGGCACAGGTACCATAAATTATTTAAACTAGATGTGCAGGGGGAACTGACAGAGAAAACTCAAAGGAGTACTACTACAAATACACATCCAAAGAAATGTTCACCAATAATTTCAGACAATGAACTTAAATGTGTATGCTTAAATGCCAGGAGCATAGTAAATAAAAAAGTGAGTTAGACATTATGGTAGCAGATATTGATCCTCATGTAATAGGCATCACATAATCATGGGCAACTAAAGATACAGTAGATGCTGAGTTAGCACTGACAGGCTATGTAATGTATAGGAAGGATAGACGAGAAAGAAGGGGAGGTGGAGTAATTTTATATATTAAAGAATCTATCCTAGCATATGAAATAACACTGAAAAGTGAAGCAGATTATGAGGAAGTAATCTGATGTAACATAGTTACCAGGAACTCAACATTAACGATAGGAGTGGTTTATCATAGTCCTAACATAGGACAAATGGAAGATGTAAAATTACAAAATGCGATAAGGGAGGTGAGCAACATGGAGTGTGTTATAATGGGTGATTTTAACCATGGCCATATACAGTGGGAATCATTAGAGAATGCTGGAGGTGACGACCATCAGTTTTACTTCTAACACAGGATTGTTTCCTTACCCAACATGTTTTGAAACCAACCAGAGGTGGGAATGTGTTAGATTTAATTTTGTCTTCTCAAAATGAATTAGTTGAAAGACAAGCTAGAAAGAATACAATGAAGAGCAGCTAAAATGATTCCAGAATTGAGAGACCTTAGTTATGAAAGCCGCTTATTACAATGTGGTTTGACAACACTAGAGACCAGGTGACTAAGAGGAGACCAAATAGAAGTGATTAAAATAGTGAATGGTTATGAGGATGTTGACAGGAATATGTTCTTCAAACTTAAAGAAGGCAGTAGAACCAGAGGACACGAAGCAGCATTAGTTAAGGAGCAGTGTAGGTTGGACACGAGAAAGTACTCTTTCTCACAGAGGGTGATAAATGAATGGAACAAACTACCAAATGATTGTGTTAATGCTAGTAGTGTGAATATGTTTAAAAATAGAATTGACAGATATATGATAAGAGCGGGCTACACATAGATAGTAAAATTGTTGGACTCTCGATAAGCCAATAACTTCCTTGTCCACTTGCCATCTGGAACTTGTTGTTTGGGATGGCAATCTTGTTAAATCTTGTTAAATCATACAATTATAGCTTTTGTACAATAAACACATCATGGCTGGATTCTTTCCAGATAAGTTGAGATAGTGTTGGAAGGAAGAGGTCTGCCAGGGATGAAATGTAAAATGCCTTGAGTGGCCATATGAACCGGACAATACAATATATGGGAATATTAATTATCTGTAGACAGAACCTGACTGATACACTATTTTTATTATGATAAACCGCAACACATGAGCCATTGTATGATACATATTGCTTGTTATTCAGACCACATTCGCATGGGTAAATTATACAATTAAAGAGTGTTGGGTAAAGTCCTTATGAAAATATACCATGGTAAATGCCATGGTATACCATGGTGTTTTGAAACATCTAAACCATGATAAATCATGGTAAACCATGGTAAAATACTATGATATAAAATGATATACCATGGAAACCATGGTAATTGTTGTTTGGGATGGCAATCTTGTTAAATCTTGTTAAATCATACAATTATAGCTTTTGTACAATAAACACATCATGGCTGGATTCTTTCCAGATAAGTTGAGATAGTGTTTAGTTTTATAAGTATATATTTCATTCTTGATTCGTGTATCATAATTATGTATGTCACAGTTGAAGATTATTCTCCAGTTTTGTAAATAAACTGGTAAATTGTTATGTAAATATTTATAATAAAATTTTAATTGTTGTAATTTAAGAATGTCATCTACTTTTAACATGCTGAGCTTTTTATGGAGTGGCTCTGTTTGGGAATTATAGTTACTTAAGGTAATAATTCTCAATGCATTCTTTTGAAGTTATAATAACGTTTTAATTTGTTGTGATAACACGTTTTAATTTATTTAAAATACCAATCTTTTTAGAACATGTGTTTGAATTTTTTTCAGTATGTCTTTTCCAGTTCAGATTTATATCAATAATTAAACCTAAGAAATTAAATTTCTTAAATTGTTCAATATTTATATTGTCTATCTTCAGAGTAAGCGTCTGTATATTTTTATTTGTCCTTTGTAATGTCATATATTTAGATTTTGCAATGTTTAATGCTAATTTATTTATTTTGAGCCATTCATTTATTTTTAAAAGTTAATCATTTATTAGATTCTAAAGATTCTAAAGATTCTAAATTGTCATTTTGTATGCTATCATTAAAAGTATTTAAAGTACTTGATAAGGTTGTGTCATCAGCATAAATGATGAAATTAAACATTTTACTGGCTTTTGCAAAATCATTGATATATATATATATATATATATATATATATATAATAAATAACAGAAGTCCTAGGATTGAGCCCTGTGGTATGCCAGTTGTTATTGGTAACATGTTTGATTTTATATGATCAATTTCAGTATATTGTTTACGGTTATTTAGGTAGCTACTGAATAAGTTCATACTTGTACCATTTATACCATAATATTTAAATTTGTCAATTAAAATTAAATGGTCAGTGGTATCGAATGCTTTAGAAAGGTCCAAATATATGTTTATGGGTATTTCATCTTGATCCATTTGGGTTATAATAAGGTATATGGAGTTACCTCCATAGTCAGTACCACGTGTCTCGATCTTCGTCTTTCATGCACTCGATAAGTGCCCCACAAAACGTTTGTACAAGGCCCCTACATTGTTAATCTGGCACTGGTGATGCATGCTTATGGGATAAGAACATCTGAAACAACGATTGCAATTGCTAACTATGCCATACCACAATATGCCTGTAACATATCATGCGTTGTATGAAGAGCGATATTACACAGGTGTATCGTTCTGCCTCTGTTTGTAGTAAGATTACATAATAATTACCTACAGCTGTTGTAAATTAAGTGCGTGCTATTGCAGAAGTGGTGTTTGTATTAAGGTCTAGTAAAAAATAAACTAGTTTCTCGTCTTCGCCCGCTTACTTTTTTGCTACCGTCTCCTTTTTATTATTTACTATTGAAGAAAGAGATTATTAAAAAGACAGTTTTGTTCGGTTCTGTGAAGGATCTCTGTCTAAAACTTGCTGTCGGAAGTACTATTATACTCTTTCAGTTCACTCTGCATGTCATTTTGTTCCCGTTCTATATTTGAATCCACAAACCCCTGAAGAAATCATGAATTAAGTCAAGTGTGGATGTAAACGTGGGTGAAAGAAGAAGTACAGTTGTTTTGTTAACAATATTCCATGCACTGAGGTATGTGGCTGCGTAGGATTTAGCTGCAGCAACACAGCTCGCATCGACGAGCAAATCGGATCGACTGGTGATGATGATGTTTGAGGTTGAAGTGTCAGCCAACACAATGTCAATGAACACTTAAAGTATAAAGTAGTTCGCCGTTCAATTTAAACTATTAATAGCCGTGTTATTACAGCAATGTAATGTGTATGGTGCTTATTCATTTACATGCGAAGTGTCTGCAATTTCCTTTCAAAATGTACTACTATGCATGCATTTGGGTTTAACATACCAGGTACTTATAGTGATTTACGGCGGCCGTTTTGAAATAAAAAAAATCGCTGTCGTAGCCTTCCTAATCCATAATATAATTTGTTTAAGGATATGTCACTATAAATAGGATATCGTTATATCATCAACTTAAAGTCAAGAATACCGGGAAAAGGGCCCATATTCAATCTGGCAGCCATCTTGAATTTGCCACCCTATTTTTAAAACCTTTGTAACTTAAATAATACCGCTATTTTGAAATTCAAGATGGCGGCCATCTACTACCGCTCACATATATCTAAACAATAAATATCTAATATATAAATGGGTATTGTCGATGCCAAGGGCTCCAGGCACCATTACTAACATGTCAAGAATAATTTTAAATGTCATTATAATGGAAAATTGTGCAATTTATATGGTGGCGACGATCTTGAATTTTTATACACTTATTCTGCTTAGAAAAATTGCCACCCTAATTTTGTTAAGTCTTTATAGCTTAAATATTAAAAATCAAGTGAAAGTTTGCCTTTAACAAACATTCGGCACGAAATTCTTATTAGAAAAATTGCCACCCTAATTTGTTTAAGTCTATAACGTAAAGATTCAAAATCAAGTGAAAGTTTGATTGTAACAAACATTCTGCACGAAATTACACAATGGCCTACACTAAGTTCTGCGCCCTGTAATCAGACGGCGATTTCGTCGCAACTAAATGTTGCGACGTCGTGAGAATGCATTTGTGGGTATCGACGACATCCAGGTATGTTCCAGTTAAGCATTTTGTCAAATTGTACGTTGTACTTGCATCTGCCGTGTTTTAAAAGCGGCACTAAAGCCTTACCAATGGCTGTGAATCGCGCCGCATGAAAAATTTCAACAAAAGTAACTAACTGACTGCGTTGATTTATAGATTGAATGCGTGTTATAATATAATCATGTAGGCAAGCTTAACAACATTTGAACTGCGATTTATGCTTGCATACGTACATATATGCATACATACATACATACATACGAAGTCACAAACTACTTTATATTAAAGGTTAGCCCAGCTGCCCTGCGTTGCACGGGAGAAAAGAACTACATATTAAAATGTTGGTAGGGCAATGCCATGGCGATGAAATCGTCACAAAAATGACATACAAATTCCGGTTTCACGAAGCGTTCGGTAGACGTTTGACGTAGATCACGTAACAATGGCAGAAACACGCATAACGTCCACATAAGTAATATCCCGACCCCCGGAGAATTTCGAATATTTGTTAATGTACCACAACCATGGGCCCCCGGGCACGCCTGCAAAATTTTAGCTTTTTTAGACTGTCAATAAGCCATTGGCTTCTTTGTCCACTTGCCATCTGGGTGTTTTGTCTTGGATGGCAATCTTGTTAAATATGGTTAAATCTTTATGGAACAGCCCTATTTGAACAATTAATAAATATTGCCTGATTCATTGAAATGTGGATGTTCATTCGCGTGTTTGCCTACGTGTATGTAGCATTCAGTCAAGTATAAGTCACATTACAGATATATTTCCATTCACTGTTCCATACTCCATTTAATAATTTATATTCAATTCACATTTGTTTGTTATGTAAGAATCCGGGGGATGTTTCCCCTTTGGTAATTACAAATTAAAAGCTTAATATAATGAAGATGTGAACACCTACATTGTTGTGCACATTGTGTATAAGACGTATAAGTGTGTATAATAAAATTAATATAACAAAAGTAACATGTGCGAGTGACACTTGCTTTGCGATCCACACGTTCTTTGCTATAACAACGTGCCCCGAATGATGTAACAACTTGCCCCGAGGACCGGCTGCTGTGTTCTATGGCAAGCTACGTCAGTACGTTGTACGGATGGACGGGAACCGGCTGCTTTGTCCTGTGTTCTGTGTTCTATGGCAAGCTACGGCAGTCTAAGCGAAACGTTCGGCGACCACGTTTGCACTATATAGACTGCACGAAGAGACACCCTGGAGCTGCCGGTATTGAAGTGAAAGGCTGGGACGAGACGGCACACTACAAGAGACAGGAGCACGTGAACTGCGGTCGTCAAACAACGAGTCCCCGACGCTGAATCTACAAGATGAGCTGAGGCGGTGATGAGACGGCAATGCTGCCACGAACGTGCACACGCTCTGGCAGACCAAAGAGGAAACATTCCGACATACACCTATCAACACTGAGGACGAGTCGTGGCTGCTCGCATACAACCTCAAAACAACCTCGCCGGAAGCTGCACCGTGGAGAGGGACTCCCCGCAGAGAGGGACTCTCGGAAGTTGCACCGTCGAGAGGGACTCCATAGAAAACTCCCCGGGGATTGCACCATCGAGGGGGACTCCCGGAGGCTGCACCGTCACGACGGACTCCCCGGACGCTGAACCGTTGAGAGTGACTCGATCCCCGGGGGATGCACCGCAGAGAAGGACTCTCGGAAGCTACACCGTCGAGATGGACTCCACAGAGGAACTCCCAGGAGGTTGCACCGTCGAGAGTGACTCTCGGAGGCTGCATCGCGGAGAGGGATTGCCGGAGGCTGCACCGTCGAGGGGGACCCCCGTAGATTGCACCGTCGAGAGGGATTCCCCGGGTATGCACCGCAGAGAGGGACTCTCGGAAGCTGCACCGTCGAGAGGGACTCCCCGGAGGCTACACCGTCGAGAGGGACTCCACGGAGGCTACATCGTCGAGAGGGACTCCCCGGAGCCTGCATCGCGGAGAGGGATTGCCGGAGGCTGCACCGTCGAGGGGGACCCCCGTAGATTGCACCGTCGAGAGGGATTCCCCGGGGATGCACCGCAGAGAGGGACTCTCGGAAGCTGCACCGTCGAGAGGGACTCCCCGGAAGCTACACCGTCGAGAGGGACTCCCCGGAGGCTACACCGTCGAGAGGGACTCCCCGGAGGCTGCACCGTCGAGAGGGACTCCCCGGAGGCTACACCGTCGAGAGGGACTCCCCGGAGGCTGCATCGTCAGAGTGACTCCCAGAGACTACACCGTGGAGACTGACTCCCCGGAGGTTGTACCATCGAGGGGACTCCCAGAGGCTGCACCGTCGAGAGAGACTGCACAGAGGAACTACCCGGAGGTTGCACCATCGAGAGAAACTCCTGAAGGCTGCACCGTCGATAGGAATTCCCCGGAAGCGAGTGACTCTCGGAGGCTGCGCCGCAGAGAAGGATTGCCGGAGGCTACACCGTCGAGAGGACACCCCGGAGGCTGCACCGTCGAGAGAAACTGTCCGGAGGCTGCACCGTCGAGGGGGACCCCATAGATTGTATCGTCGAGAGGGATTCCCCGGAGGCTGCACTGTCGAGAGTGACTCCCCAGAGGATGGACCGTCGAGAATGACTCATCGGAAGCTGCATCGTCGAGAGGGACTCCCGGAGGCTACACCGTCGATAGGGACTCCACAGAGGCAGGCTGCACCGTCGATAGGGACTCCACAGAGGCTGCACGGTCGAAAGGGACTCCCGGAGGATTGACCGTCAAGAATTAATCATCGGAAGCTGCACTGTCGAGAGGGACTCCCCAGAGACTGGGCCGTCGAGAGGGACTCAAAAGAGGCTGGACCTTCGAGAGTGGACAGCAGGGCGGCTCCCCGGTGGCTGGATCGTTGAGAGTGGTTCCTCGGTGGCTGGACCGTCGAGAGCTGATCTCCTGTGGCTTGAGGATGCACCGTAGAGAGGGACTTTTCGGAGGCTGCACCGTAGAGAGGAACTCCCGGAGGCTGCACCGTCGAGAGTGACTCCCCGGAGGCTGGGCCGTCGAAAGTGACTCCCCGGAGGCTGGGCCGTCGAGAGTGACTCCCCGGAGGCTGCACCGTCGAGAGTGACTCCTCGGAGGCTGGGCCGTCGAGAGCGAATCCAGAGAAGCTGGACCTTCGAGAATGGACCGCGGGGCTGGACCGTCGAGGGCGGCTAACCGGTGGCTGAACTTTGGAGAGTGGTTCTACTGTGGCTGGACCGTCGAGAGCGGATCTCCTATGACTTGACCACGGGGTCGGATCTATTAACTATTATTATATTGATACAACTTATCATAATATATTATAATTAATTATTTACTCACAACCAAATGCCATTTGAGCATACTCAGTCTAATTGTAGCTGCGCTTTTGTATAGAGCTTACAAATACTTGTGTAAGTTCGTCGTTATGCGGCGTTGGTTACGTGGTTACGTACGTGGACTGTTTATTAATAGCGAATGACGTTTTACGCCACGTGTGTAGGCGTTTCAGTAACCTGGCACAAGTGATCTTTCTGGTTTTGTCAAGAATGGTTCCAACTGAAGTAAAATACCCAAGTGGAAGCCTTGAACACTCATTACGATCATGTAGTAATATTGATGAGCACAAACTGGAGCTTATACAAACAGAACTTCATAAAATGTCAAATAACATTAACAATTTAGATGATAAAGATATTGACTATATCACTGACAGTATTTGTGATTTATTAAAAGATTCTGCAAAACATATTGTTTTCGTGTTAACAGTCGCAGTAACGTATCCATCAAGAGTAGAACTAATAAAAAGCCTTGGTTTAATCAATCTTAAGTTGTACGCATAAGCGCAATATATGTACTTTGCCGCAAAGCGAAAGCATAACAATTTTCTCTCAGATTTAAGTAACCTACAACTTAAATATACGTGTAAAGAATATCAGAGGGAATTTAATTTGCAATTAAGAAAATACAACAAAAACTTTCAAAATATATTTAAAATAAAGATCTTAAGGCTTATTGGAATTTAATTAAAGGGTCTTCAGTTAAAAATGAACTTCAAAATGTTAATTTGCAATCTTTTGTTGACCACTTAAAAAATCTGAATTGTGATGATGTAACTAATAATGAAAGTTATGTAGACATTGATGCTCTAATTAATTCAGCTAATAATTACTTCATAAATGCTCCATTTACTGATGAAGAAGTATTAAAAAGCTGTACGCAGTTTAAAAAATAACAAGGTATGTAGTTCTTATCTAAGATTTAATGAATTTCTTAAAGCTTCCACTCCTAAAATGTTATCTGTATTTACAACATTGTTCAATTTGGTTTTAGAATCAGGTTTTATTCCTAAGTTGGTGTATTAAATGTAATATACAACATGTATACTAATGCCAAGTCTTGTATTAAAATTAATGATAGTTGTATGTCTGACTTCTTAGAATGCAATCAAGGAGTAGGATGGGGAGAATCTCTCATTGTAATTTGCAATTTTTCTTAATGACATTAAAGATTTTCTTAGAAAATCTTTTAATGGTTTAACTATGGTTTCTGATCTCATTAATGACAAACTTCAAACTAATGATGTATGTGTTTTACTAAAGTTGTATATATTATTGTATGCTGATGATACTATCATAATGAATCAGCCACTGAACTTCAGGATTGCCTAAATTCAGTCTCTCATTTTTTTAAATTATTATCATCAAAAATCAATACAACTAAGTCTAAACTTTTAAAGGTAAAACCCATAAAATTCCTACATTCTCTTTCAATGGAACATACCTGGATGTTTGTTTTGACTATGTTTATCTTGGTGTCAACATGAATTATAATGGAAGGTTTGTTTTTGCTAAGCAAAGGCAATACGTGCAAGCAGAGAAAGCTATGTATAGTTTGATTAAAAAGTCACGACAATAACTTCTTCCAATCGATATAATATTTCAACTATTTGATCATGCTGTTGTACCAATTTTGTATATGGTTGTGAAGTAGGGGAAGACAGTGTTAGTTGAGCCACTGGGTTAGTTGAGCCACCCTTGTTTCCCAGGAAACTACAGCAGCGACAGTTACACGGTACCACGCAGTGATTGAACATGTTATTAGAACATGATTGACGTATAATAGGTTACGTTTGTCACAACGGTCAGAACATGTGAGCTAAAAGTATGTTTTTTGGCGATTTTCAAAACTTTTAGTAATTGTGATTAATGTCTGCTGGTGTGTAAACTATCAACACACAAGACCAAACTTTGTTGTTTGTGCCACTTACAAATGGTTTAACTATGCACAGAGAAGAAGATTACTTACATCACTTCACGCATTAATGAGAAGATAACTAAATAAGCTTAATTGTCAAAACGGGGCTAGTTGAGCCACCCAAGACCCAAGGGAGGTTTAGTTGAACAGCGGTTAAAGACCGAAGAAGAGTATTCTTTACCCCAACATACATCAATGAATGCATTTTTCCGAGCAAATTTGGACATCGGATAGCTACAAGACAACATAATAGCAATTAGTTACACTGGTTGCAATTTACCTATAAGTCTATATTAATTAGGTGTTTTGACTTATTAATTAAGCATGTAGACTTGCCAGAGACGTGTTGGGTACATGTGTTGCTGAGTTGTTACGAAATTGTTGTACAAGGCCTACGTAAATTATACAAATATAGCATTTACGAAACTTACGCAAACCGTGGCTCAACTTACCCCGCACCAAGTGTTAGTTGAGCCTGCTTACCAACCCTATTTGAATGAACTAGATATAATTATCTGTGCATGCTAGATATATTATCTTGGTATAAAGTTATATATTAATAATCATAGTTTATGTGAGTAAAACAATTTTTATTTATGAATATGATTGCGCCCTAGATTTAAAAAAGAATGAAAAATGGCTCATCTACCACTGCCTTCCCCTATGGGTGTGTGAGAATTGTGACATAATTGAAAAACTTTACTTGGAATTACATATCAACAAATCTACTTCTAAATGTATGATAAATGGTTAACTAGGCAGACCACCACTAGTGATACAAATTAAGCAAAGGATGGCTAATTTCTGGATTAAGCTAGCACAAGGAAAACATTCAAAGTTATCAGTGATAATGTACAAATTATTACTCAACTTAAATAATAACAGTGAGCATATATCACCTTGGATAAAAACTGTTAAAACTATTTTCTTTGAAAGTGGTCTTTCTAACGTTGGCACTTTCCTAATGTCGCCAATCACAAATGGCTAAATAATTGTCTTAAAATCAGACTTCATGACGAACGTATTCAAACATGGTCATCAAATATATTTCACAATGATAATGTATAGAGTATTCGAGTTTGAACCATACTTGACATTGTTACCGGAGAGAATTATTTTTACTCAATTTATGCTGGGTAACACAAAATTGCCTGTTGCAACAGGCAGATGGTTCAATATTGATAGAAATGAAAGGTATTGGACTTTGTGTATTAGAAATTAGATTGGGGATGAATTTCATATATTGTTTCAATGTGACACTTTGAAATAGATTTCTGACTAGATATTATTTTTATTAATCACCCTAAATCTTTCAAGTCCTCTGTGTTGTTTAATAATCATAGTTTAAATAAAGTAATAAGAATTTATAAATTGATCAAAATAATAATTGGTAAGTTTAACTAACATTGACTGTTCTTATTGTTTAAAAATTTTATGAGTACTATGGGTATTGTATATTTATCTCATACACCACTGTATGGTATTAGAGAATAAAACTTGACTTGACTTGGCAGTTACTTGTTAGACTCCGTTTTGAATCATAACCGATGCCTCTCATTTTGGTGGCACAAACCTGTATGTGTAAGGGGGAAAATCGCAATGTTTCATATATTTATTGGCTTGACATCAACTACTCCACACATCGCCCTAAATTATGATGTAACCAAGTTCACAGCCATCTCTTAACATCTTCTGCCTTTAACAATCACATGGTAATGCGAGAAATGTTCAATGCAGTCGATGTAAACGGACATTTTCAATTTCTTAATGTGATTGTTTTTTGGGTGGTAGTCACACTCACATCTTGATGATAAATACTGTACCTACTCTGAGGTAGTCTAAAGAAATGAGGCTTATTTTCTATGTAAACTATGTAATATTTTGTTTGAAGCCGTATTCAGAAGAACACATCATTTACATTCGAGAAAATACACACCCTAACCTACAAAATAGTACCATATAGAAGTTTTTAGTCGTGTTCCAACATGATGAATTTTGTATTTGGAAACAAGACTGATGATTCGCGAAATATTATGGACATACAATGTACAAGTACATAAAAACCTACATGGTAGGACCTACATGCTAGGACCTACATTGCAAAACGGCAACTGTGATTTTTCAAACTTTCACAGTATCTTATATGAAATCAAAGTTAATAATCTATCTATGGGTCAGGATAAAAACACATACAACATTTCAAGGCTTTACGCATACCCATCAGGGGCGTAGCCAAGAAGACACGTAGACAATGATACCCATCAGGGGCGTAGCCAAGAAGACAATGATAATGCCCGGCAATACGAGTCTATCATATCTACAGAATGGGTTCAGTCACCACCTCTCCGTCATTTGGGCGGAATGTTAGCAATAAACCGTATGCTCTTTTTGATGACTGAAATGGAGGATGATGCTTTCTGCATCCGTCTTGTCCTTGTTGACATGCGTAAGGGCCAATCCCGACAAGCGCTCAGCCTGTCGCTTAGCCTGTAATTTGACTCTCAACAAAGCTATTTTTAATTACTTTTCTTTCATATCAATTAAATATTTGTCATCATTTTAACAAATAACCAAGTATAATAAACAACTTAAACTGCATGAAGGCAACAAATTAAATACTTTATTATATACAACAAATAATATAAGTGACGGAAAAATACGTGTCACCATAATACGATACGAGCTAGCATATCATAACTGATATTTTTTACTTATTTTATTATTTGACCGAAGTTGAAAACAATAGCAGTTTGTCGTGGTATTGGATAGAGTAAATTAGCCTGTCAAATGACAACAGAAGCAACATTTCTTGTATGCTCTGAATTAATCAGCATGTGGAAAAGAAACCACGTCTGATTGAGGTGTCAGTAAATTTACTGAATAAACGTTTGTTTATTCAGAATACAGTTTTAAATGGGAATAGAAATTAATTGATAAATGGTAGAAACAGCTTCCCATAATAATTCAAATTTGAAAAACCGTTTGCTACATTAAATGTTCTTAAACAACAACACACAAAAATTGTAGTTGTCATTAGTTTTTCAAAGTGGCAAGTATATAGTTGGTATCATGTCACTGTATCTTAAATTTAATATAGCAAAACATTAAACAAGAATATATCCAGTAACACTGGTTGGTCAAGAGATTCTACACTAATGCAAACATGTATAGCAGTGTATCACTGGCATTATCAGACAGATGTTAAATGTTCAGAATCCACATTTGATGACCTAATCTTCACAGTTACAATAATCAGGAAGAGAAACTCAGTCAAGATATCAAGTAAATACACCTAACTTCATCTGACCTCAATGCCTTATGACTAGCGAAATTTAGTGTTATTAAGTTCTAAACAATTTCAGCATGAACAAGACATCATGATAGAACTCAGTATACAGAATCTCGAGCCAGACTATTCAACTCCTAGCATTAACATTCTCCTCGAGTTCAAATGTTCGATGAACGTATCAACTCAGTAGTACTGGTGGTCAACAAGGCAAGGCTGTTGTTGTTTCTCTGATGCTCCACTAATCCCTTTGTCAACACAACTGTCACCGATTGAGCGACGGTCATCGTCCCCACTGTTAGAGTCACCATTGTCACTCAACCCCGTGACTGTGGTTCGGTTGCAACTGGTCGAGTCAGGGAGATTGGTGGATCCGTTCTGCACCTCGATGTTCGCCCCACTGTTGTGGTTTTCCTGCCACAGCTGGTAGTCCGCCTCCCCCAGCTCTATCTCGTCCACGTCCATTCCGTACCCCTCTCCAACATCACCCTCACATGTCAGTGTTGTGTGTACGGCGACAACATCACATGGTTGTGGTTCCATGGCGCTTTCTAAGTTAGCCGCATCAGTCGCCGAGTTATCACTGAACGACACTGGCGCATCCACGGTGGTTTTTGTGTGCTGACTGCTGGCGCCACCTGGTGAGGTCTCCTGCTGCATAGAGTCGAGAATGTCCGTCAGCTGTTGTTCGATGTTCCCGTCATCATCCATCAGGTCCAATCCCACAATGCCCTCGTCGTGGATATCAGCGGACATTGTTCCCTGCGTTGCTGGCAAGAGGTTCGCCAGGTCCTGACCAATTTCACCCGACTCCATCTGCTGGCGTAGCATTGACACTAACCTGGAGGCTCCTTCAAGAATTGAATCCTGCATGTTGAGAGCAGCGCCATGTGGTGATGGTGTTGATCTTGCCGGTATTGTATCCGATCCAGCTGTGGCATCCATCTTGTCGTCGCTGTTAGCAGGATCGACCGCTGAGCTCGTGCTCGCTGGTGTAGTAACCACCGTTAGCTTCAACCTGTTATTGTTCTCTATTCGCACCCTTGTCGTGTAAACCGACAGCTCCTCGACCTTTGAGTAGCAGTGGTCAAGGTCGACATTCGATGCCGCCTCTCTGTTCTGCTTGGAACTACCGCTACACCGTGCCCCGCTGCCTGCTGGGATTGTTATATTCATCAACTCCTCTGCCTCTCGCTGTCTCTTCTCCCGGTGATAATCTATGATGCTGCGCAGTCGAGCACATCCAAACCTCTTTAATCTTCTCAATTTCACACCCTTTTCAGTCAATCCCTTCTGCCTTTTACTGTTCACCAATTTACTGTTCACCAATTTCTTCTTCTTTCCTTTTGTCAACTTCAAGGGTAGAGGCTTTGTACCATAAGGTGGCTTCTTTGTCTTTATGGGGTGTGTGACTGGCACCACTTTCTGTCGCTTAGCAACTGGAGGCGGTGTCGTCGCGCTGTTGAAGTAGCAGTGGTCTGGGTCGTCTCCCACCAGTTCCTGGTCTGGATGCAGCTTCTTCAGGTGTTTACCAAGAGCAATCCTGAAAACACAACCAATGGCTGTGGAAATATTGCTTTCAAACCAGAAAACACAGAAAAGTGCCCCCTGAAATCAAACAATAATTTTGTACTTAAGTATTACTCATGGATAACATAATTCAACTGTAAAAGGGTGTATGTAAGTATTATACTTCTTTTAGCCCTTTTTCAACAATTTGCAACAAATTTTTTAATTAACGATGTTACTTTTCCAACATCTATTTGTTGAAATAAAGATAATCATTCATGAGGGATATGACTGAAGTTTGTCTTGCTAGTCAACTCAAGTAAGACGTACATGAGGTCAACTGCAAATCTATAAGAAATACCTTTTTTATGTCTATATTCTATTGGTAATTACTAAATGGGCAAATGTTTTGACAACAGCACTGTATTGATGATGTGTCTTTCAAATATCTCCAGTCCATTCAGATCACATCTCCAAATGACTTTTTGTTTCTAAAACTAAGTTTAAACCGGGCAAGTGTGCTTTATCTGTAGCTCTGTCTAAAATCTGGAATGAACTCTCCATCACCTTAAAATCATCTAAAACTACAGCTACCTTCCAAAAAAACATTGTTTGTTGTTTTGATATTGCATTTCCACCTTAAATCCTGATGGGCCCTCTCTCTAATGATGAATGTTGCACACCCCTGCCCACGAATCATGCTAAACGACTCTAGTTTGTTGCACCTCTGAGCTAGGGTTCCTGAAGATCTAGGCACAATACTAGTTTTATTGTTATTATTCACCCAGGCGAAGTCACACTGCTTTGTGAGGCTGTGACTTCAACCAAGTCTCACCTGGAGTAGCAGCGATAGTTGCACTCTGGACATATGATCGCGTCACGACCCGCCGTAGGTCCAGACATTGATGCCATCGTTGGGTGCTCCTTCAGCTTGTGCCGTTTCAGCTCAGCAAAACTCGAGAGTTCAATGCCACATGTCTTACACAGGTGGATGCTGCGAGTCGCGTGGCGGACCATGTGTACCTTGAGTTCTCGGTATGACACGAAGGTACGGTCGCATTCACTGCACATGTGCGGGCGTTCGACATGTTCTGCCTTCTGGTGAACCCTGTACAACAGACCACGTGACATGTTGACCTGGTAAGATTCTGCCTGAAAAACATCAATAACAATTTGCGACTGCTTTCCTGGCTATTCGCTATTCCATAATACCATCACAATACTATAGTAATAGTTACAAAACTATCACAATACTACTGCAATAGTAATAGAGCTATCTATGGCAAAAGTAGAACCACTGTGCTACCACTCCAATAGTCACCCCCAGAGACTTATCGTCAATTACATTATACGAATACCAATTCCATACCTATTACAAATACCAATTCCAATCACACCTCAAAAATACCAATTCCAAAATACCAATTCCAATGATCAATTCCATATTGAAATAAAAGTATGTGAACAGGGCAACCATAGACAAAAATAACATCTATTTTAGAGCAGCTTTATTTCATTTCTGCATATTATGGTACATAATGGCAAACAGATATGATATACACATTATATTTTATTATTTATAGCAAATAATTTGAGTAACAAAGTTACACGATTTACTTGAAAAGATAACCAAAAATACCAATTACTTTTTCATTAATTTCAATTACTTTGATTGGCAATTCAAATCCAATTAAAATATAATTTAACCCAAGTCTGGAAGCCATCACCCATCAATTATGGTTTGGAACTGTTTTCCTAGCTATCTGCTATTCCGTGATACTATTGCAACATTATCTCAATGGTTATGAACTATCAAATTGCAATATATAATAATGTTACAGTTATCTAAGGCAATGGTAAAACTATCCTCAGTAGTCAGTCATACTGATAACAATGACTTACTTGAGGAGAAGAGGAGTCTTTGCAATAAAGGTGCATTTGTTGCATTTCAGGTCTTCCACATGGACCTTCTTCACGTGGCGGTCCCGCACCTTCTCGTTGCGATAGACTTTCTGGCAGAGGTCGCACTCGACACTGACATACGGCACAAGGTCATGGGTCTTCACCATGTGCAGCTTAAAGTCATCTTGAAGTCGGAACTCCATCTGACAGACGTGGCACTTTGGGCGACGATACTTCTCCGGTGGATTCAGCAGACTGATATTGCCAAGGAGTTTCTTTGCGTGTCGCTGGTGGTAGTGTTTGCGCAGTTGGCGCCACACGTCCCACGGGGAGTCATCACGGCAGAAGATGCACACAAGACCGGTGTCCTGGTGCGAGAGCGTGTGGATCTTCTTGATGGTTTTCTTGTGGAACACCAGGGGGCAGTATGGGCAGCCAAGGTAGTAGATGGCATCAGCGGTCTTTTTGACATCCATGCATTCGTTGGTGATGTGCTGCTGGACGTGTTTCCAAGTTGTCAGAAGCATGCCGCAGTAGATGCACTTGAACCTACTGTTATAGTGGAACTCAAGATGACTCGACAGCTCTTCCTCATTCTCAAACGAGATGCCGCACAGCGTGCAGCCATACTGCTTCGTCGTGAGCATCACGTAGTGCTGACACTTGAGGTGACGAAGCAGGTCATACCAGTGCGTGCACGTCACGGCGTAGTCACACAAATGGCAGTAGAGATTCGTCCGGCAGGAGTTGCCATCGAAGCGGTGCGCCCTGTTGTGCATCTCGGCTGCCTGGCGGTTGTCGAAGCACTGTCCGCCTTGCTGGTACATGCACCGGAACATCTTCTCACCGGTCGGGATGTACTCAAACCTTGCATAGCACACCTTCCTCTTATTCTCACAAGTAACCACTGCTAGCGAAGGCGCAACATTCGCTATTGTTCTAATGCTAGTCTTTGATGATGCTGTTGATTTTTTTGTTTCAGTAACCATGGAGTTGCTGTGATCTCTGAGAATATCAGTAGTTTGCACAGGCATTTTCTTTTCAGGGTCTTCTGAATGTTTCTTGTGTGAATCAACATCGCCATATCCAATATCTGTTCTGTTGGACTCACCCTCTCCAACTTTCTTTGCACTGCAACTGTCACCGACTTTCCCAGACACATTCTCTGATGACACCTCTTGCTTGCCGTCACTCGAAAAGTTTAACCGTTTGAAATCTCTGGCCACACCATGTACATGTCCTGCTTCATGATTACTGACACTAGAATTGGTATCTCCCCCTACTATCTGCCCACACAATGATGCTATGTCCCTCAGAGGTTTCACACCCAGCCCTTTCTCCGAGCTAGTTGCATCCCCAGAAGCCTGCATCTCTATCCTGGTTGGAAAATCTTTTACAAATGATTTTGTGTTACCCTCTAATGGTGTTGTTTCCATTTTCTCCATTCCATCCCCAGACTTTACACCAATGCTGTCTTCTTGACTGCCTGAAGTATCTGTTCTGACCGACTCGCTGGTCTGTTTTACAATGTTTGTTTTTGAAATAGTACCATGGCTCTCTGTTGAGTTGGCCACCCTCCCTGGTACATCTTCCATCAGATCTGTCATCTGTGACTCTGTAGTACATACGTTGACTGCTGGCATGACATGCATCTTTGCTTTGTCACTAGTTCTGTTGTTAGTTGTTTCATTGTCAGTAGATTTCTCTGTCTTTTCAGTTGATTTGTTTTCACTCGAATGGACTTCATTGTTAGCATTGCCTCCACTAGTACTTGCTACGTGTACAGCCTCAACTCTATCTACCTGTTTAGTCTTACTAGTTTTTCCTAGAATACTCCCAACAATATCCTCAACAATCCTCCTGCAGATTGCCTCAGCTACTGTTTCATCTGCATTTTCAATGTGATCAAGAGATGCAGAACCAGACTTCAGATGATCAAGCGATGCAGAACCAGACTTCAGATGATCAAGCGATGCAGAACCAGACTTCAGATGATCAAGTGATGCAGAACCAGAACTCAAACTGGATTCTCCTGATTTCATCCCCTCCTCATCCTCAGCCTCTTCCTCCTCTATAAGTCTCCAGAGCTGCTGCTCTGTAAACGTCCTGATTGGCGTCTTCTCTCCGTCTGCAACATCACCGGTTTCGCTGCCTTTGACCTTTTTCGCCTCACTTTCATTCCCTGCTGGATTGTCACCATCGTCCAATGACTTTCGCTTTACGGTTGACATCATATAGTTCGTACCTTTACACCTCTTCTCTCGTGCGACTGGCCGCGTCTGAGTCGACATATTCTTCACAAAAACCTTTTTTGCTGCCTGCGTCACAGGTGGGGTCAATGGGGGGTATGGTACCGGCATACCACCCGGCACCATGCCACTTCCTGTGGTGCCAGGCATCATCATGCGAGTTCCTGGTCGGACTATACTCTTCATGTAAATCGGTGAGTCGGTGGTGGAGCCCGGGGCACCGGTAGAGGGCGGAGTTTGATATGGGGGTGGCATCAGTTTGGATGGCAGTATCTGCTGCGGGGGTGACAAGAAGCCAGGGTTGTTAAGTTGTGTGGTAGACGTGACGGGGGAATAGGCTCCATACTGTGGCCCATTACCCATCGTCCACATGCATGCTGCGGGGTTGGGCGCAAATGGTCCATCCCACCCAGGGTTATGATGCATGCCTGGTGAGAACCTGGTTGCCGTGGTAATAGAAGATGCTTCAGATTTCTCTACCACAGAATCTGGTCCAGTCACCGGGTTAGCTGATCCAGGTAGGTAATTTATCTGTGGACTCGGCACTTGGTACATACTGGTGCCGGGCCTTGGCATCCCATTGTTTTGTATGGTCAGCATACCAGCCGACATACCGGCAGAAAACTGTGTTGCCATCTGCATGGGATTGTCAGAACTGAAGCAAAGACTCGACATTGGAACTCTCATTCCTGGCAGCATGTGTGCACCACCAGGTAGCAGCACTGACATTGGGTTACCAACAGAACATGCAGTGTTCGATGGTTCGACCTGAACCCCTTTGTCCACACAGTCCACCTGGTGGCTGACCTGCACAACTTCTGCATCATAAATCGACTTTCCACAGCGGCAGTCACGACGCACAAACCCACATAGCCAACACTGACCCTCGATGTAGCGGATGAGAAACTGGAGCACCGTTCCACGTGCCTTCTGGAAACTGTCACACCACGGGTACACAACGAGGAACGCGAGCAGCGTGCCAATGTGCATGTAACCGACCTTTGCGACGGTGTGAAATTTGTGAAGGTCGTACAGACTTGACAGATGTATGAGTGTGTCAAGGGCCCGCAGTCGACAGTCAGTGTTGAACAAGTCGATAATTGACTGAACCTTCACGTATTTGTACTCGACACAATTCAGTCCAGTTTGCGATGTCGGCAATGGATTACTTGGCTCGTACACCGTCTTAGTATTGGGATCGATTATGTAGACCGGCAGCGATATTAGACCTGGCCAGTTGAGCTTGTAGGGGTCAGCACTGTCTCCTTTTGGAAAGGTTTTGTCATGGTCTGCATTGCCTGGGCTTTCATGATGGTCTCCACTGCCTAGGCTTTCATGATGTTCTCTATTGCCTAGGCTTCCATGGTGGTCTCTATTGCCTAGGCTTCCATGGTGGTATCCATTGCCTTCTTTTTGCAAGCTCTTATTGTGTATACTTTCTTCTGATATCCCCTTAAGAAGATCTACACTGTCTTTGTGTGGCAAGCTCTCACACACCTCCCTGCTGTCTGCTTGGAACAACCAGCCACAAGGATCCATGCTGTCTTCTCAAAGCAAGGCTTCAGTGGACATTCTTCAAGGCAGATCTACAACCGAAAACATTAAATCCATCAACACCTGCATTCTTTGGCATTTCTTATAAAAGTGTGTATTGATATACTATATTAATATACATTATAGCGTCAAATGTGTGACACTGAACCAAAAATGGTAGCGACTATTATTACAGTGAAATCATGTACTGAACCTGAAGACATTGGTCATTGTCACTGTAGCCGTATCCAACCCATTTTTAAAACCTTGCACTGCACGATTTTATTGTACAGTATACAGAAATCTTTGGAGATAAAACTACACACTGTAGGATAGTAAATTATTACTTTTTTAGCAGTATATATTTGAAAACTTGAAGAGCCATATGCAAAATTGGATTACATGCAACGTGCATATAATATATATATATGTGGGGAAAATGAGTATGAGTGAGTATGACTAAATGGCACTGCTCCTCCTAGTGACTAAATTGGCCATCCACCATTGTGTGATTTTAACTATCGAGTATATCTGCAATATGTCAGAAAAAACAGTAGTCCCAGAACAGTGCCCTGGGGGTTAAACTGATGACTTGAGAGGCCTTGATGAGATCTGTCAATATATTAATTTTATACTTTGTTTTCTGTTGGAAATGTTAAATTATACTAACTGAATACATATACCAACTAAGAATTTTGAACTATCACCATTACAATCTACTTTTTTCTGATGGCAGAACAGGTACGATTTTGAAAATTCCACGATGAAGGAAGCGCTATATTTAGATAATGCGCTTGCTTGCTTGGGATTGTACCAACTCACATGATTGTGACAATGCTACACATTGTAGGATACTTGATATTCTATGCAATTACGGTAATTCAAACCAGTTTATTTCACACACTGCTATGACAACTTTTTGTTTCTCAGAGCAGTTTCTTTTATTTACAAAACATAAGTGTGCTGTCTACAAGCTATGTATGCATTATTTTGCAGTCTTTTTCAGAAAATGACAAGCTGTAGTTTTTAAGATGCATATATTATACAGCTCATGAAACTAATTGCTGGAATTGCACAAATCCATGGTCCAGGTTGGAACAAATATTATGTTAGTGCAACTTTTAGTTTTACTAGAAGCTTTTTGTGTGGCACCAGGTCAAACAGTTTGTCATTTTCAAGTGTGACGTTGATGTACCATGGTATACTGCATTAACCGAGACATTAATGCTTCCTACTCAGTTTCAGCGTTTTGCTTGTCTCGTTTCGCTCATTTTGCAAAAAAGTTTAACATATCTAGTACTGACTATGACATGCTACTTCGTTTGTACAATTTGTTATTTACTATTGGTGAAATCATCTGTTAACCTATTAAATTAGTCACGTTTCCTTGCATCAATCCCTAAATCCTAATCAATCATGGCTAAAACAACTCCTCAGATAGACTCGTTGTTGTACATGCTTCAATACTCTAAGTCTAACCCTTAAATAAATAATAAAACAATGGTTATAATTCTTTAATATAAAGTAGTTTGTGACTCCATGTATGTCAGTTTTGCATTTATGGGGCTAAAATTGTGTAGGCATGCCCGGAGGCCCACTGCGATGTTTTGTACATAATCAAATGTTTTAAATTCTGGTGGGTGGGGTATTACATTGAAGGAACCAATGTGGTCATCTGACACAAATGATGTAACTGAGAACAATAGTTAATTGTTAGCTGTGCTATGCGTGTTTCTACCATCATATACATGATCTATGTCAAACGTCCTCCGAACGTTTCATTAAAATGGCAGTTGAACATGATTGTTGGGGCGAGAAGTTGTCATTGCCATGGCACTGCCCTACCAAAACTTGACTGGGCAGTGCAAGGAGCAACTTGGATTGTTATATAAAAACAAATCAGATTTTTTTTATATCGTGTAGTGGGTTTTGGGTTTGGTACCGATTCTTTTGAACAAACAGTGATGTATACAATATACTGGTTAGTGTCATTATTTACATGTACATGTCCAAGAAGCACTTACAGCAGCTTGCGGTCCTGGAGGCTATTCTGAAATACATCTCGTCTGGGCTGAAGTGGATGAAATGGGTAAGTTATTCAACAGGGAAATACAGGGAAAATTGTCTATTTCAAGGGAAAAGGCAGAGGCATTGCAAGAGCACCCAGTCAAGTTGTGGTAAGGCAATGCCAACTTTATGCCCCCAGTATCGATCCATGTACAACTGCCGGTTTCACGATGCATTCATACTGTATGAACTTTATGTGTGGATGATGTAGACCACGTAACAATTGTGGAAAACGTGAATAGCGCTGCTAACTTTGTCAATAGTGTATGTAATTATGAACTTCTATCGTTTTGAGTTATATACTCTGTACGACGAACAACAACATAGGTTCCTTTGTAATATCTGCACTCCCTAGGGGGATTTTTTTACCACTCCCCAGAGGATTTTTTATGTATGAACCATCCCCATGGGCCCCCAGACATGCATGCAAATTCTCAGCCTGATACATGCAAAACTGACAGAAATATGAGGCAACTAACACTTTTCACCTGCACTCTATGCTCTGCTAGGGACTCCCAAGGGTCCGCAGCATGGATGTTACACAGTGAAAGTCTCGGTATACAAACTTTGTCATACAAAGTAAAACGTCTAATCCATTAGGTCAGTGGTTCAGAGCTGCACACAAGCATTTACAGAGAATTGGTGCATGCACATATACTGTTCGAACCTTTATCAGCGGTAAACCCAATTCTGATGCTCGGCTATGGAACCACTTCAGTAAAACCCCTTGAGTTCAAATCATGAATTGGACATATATTATAGCAGACACATGAGTAAATATGATATTTATTCATCACAGCATTACAAGTGTTGCATTAACTGCAAGATATTTGCTATTGACTTAAGGTAATCATGATATTTCCATAACTGCCATGGAGCAGCATATACCTTCAAATGTATCCATGACAGGTCAGTTTATTGGGGAGCGGTGGTCTATTGGGGAGCGGTGGTCTAATGGTTAGAGCACCCGCCTGTCGATCGAGAGGACGGTGGTTCGATTCCACCTCCACCGTTTCGAAGCTTGGGCAATTTCGTTCACCCCACTTTGCCCGTGTCTTTCGGAAGAGACACTAAAAGCCGTTGGTCCAAACTCCTGCGTTAGCTCAAGATTGGGCTGTTTGGAGTATAACTACTTGAGACTTGAGATCAATAGGATTAGAAGAATGTCAAATACTGAATTCCATCTATCCTGCAGTACCAATGACAATGTCAAGACAAGGGAGAATCAGTGCCAGTGGCAATGGCCAATGCAACAAATACTAACACTAATTCTCAGCATCACAAATCACGTCATTACAGACAGTTCCCAACAGTAAATATGTCGGTACGTACACGCTGCGTTGGTCTGCCCCGCAGTCGGGCTCACAGCCGAAAGAGGAGTCGTAGCCGACTAGGTACACAGCGTTCTCTTATGAAAACATCTCGGCAACATGACAACATCGGAACAGCCAGTGCAGGCCCGTTTCCGATCTGTGCTTATTACAAATACTAGCAGACACAGGTAAACATGACGCATAGATAATGCATAAACGCGCTTCGTATGAGCAACGAAAATTACAACATGGCTTCCTCGCGGTCTTTCTTTAGTTTGGAGAATCGTAATGCCCGGATGTAGGTCAATAGAAAACATTTGGCGTGCTCTCCATCCGATTAGCCTACGATAATTTTCAGATGACACTAATTCAAATGAAAGTGAACTATGAATTAAATGGATACATATCTAGTTTAACTATTTTAAAATTTAAAGGTTCCTTTATTTGTGTGTGATTTTAGCAGTCCCATAAACTCAAACAAAGCTCTGGTTCTATACTGCAATCCGCATCAATCCAACATCACATTAGTGGGCGATAATCAATAGGTTTTGTGTTTACAGCACGAAGTGATGAGTGACGTCAGTTACCACGTGGTGCATAAATATAGTGTTGCCCTCTGTCGGAATTATTAACGTTAACACAATTATTATTAACACAATATATATAATTTTACTTGTACAGATTTTTTTTCGCAATAATTTGCCAAAACTGGACAATAATTAAAATCACTTTCGGCGAACATAAAGTGTTTCCTGTTGTTGTAGACAAGTGAATCTTGAACAACTATATTTTTTTGCATACAAAATGTCCACTAACCGGGTATTATTTTTGTTAAGCTTCATTCGATTACTTAATTATTATGCATACAAGCATAGAAATAAACCATCTGGCGATTGATGTTTAAAACTTACCATGTTGGAAATATGTAATAAATTAAGTTATAATTAATTAAGCTCTTTGACACAAAAATAAACATTACAGCCAATTGGAGCCTCAATTGAACCTCACCTCCCAACTTTATACCCCTGGGACTTGTGAGATCATCTCGACACGCGTATTCCGAAGCTTTTCAACGTCCCCTAATATAAGCAATTAATCCAAATACAATTTCTTATTACCCCGTACAATAGCCAACTGGAATAGCCTGCCAGCCAACGCAGCCACAGCGCCAAGTTTAGATATCTTAATTCATACAGCTGATCTCCATGCTTGCAACATTAATTTATATTGCATTTTTCACGCTATCATCTTTTCCTCTCCTTAAGTTGCAGTTCTACACGCATGCCGGCCATCATATGTTCTCTTTCTTCCAAATATTTTATTACTTTCGGTTACAGCACTTGTACGTGTATAGCACGTGTATAGACACATACCGACTTTGGAAAGACGGTTAACTCGTGTGTGTGTGTGTGTGTGTGTGCGTGCGTGTGTGTGTGTGTGTGTGTGTGTGTGTGTGTGTGTGTGTGTGTGTGTGTGTGTGTGTGTGTGTGTGTGTTTATATATATATATATATATATATATATATATATATATATATATATATATATATATATATATATATATATATATATATATATATATATATATATATATATATATATATATACACACACCCGGTAGAAAGTAGAAGAGTCTGCTATGTCCCGGAGTGTGAGAAATCCTGAGAATTGCTTCTCAGACTTCCAGTAGATCCACGAGTTCACATTTAATTTATAGACGTAGAGAGTAATTAGTTCTATTCTTGAGCTCCTTAAAAATGGGTGGGTTCAAAGAGCTCCTTGGTGGGTTCAGAGAGTACTTTGGTCTTAGCGAAATGGTGACCTGCAAGCTCGCCACCTAGCGAGAATGCGTGCCCCGTTGCCTAACTACACGTGACAACAACATGGCGGCCACAACGGCGACGGAACTCGAGAACAGGAGAACGCTCAGTATAAACATTGACATTTCGCAGTGGCTCAGGCATCAATTAAACCTGAGTTGCTATATTTAAAATTGGCATTACATATACTTCAAACTTTTGTGTAAATATTTCTGTAAAATATTCGGGACGGACATGATACTGCGTTTTTGATATCATTGTTTACTAATTTAATTGCGTTTATCGCAGTAGCCTAGGACTCCTTAGTTTAGGTAGGTATTATTACCACCAGTACTGGTGTTCGGTGGGGGACAAATCGCAGAAATGTCAGTTGTCATTCGCGGTTGAAGGACTCCCTTGGCTGAACAAGTGCTTGTTGATCAAATTGCTTATATATAAACATAATCATATATATACTTTTTCTTGTAAGTTTTTCTATGATTATAGAAGGGGACGTGCATGGGAAGTTGTTCCTAAAAATTGGGAGGTGGGAGAAGGGCCTCAAAATAGGTGGTATTGATGGGAGGTGGACTGTTAAAAATGGTGGAAGTTGGGAGATTGGCCCTACAAACAGGTGGGAGATTGCAACCCCTGCCACATTATGTATGACCTATGTCAGGCATCATGCCTAGCTGTGCCTTGATATTATTTGTTATACTGATTGGTAATAATTAAAGCATCATCAGTGCATTTGTGTAAGATATGTGGACATACAAAAAAAGTAATGCAAATTTATTGTAGTATTGCAAACAGATAGTTGGAAAAAGCTCTTTTTGGCAAAATACTTGTGATTAACAAAAGCCATCATTGATTTTCCTCAATACCTTTTTCATTGTGTGGCTTACTGAGCACTTATCATTTGTTTTGCAGTAGGTACTAGCTGTTGAAAATTCAACATGGCGATGGAACCACAATATACCCTGCGGGAAACACACAACCGGAATATCACAGCACTGGGATACAGTCCTGTCAGACGGGAACTCATGGTCGGCTTTGAAGGTATTTGGTATACAGATTTTCTTTAGCACAAACAAATGGGTCAGTCAGTGAAAAAACAAAAATGTTATTTACACCACTAAAAGACATTCTTTCCTCATTAATTTTTATGCCAGTGCATTCCATCAATCATTCCACATCATTCTACTAACAAAAAGACATATATTCTTTAAAAAATTTGTGTTTTTTCACATTTTTGCAGTCCAAATAGTGCAGCAGATTGTATTCTCACTGAGCGATAATATAACCTGCTGACACTCTGCAGAATACACTCTTAAAAAAGTGTGCAAAACACAATATTTTTTTTAAGAATATAAGTTTTTTATATGTGGAATGATGTTTTATGTTAAAATATGACACAATGAAAACTTAAAGAATTTTGCCAACTTAATTTTATTTTTGACAAATACCAGTTGCAATTGATGTATATGCCAAAACCTTATCTATCGGTACATGTTATTTCTTCAGATGGATTTATCCGCACGTGGGAAGCTGACACAGGGAAACCCGTAGCCCAGTACTGGGAGCACTCGGGATGGGTGACAGACTTCACTTACTGGTCAGTAATCAGTATATTGTGTGTCACTGTGATCATCTTGACTTCTTGATCTTCTTCTTCTGTCTGGTAACATTGACACATAATTCTTTCCTTTGCAGTTTTCAGCAGCTGAATATCATTGGCTGGTCTTTCAAGTTGCTTGTTTAGACTATTAATGTTTTTTATTATTTGCCTCTAGTTTTGTGTCCTTAAATTTTTTCGTGGATGGCTTTTTTCAGTGTGACTGTTTCTCAATTTATATCTTAGAAATTGCAACTTCTTATCTCTTTCAGTAATTGGCTATGACAAATCTCATATAATGCTAAAGACACATCAACCTCCTTGTGACCTTTTTTCTAGGGTTGTTAAACCACATTTAAAATATTTGCAAGATTTGCTCTTCAGATATGTTTTGAACTGAACTAACTGACATGCCATTTAACAAACATGAGACATATCCAGCAGAGTTCGCAAGTTTCTGACAAGAAGGTAAATACCACAGTAAATACCATGGTATTTACCACCTCGTCAGAAATACCTTTCTGACTGTCAGAAACCCAACCCACTCGGGCTGGTAATATAAAAAAGCTTTGTTCGAAACACACAAAACCATAAGGAATGTCTTTGATGCCCTTAAGACTGTCAAATTTAAGAAAATCCGTAATTGTTATGGGTAAACTGGAAGAATTGGCACGTGTGTATTTAGTGCCCTGCGCGGGCCTAGAATTTGATCCCAAGCCCAGCCCGTAATTAGCAGTTAGAGTCCAGGCCCGGCCCAGGCCCGCAATAATTTTTCAGGCCCGCAAACTAGAATTTAGGCCTAGGCCCTGTCCAGGCCCGACCCAGACTGAGTATTTGGCCTAGGCCTGGCCCGGCCCGCAAGTTTCAGACCCAAGCCCGGCCCATACCCGTGGGCCAAAGATTGGTAACCCCGCGGCCCGCAATCCTGCGACCCGCTACGTTTAGAGAAGATAAACCTATAATCTTATAACAAAGACGAAAAACAAATAAACTGTAAAATGTACTTATTGTTTTATTAAATAAAAAAGGCGTGTATTGCAGTATCAAGCTCTAACATATGGAGAATTTTCACCAGGTGTGTATGGGCCAGGTTCTAACCTATGGTAAATGTTCACTTCATGCATCTGGGCCTAACATAACATTTCTGCACTTCATTTTTAGTAACTAACAATGTTGTTGTAGGACTGCTACAAAGTATATGTTGTCATCTGCCAATGATGGAATCATCTTGGTGTGGAGTATTGGCGGTGGAGTCGCTGACTATATTGTGGTAAGTTCTCAACTATCATTTTGTGTTACAGCTGCACAATGTAGGTATAATCATATGTATGCCAAAGCAAATGGAAACATGGTCATTTTGACATTGTTAATACTTGAAAAATATTTTGTGATATGTTGTGAGACTGAAAAGTGGAATTACTTTTTCAGACAACATACAAGAGTTTTCCAGTTATATAGTTGTCTGTCAATAGTTCCATGTTTCAACTAAAAACATGCAAAAAAGTGAATATGAATGTGCTTGCTCTTGTATGAATTATTGTGGTACAAACATCACGTTGCTACTTGGGTGGCTCAGCAATTAGAGCATCAGACTGTCAATTAGAGCATCAGACTGTCAATTAGAGCATCAGACTGTCAATCGAGAGGGCTGATGTTCAAGCCCACCTGGTGTCGTTTTAAAAGTTGGGCAATTTAGTTCACCCTCGCTTTGCTTCATTTCACTCATGATATAAAATAAATGAGTACCCATTGGTAATACACAGTGATGGGATTCCAGTGATGGTATTATAAGACTGAACATCTTTCACACAACCGTTGCAACATGGCTGGATGTTACAATAGAAGTTGAAATGGTGTTTGCGTGAACAGGAGTAATGTGCTCTGAGTCTGAGCAACACATACTGGAGGGGCACATTATAAATTTAATGCTTTGCTTACTTTGTAGATAGGTGTGCCAGTCTACTGCATGGCACTCAACACTCGGCGCCAACAGCTGATATGTGGCGTCAACGGTGGCCTTCAAATATTTGCTCTTGACAGTGGTATGCACAAATACTGTAACATCAACAATGCAATGCGTTCTAATGCCAATCTGACCATAATTAGTTACAAATAAAAATTAATGCATGCAGGTAGCTTGCACAGGCTCTGTCAAGTTACAATAGTTTTATTAAATTAGTAAACATGTTAAGTGGTATTCCTAACTGGAAGATCTTGGAAATTTATTGAAAATAGCACAGATTTTTAAGCATTTCCTGCAATATGGGACTTCTGAAGTAATGTAATATTTGACCTCTTAGAAAAATAAAGTGTAAATTATCATGCTGATTCAAATGGCACATCTCTGCATTGCTTTAAGATCTCCTTCATCAGGTTTGAATTTTTGTGTCTTCCAGAGAAATCCTGTGGTCACGTGATCAACAGCAAACTGGTGTACTGGGCGAGAGAACACACGGACATTGTGCGTTGCATTGTGTGTCATGAGTCACGCGCTTACTCGGCTGGGTAAGGTTGAACACACAACATTATCAGTTCAACATACGTACCTCTCCATTTTTTTTTAAATCAGTAGTTTTGACTTGAAATTCTGTATAAATCTGCCTAATTGTTTTATTGGTTAACCTTCCTATAGCATTCACCAGAAATCTGCCTAGCATAAAAAATAATTATGTTTTGATTGTTATTTGTTTATCATTCGATGTGTCATTGTGATAACACAAGAAATTATGTACTTTATCAAAGTTTTTCGATTTGAAATAAATCCGTACAAAATGGGATACGGCCGTAGATGTTCAAAAATGTGTAATTGTATCCAGAAAATCTGTATGATATGGTAGATCTGAATAGATATAAATTATCAGAAAGCTGTCCACCTATGGTTCAGAGGACACACAGTTATATGTGTAGTCATCATTATGACTGCAAGGAAAAAATTCTACATATGATTAACTTGTGTTATCTAGATCAGGTTCTGTGTGGGAACCAGCATTATCTTTCACATAGTAATGAAGGGTTAAAGCTGCAATTCTCAATAAAATTTTTCACTAGTCGCATTTCTGCCTCATTTTGCCAAAAATATAACCTATGTAACCTTGTTTTTTTTACAGATTTGTTACTTAGTTTTGATAAAATCAATGGACAAACTATTAAATTAGTTTTGATTTGACCAAACCAAAAAATAATTAGTTTGTGTTGCTAAATACACTTTCAGTTACCCAGTAAAGCAATTCATGCATACACACTCACTGTGAAATCTGTGTAGCAGTTAGATTTATATGTTCAGATAGTTATAGTTTAATTATGTAGATCCAGGTCATTATCATAATAAACATACCAAAATGTTATCATAATAAACATACCAAAATGTTATTATAATAAACTAAAAAAAATTATCATAATAAACATACCAACATGTTATCATAATATATGTTATTTAATGCTTTTGTTTCAGATATGACCAGAAACTGATAATATATGACACATCTTTAACGAGCGACAGGATGTCTCCTGTTGTGACGTAAGTGAAAAAAACAGGATGTGTTAACTAAAATTTTATTTATAAAAATAAAGCTGTGCTAATGGAACTTTCAGAAAGCATGAAGACAGTGGCAGTGTGACATTGTTGGCATGGTATTTATGACAATGAAGTAATGAAGATGTATCAGTAACCAGGAGTTAACTGGGGAAACTAACAAAGCACAAAACAAATGCAATACCCACTTGTGACATATGATGAGATGGATAGAGATAGACATGTCATCATCTATGCTAGCTACTCCTTGAAAATGTATATGGGTATGTATTACCCATTGATATTAATTGATATTCATAGTAAACAAATAAAAGCAATAATAATTTTGTACATTGACAACGAAAATGAAAGTTAGCCTCTCGGCTAAATAGATGTTTGCAAAACTCCCAGGGAGTTCATATTCCATAATAGAATATGGACCCCAGGTCCATTTTCTATGGGGATTAATTTTCCATATGTCAGAAAATGGACCCCCATAGAATATGGGCCAGGTTACATTTTTTATGGTGGTCCATATTCTATATGTCGCATAGAATATGGACCCACCAAATTCTATAGGATTTATGGACCCTGGGTCCATTTTCCATGGGGTCCATATTTGATATGACACTGGCATCATGTTGTGTCATCATTAGAATAAAAATATTCATTGAGATGAGCTGGCAAGTTTATTCATAATAACTGTCATGGTTCCTTGGTACATTTCAGAACTCCTTCTGCCCACGAGGCTGGAATCATTTGTCTTCTGTTGGTGAAGGACAATGAGAACAATATGTGGTATGTATTAACAAAGGACAATGAGAACAATATGTGGTATGTATTAACAAGGACAATGAGAATAATATGTGGTATGTATTAACAAGGACAATGAGAACAATATGTGGTATGTATTAACAAGGACAATGAGAATAATATGTGGTATGTATTAACACGGACAATGAGAACAATATGTGGTATGTATTAACAAGGACAATGAGAACAATATGTGGTATGTATTAACAAGGACAATGAGAACAATATGTGGTATGTATTAACAAGGACAATAAGAACAATATGTGGTATGTATTAACAAGGACAATGAGAATAATATGTGGTATGTATTAACAAGGACAATGATAACAATATGTGGTATGTATTAACAAGGACAATGAGAACAATATGTGGTATGTATTAACAAGGTCAATGAGAACAATATGTGGTATGTATTAACAAGGACAATGAGAACAATATGTGGTATGTATTAACAAGGTCAATGAGAACAATATGTGGTATGTAGTAACAAGGACAATGAGAACAATATGTGGTATGTATTAACAAGGTCAATGAGAACAATATGTGGTATGTATTAACAAGGTTCCTACGTATCCGTGAAACGTTGGAAAGTATGGCATTTCTCTTTTTTTACTTCTAGGACCTAGAAAAAGGCCACTTTTAAAAATCCATTTCCTGTAAAAGTCCTTGATTTTTGTTACTGCCAGAATTCTATGACAGGAAATGTGTATAAATATCAAAGTATTTCTGGGACTATTGTAATAAAATGAACTCTGGAGGTTGATGGTAATTCACTTAGTCCTCTTCACTCAAAATACACCATAGGGCCGAAATGACAGTTCTTCAGCGCATTCTATTATTGGCTGCTTCTTCATCTCATTCCAGGTGGTTCCATGATTGTTGATGACTAAACCTAAACAAATATTGAAGTAAAGATAGAAAGAAATATAGAAAAACTACTGTCTTAGTCAATCTTAATTAATGGTAGAAGCATGCTTAAATGTTGTTTAGCAAGGAACCATATAGAAAAATGTGAGCTCATATTTACTTTGTACACATTTAATGAATTTTTTACTTTAATAGTTGGCATATCTAAAATGTTCTTTTAATTTTATATATAATATAGACCACCTTTAATTAACAAAAGTCATACGGAAGTAGAGTTTTATTTCCCATCCTGCTTTGCACCAGGATTTATTTCCCATCCTGCTTTGCACCAGGGTGGTGACATCATCCTTTGATAAGACTGTTCGAATTTGGTCGATGGATGGCAAACTAGTTCACAAGTTGGACGGCTTCTCATCCGCGGTCACTGGCATCTGTTACATGCCAAGAAACAAAGTTGTGTGGGCGGCTGGAGGCACCAGCTATGCTACTCTGTATGACTCGAGGTCCGGCGACAATGTATGTCTTTTCTTGTAATTTCCCAACTTATGTTAAAGTGCAGATAACAGTTTTTTTGTGGGGAAAATAGGCATATTCTTCATAATCATCTCATTATTTTGCATATTCGTAATTTAAAATATATGGTATTATGCATTTTGAATAATTTTATTTTTAATTTATAAATAACATTGTATCACGAAAATGTGTTTTGTTGTTTATGAGGGGATCAACTTCACAGTGAAACTATATCGCATCATGTGTTGTGTGTCTCATGACTGCATTGATATGTATGAGTTGTTCAGTTTCAGAATATAGGATACTTTGCACTACCATATATTTTATTTTGAAACTTAATTATCTTTTATTTGATAAGAGTAAACAAAATGAGCATGTCTGGAAACCACTGAGTTCCAAACTATGTTTTCCAACAAATAAATATTTTTCTATTCAGATATCAGACTTCATACCAATGTTTGACGACCAGGATCAGAATGAAGAGAAATACAGCCTGCAGATCCTCAAGTGTTTCCCAGAGTTCAACCAGGTCGTTGGTGAGACACAGTTGCTACAGTGTTGAACTTATTGGAAGGCATGACGTCTTTCAGTTGATAAATGATGTTGTGATTTTCTTAACAATCTTACTGTAAAATTTAAAGAGTTGTATCTTAAATAAGCATAAATTCTACTTGCATAATTTGTCAGCTCAGCTTGTTGGGTGAGTTTTTCCAATGAAAAGAAAACTAAACTAGGGTTAGTTTTTCCTATAAAAAGAAGCAGACCCCATGTATGCATGCACAAGCAGTAGGAAGGTCTTTGTATGGCAAGACACTAAATAATATCTATCACTTGTCATGTCTTCCAAAAACATGTCACACATATTTTTAAGTTGAGAAAATTTGGCAGATTGTGAGTGGTTTTGTTCTGGTGTTTCAGCGTCAACAAGCAGACGTCACATTATGACATGGAAGTATAACCCACAAGGATGTGTGACAACATTAAAAGGGAACAGTCCTCTAGAGAGTCTGGCTTACAGTAGGTACTTCAAATTAAACATTCTTGTGTGGAATATTAGCTTTAAAGGAATGTACAACGATTTTCACTAGCTAAGTTGGGGTTTCGTGTAATTAAAGTGCCCACATTTTCTGAATTGTTGGATCTAAATCTACAGCTAAATTAAGAATGTTATATTTAAAATTTTAATTAATATTTATTGGTGTGGTATATTTACTCTTATAAATTGTATAAAACAGGAATTTAATAGACCAATAAATCAAAGGTTAACATTTATTGCTTTTTCTCTAATTACAGTAAAGATTTACTTTATACATCCTAAAAGTAACATTTGTAATTCATCACCAAATCATGAATTTTCAAAAGCGATCTCTATATAAAGCTATGTCATAGAATAAGCATTTTTTATTCATTGCCAAATTGTAAATTTTCAAGAAATTATAGATTACAATTGTAACACATTTTTGTATGGAGGTTAATTTTAGATAACTGAGATGTTATTAATTCAATGTTACAGTATCCTATGAATTTACTGTTGTAGTAAATATTTGTTTGATTTGCCATTTGTTTGTCTTGCAGCACGTAAAGTGCCATTGTTAATCTTTAGTGGCAATACGGAAGGAACGATCACTAAATGGGAGCGAATGCAATCCAACCACTTCATGTACAGGTTTGTAAATTAATCTTGTCAAGTTGCTGTATGGTAACGAAAAATACATTGAATCTTAAAGCCCTGTCCTCAATTAAATGTTTTCCCTTGTCTTGTTTCAGAATCATTTCATGAAAAATCAAACCTATCTAGTATCCACTACTAGTCTACTACATGCTAGCTCGTTTGTGCAGATGTGTTATTTAGTTTTGATAAAATCATTGGACAAACTATGAAATTATATTTGATGGGTTTCAGTTAAAATTATGTTCTATGTCTTGAGGCTTAATAAATTTAAAAAAGAATACAAGAAATTGTTGTTAAAGAAATATGAATTAGCATAGGAATATAAATGTGATTCTAGTAATGTAACTACTAGTAAGGTATGTGAGTAATATGTGCATGTGTGATTGAATAGTATCATTAATTCTGTGAAGTAATCCAGTAACGACTTTATGATGATAACAAACAAGACTAGAGTATCTGGAATTGTGAAATATATGTAATGTAGGTATATTTAATTATATGCTCTTTTTTACTTAGAATTGTATGTGGTGATATGAAAGGGGAAAGTCCTACATAAGTATTACACTTCTGCTTTTCCCATGTTCACTTGAATAAGTATTATTATACTCTGTACTATTATTATTAAAAATGTTTTATTAATTATCTTTAATTAATTATTATAATTAAAAATGGTCAAACAATTCACTATTGATTTCACCATTGGAAATCTTTTTTTTATTTTGTTTCATGCTGTGGAAAGTAATGACCTATAAATTGACATAAAATGTATATGAGACTGCTTCATAGAGACTGCTGGTGTTACAGAAATGAGTAGTTCGTCTAGTTTGTGGTGCAAAATGCCTAGAGCATATCAGCATTCTTTTTAAACAACTGTGCATTTTAAAATTTGTATATTTAATTAAATTTAAGACTGCGGTCATTATGTCTAAAGCATATCACAATAAACTACCGGATAATAAAAAAAAATTAAGCTATATGTGTCAACACACAATACCAGACTGAAAGATACCTTCAGTAGTTATAGTTACCACACCAACATAAAATCAGTGTGTGTTTCTATTTGTGGTGTGAAATGATGGAATTCTTTATACAAAAATATCATTCCATGTAGAGGCATACGAAGATTTAAAAACCATTATAAAGTATATCTTTATGTATTAGGTCTAAAAAAGCAATCATAATAAAAATAATATGTTGTAGACATATTATCTTGGTATTTTTAAGTTCCAATGCACTATTACTAATAATTGCTCATGTTGAATATGGTGTTGTATTCTGTTTTTACTATTGCGGAATTTGAAGTGTTTGTTGGAAATAAAATATTGGTTGGTTGGTTGGTTGGTTGGTTGGTTGGTTGGTTGGTTGATTGATTGATTGATTGGTTGATTGATATGTGTGGTTCCTGTGCTTTGTTGCATGCTGTGTGAACGTTTTGGCAGATAACATAAAAGTGCATTTGTTAACGTCCACTGTGTACTTTAAATTAATGTCTTGTCCAAGACGAATACATCTGTTGTTATATTTGCATTCAACCACTGTAGCAAGGAGTTCTTTCTGCTCACCGACACAAAACATGGCAAGAAAAGTTACAAGAAGAAAGTCAAAGTCAAACCGAATAGAAACATCATCAAGAGTTCTGCTGAGATGTTTCACGCCAAGAACAACAAAAGGGGATCCATGGTTAAAGGACCTGTATCTTCCTGCACCCCCGCGCCATCTCTTGTCTCAAATGATGTAGGTGGCCTCCGTCTTCTTGTCAATATTTCACATACACGTACACGTATATACAGATAGTCATATACACACTTGCATGCATACATAAGAATGTAGGTATATACACACATATATGCATACAAAAATTTTCTGACAAACATGCACACAAACACATGCACACGTAACTAATATACATGCACTGTCATTTAATTAAAATTTTTAATTTAAACTCTAATACTCACTGCAATATTAAATAAGTTGACATTCTACTTACTCTTTTTGATTATTAAAGTTACACAGCTTTGGCCATTTGAATTGCCAGCTACCACCGTAATGATGGCGACACTAGTTTCTATGATAAAAAATGGTCAGAAAAATGCAAATAATAGCTGCTGGTTCACGCAACTGTAATATGTGTTAATATGTGCTAAATATTAAGTGAGGGGGTATTAATCGATTTGAAATACTGAATTTTACACACAGACATACTTCAATGACATACTTCTAAATCCAGACATAGGTGCTAAGGATATTGTTGACAGTATGCATGGTTTCAGAATTCATACATTATTGTAGATGCTTCTTCTTGGTTTGACCACTGACCTGAAATAAACGTTCTCTATCGTCAGATTAAGCAGCATGAGCATCCCAACCTGACTACGCTGCGCATGTTGTTTGTGGAAGATTTGGATCTACTGATAGCCGCCTGCGAAGACGGCAATATCTGTGAGTGAACGCTTGCGCTTATAGTAGAATTGCAGTAACAGTGAGTTCTTACAAAGTCCGTCACTGTCATTTTGTCACGTGGCTGGCCAGCCACCAGAAATTTAAGCCTCTATCCAGCCTAACTGTTGTAGTCCTAAAGTATGTAAGTAATTTTCCTGTTCAAAAAAATTTTTTGGGGGGAGAAAATATCGCAAAAGGGGGTGCCATCTCAAAATTAATGGTACTTCATTCATATAATAAAAATTCTTCATTCATATACCAAGAACATAGAAATAAAATAATGATCTGTCCCCTACTGTGTCATCTGTCACCATCTGTCTGTTTGACAGATGTGTGGGGCTTTGACACAGCTGCAGTGACCGTCCTCCAGAACATGGAACCCCCCGACTCCGACAAGCACCTCATCAGCAAGTACGCTGTGTTGCTAAGCAACAGCTCCGAGCTGCTCCGAGAAACAACCATCAATGTAAGCCACTTATGCAGGAATATTGTGTACCATCCTGTAATAATAATAATAAATAACAATAATAATAAATAACAATAATAATAAATAACATAATAATAAGTTTATTTTAAATTCCGTGATTCCAACTATTTACATATATAACAAATATTTCCTGTACTTATCATAATTTCTTCCACAATTCTTCCCTCATCTCCCATCTCATCTCCCATTACCACATCTTCCACTTATTTCCCCTCCTTTGTCTTTTATGTTTTTCTTCTTATCTGCTTCTGCCTCTTTCACCTCTTTCTACATAATTTTATATCCAGTTTCTTCCCCTTTTCTCTTTCCCCTCCCACATTTCTCCCACATCTCCCCCACCTTCCCCATTCTCACACGTTTGTGTCTTACAGGACAATGACTCGGTGAGCAACCGTGTGGCCGGCTTCATCTGCAAAAATATCCTCGAGGAACATGACAGCTGTGTGACATCACTGGCTGTCATTGGAAGTGACAAAGGCTACAACAGCACGTACCTGGTAAGACATGACTTGTGTACTTTACCTGGAAACACCAACTCATGCATGTACGTATATGCATGCACCCACATGTATATGTTCTTCTATGCATCCAACACAGTAGGTTGTCTTAGCTCTTCAACCTCCCACCTCAGTTGATTTAACCCATTATGAATCAGGTTTGTCGATGTTCAAATTTGTAATGCATAGCATAAGTAATATGTGCAATTGTTTTAATAAAAGGGAGCCTACTGTTGTTAAAATCATCAAAGTAATTTACTTTGACTGTGAGATTGAGTAACTTGCGAAAGTGTGAATAGCCCTATATTATAGTATGTACCGCCGGAACACTTTGGCCCTTTCATCGCCGAATTTTGACCGAATCCAGTAAAAAATTTTAATTGTTTGTCTACAGAAAAGCTCATATTGCCAGGATTGTTTTATTCAAAATGATTCATTTATAATTTTATACCGTCATGCTGTTTGCCCGGTTGCAGCTATCAGCCGGCTGGGACCGCAGAGTTGCATTATGGGATCTGGCGACCGGAGAGTAAGTGTGCATCATTGTTGAGTCTCTATACCAAGTGTTGATGAGTCCACAGATTGTCTTTGTCAACAATGGGTAACATCAAAATAATCCTTTCTGATTCCTGTAAAACTTATACATGTTTCAGCATTAAACATAACAAAATGGAGTTACAAATCGTTCAGGATAATTGAATAACAGTGGCAAAGTGGATGTGGTGGTGTTCATGTTGCGATGTCTTTATAATGTTCAGTTTTGCCAACATTTCCGGCTGCTATGTCAGTGCTGGAGCAGATTGGCAGCTCAGTCCAAAGTGCTGAGGAAATGATGGTATGTTAAAGGCGTAGCTATCAAGTTTCTGTTTGCTCTATCATTCGCTGCATTGTTTTCATTGCATGGCGTTTGAATAGTGTTTGTTGCATTTTGGCATGGCATTGTTTTTCATGACTATTCTTGCATGATAGAGACAATCCTGTACAGTTGGTCGATACCTGCTAAATAGTGACACCAGAGGGTTTCTCCATTAGTCTGCAGAAATGTTAATATGATAGAAAATGTAAGACACCCCTATCTAAAGCTAATGCACGAATTCCCCCTAGCAACATCAACTTCTGCCTCCCCTCCAGGAAACTTCAAACACAACCTGCATAGTGTGCCACTGTGCAGAACTGTGTTATATCTTATGAAGTTTACCACTGGCAGTAACCACAAACTCATTTCATAATTTTTTTGTAATTTACTTGTAAATAACCAACTAATAGTGATAATTTTCTATTAATATCGTATTGTCAGTTTTAAATTTGTGCCTGTGCCTTTTTATATATTACCATACAGGTCCAATTTTATTTATGCAATTTAATGCATTATGGTTTTATTATTTGCATGGACAGATGATAGAAGGGACCCAAGTGTTTTATTATTTGCATGGACACATGATAGAAAGGACCCAAGTGTTTTATTATTTGCATGGACACATGATAGAAGGGACCCAAGTGTTTTGGTCTCATCTGAAAGACATCCAACTTCCTTCCTATATGGTGCATGCTTTATGAAATGGTTGATACATTGGGTAAGCATCCTCTCAGTTGTGTCACCTGGTCAGTATGGGACACTGTCCACTCTTACATGTATAGCATGCTCTGTCTACAAAACAGCCACTCCATTTGGGTAGTCTCCTGCATCTTTCAAATAACCCCAGATGCCTCAGATCATCTATCACACAACAATGTTTTTTCTAAACTAAGCTTACCCTGGGCTGCGCTCAAAATCTTGAAAAAATGCCTCACCACTTTAAAGTCATCTACTTTAAATACCTTCCACAAAAAACTAGACATATTTTTTTCAAAATTGCATTTTCACCTTAAATCCTCGGCAGTGCCTCACTCTGATGGTGACTTGCGCGTCCCTGTTTGTGATATCATGCTTAACGAAGCGCTGTATAAGTTTTATTATTACTGTTACTTACACTTTGAAACCTCGGTAGAAGCCAGTTTGCTCACACTCATGATATTCTTGCAGTATATGTTTTGCATGATATTCAAATGCTGTTTGGTAGTTGCACATTGACAATACAATATTGCACACCGACGAATATATTAAATTAAACCTTCACATTGCACCGCCATAGTAGAATAACCTATGCAATTCAAGGTTTGGCTTTCAACAAGAGGCAGTTGCTAATAATAAATGTAAATTCTTTTACTCCTATATAAACCATTTGTGGATGATGTGACAGCCATCTTTGTACTGATTATGATGTGGTTACATAAATTATTGTACCAAAACTATGTTTTTAAACTGTCCATAGATATTTATACATTATGGTTTGTTTCTGGGAGTAAGATAAATGTGGACATTGATGTGTTCACACGATAAAAGATAATTTATTGTTGTTTCCATTAGGGATATGATTGTGAAGACTGCATAGCATCCTTACTGATATTCTATTGTCTCTTCTAGTCTCGTCGACACATTAAAGAATGCACAATTGTCTCCACGTGACGCACAAGTAGAAATGGCTTGTGATGGTATCATCACAGACATAACATACAGCCCATCCAGGTGGGGACAGATATTTTAATTCATAGTTGATGATAGACGAATAATATGATTTTGAAACTATACCCAATTTTGGGAATTTTTGCACCATGGACAATTTATTTATGAATAAAAAATGAGCATATTTGTCTATCTGCGTGCGTATACTTAAATTTCTAGTGGCTGGATAGAAGGATGCCTAATGCATGAAGACTGAATGTTGTTGGTTTTAAGGTCAAATCATGGTGAATATAGTCACCTGCTTCACATATTTCATAAACATTTACAGTTTTAAGCAACACAACAATTGTACATTTATATAATCTTCCGTATGCACATACTCGAGATGTGAGTATGGCACAGTATGCCCAGGATAAGTTGGACACAGAGACTAACAACTGGGTCAGAGGTCAGGTCGTAGGAGTGAAGAAGGTCTGTTATGTTCCATCAAAAAGTGGCTAGAGAGATTGACAACATCAAGCATTGGACAGATGGTGGACTCAAAGTGGCTGGAGAGATTGACAACATGAAGTAGTGGACAGATGGTGGACTTGAAGTGGCTGGAGAGATTGACAACATCAAGCATTGGACACAGGTGGGATCAAAGTTGCTAGAGAGATTGACAACATCAAGCATTGGACAGATGGTGGACTTGAAGTGGCTGGAGAGATTGACAACATCAAGCATTGGACAGATGGTGGACTTGAACTGGCTGGACAGATTGACAACATCAAGCATTGGACAGATGGTGGACTCGAAGTGGCTGGAGAGATTGACAACATAAAGCATTGGACAGATGGTAGACGCAAAATGGCTGGAGAGATTGACAACATGAAGCACTGGACAGATGGCGGACTCCTAGTGGCTGGAGAGATTGACAACATCAAGCATTGGATAGATGGCGGACACCTAGTGGCTGGAGAAATTGACAACATGAAGCATTGGACAGATGGTGGACTCGAAGTGGCTGGACAGATTGACAACATCAAGGATTGGACAGATGATGGACTCCTAGTGGCTGGAGAGATTGACAACATGAAGCATTGGACAGATGGTGGACTTGAAGTGGCTGGAGAGATTGACAACATCAAGCATTGGACAGATGATGGACTCCTAGTGGCTGGAGAGATTGACAACATGAAGCATTGGACAGATGGTGGACTTGAAGTGGCTGGAGAGATTGACAACATGAAGCATTGGACAGATGATGGACTCCTAGTGGCTGGAGAGATTGACAACATCAAGCATTGGACAGATGATGGACTCCTAGTGGCTGGAGAGATTGACAACATGAAGCATTGGACAGATGGTGGACTTGAAGTGGCTGGAGAGATTGACAACATGAAGCATTGGACAGATGATGGACTCCTAGTGGCTGGAGAGATTGACAACATCAAGCATTGGACAGATGATGGACTCCTAGTGGCTGGAGAGATTGACAACATGAAGCATTGGACAGATGGTGGACTTGAAGTGGCTGGAGAGATTGACAACATGAAGCATTGGACAGATGGTGGACTTGAAGTGGCTGGAGAGATTGACAACATCAAGCATTGGACAGATGATGGACTCCTAGTGGCTGGAGAGATTGACAACATCAAGCATTGGAGAGATGGTGGACTCGAAGTGGCTGGAGAGATTGCAAGGAGACGTCATCATTGTAGTTTACAATGTTAAGTAATGAAATAAAAGATCTAAGACAAGACTAAACTACAAAGTTTGCATGTGTTCTACCTGCAGGGATGAGTTCGCCTACTCGTCGTCTGATAACATGGTTTACATTCGCAAGTTCTCGACGTGTGGCGAGGAGATGGTCTTACTAAACACTCTCCAGGGCCACTTCATGGAGGTGACGTGTGTTGTGTGGAACCACATCAAAGAGAAATGGGTCACCGGATCAGAGGACAATACAATCCGTATCTGGGTAAGAGTCTCTTCTCATTAAATGTTCATTAAATAAGTAAATACTATATATATATATATATATATATATATATATATATATATATATATATATATATATATATATATATATATATATATATATATATATATATTTTATTTTTAATAAATTTATTTGTATAAATAAAAAAATATATAGAATATTTATTTATTTAAAATGAATTTATTATTTATTCATGTAATTAAATACAGTTGATATATATATTTATATATATATATATATATATAATGGAAAACTTCCATATATAAGTACACATAATTATATATACATATATATATATATATCTATTCGTTGGAGCATTAAGCACCAATAAATCTTGTGCAGTCACCCTTCCTCTAAAGACCAGCCCACTGGTGAAGGTTGCAGCCACAAACTGATCACACTGATGATGTAGCCAGATTTATCAGTTAGCATGTGATGTCACACGAGGAGCTGGCCTCACCGAATGTGGAGATCGACCATTATTTTGTCCAGTATATATGTGAATTGGCTTGTCTAGACTGCATCTGGCCACAAACGACATGTGAATCAAACTACCAACTCTCGCCTCCATGTAGCCTGAAGCACACTCTTGGTCACCATTAGAAAGTCTTGTCATGTCAAACATTGTCATTTTAAATCAATATTTAGTGTTTTTCTGAATGTTGCTTACATGACTACATTGTCTACATGTGCAGTACCTCTTTAGCGTATGTGGCAACATATACGCATGTGCAGAAGCAACTGAGTTAAAATTTGCAGTATAGGCAGTATGGGCAGTATAGGCAGACAGTATCCAGTAAATAAAGGAAATAGCCCTACAGTCCCACGAATTACACCGCTAGTTTTATGTTAGCGTATTACTTTATGTCAAGTTTTTTATTTTGTTCAGTATATGTTTGTATGTCTTGTTTAGAGTGGATCTGGCCTCAACGAATGTGAACAAACATTATCTGCTGCTGGCACAGTCACCGCATTGTGTATTGATGTCATTAATGGAGCCATTGTTGCTGGTGTACAGGTATGCATTATAATGTGCACTGTTATCCAACTAGGAGCAGTCTCGTTCCACTCGATGAAGCTGTGTATAACCCACTGGGCAACAATGCTTGAGAAGTGGTCAAGAATTTGTTGAAAAGATGTCTTTATGACCATTTTTATCTACTTATGCCCACATTGTGGTTTATCCATGTATTCCTATGTTGCAGTTTTATCCATTTATTGGTATTTTATCCATTTATGTTCATAATCTTCACCTGTGAAAGTAAAATATAATATTTTTGACTGGATGATTTATTGGTTTATAACATTTTCATTTTGTACAATTTCTGACCATAAATATACTACAGATGTAAAGATTAAAACACAAAGTATAACATTGTTAATTTAGATGAACTTTGAAATCGAAAAATTCAGAGAACTGGGGCATTTTAATTATATGAAATCCCCAACTAACTCTGTGCCAGTTAACCAATGAAAATCTTTGTACATTGCCTTTAACAAGAAAACTGGTTACATTGCTTAAATAATGAAACCCCGTGTGTTCTCTGGTGTCCCCAGAACAGCATCCGGGTGTTTGAGGCAGACACATACACACTCGTCCAGTCGAACATCGGACACACAGATGCTGTACGTGCGCTCATACACATCACTGACCGTAACCAGGTGAGAGTTGTACGGAATATAAAGTCAATTGTTGTTGTTGTCTCATCGATTTTACAATATTGTTTGGTTGATTTAAATCTTTATGTATTCGAAGGATTTTAAGAGTAGAGATGACTGCCTGTTGGATGGATGATGCTCAGTGCTTATGAAAAACTCACTTGTTCACTCACTCACTCACTCACTCACTCACTCACTCACTCACTCACCCACCCACCCACCCACCCACCCACTCAATCACTCACTCACTCACTCACTCACTCACATGGCTCAAATACCTCTTTTCAATATTGTACGACTGCATTAACTAATTCACACTGCATGGTTGTCTGTTGACAGTACGTGTCAGCATCATCCGACAAGACAGTGCGCATCTGGAACTCGTGGCGAGTAGCACCAAGACGCAAGAAACTCTCCAAGATGAAGGGTGCATCTGGTCTGAACATGCTCGACCTGGAGAAGGCTGAGAGTGTGAAGAATGAGGCAGAGGAGGGAAACGAACTTGAATCTGATGACGAAGATGACGATGAGGAGTTGGTGGAATAGGGCTCCGACAGGATATGAATCCTGTTCTGGGGAGAGGTGTCTAACACGGGATGTTTAATTATTCTCTATTGACCAGGGTTGGGTGTCATTACAGTTGTCGATTACAATTACACATCATCATAAAGCTCTGTTACAATGGTCAATTACCCTTATACTGCCTCATAGAGATAAATTACAATTACAGTTCTAAACATTCAATTACGCTTACACTATAGTTGTAAACACCAATATACAGTGTGCTAAACTTTGAAGATACAAATCGTTTGCCAATGGTTGAACAGCAGCATCAAGTGATATGCTATAGTGGTTGTCATGTACCTTAACATGTAGTTCCATGTGCTTACGAATCATGTAAGAACATTGTCCGCATGACTCGTGACCAAACATGAATTTGCCTGCAGACCAATATATGAACAGGACGCAGATCCTGATGCCTTGATATTCTGGATCATTACTGAAGTTGTACAATGTGGATGATGTAATCATCCATAGGTCCTGATGTGTTATAGTTTTGTAAATTAAATACTGCACTATTAAAACTGACTTTCTGTGATTACTATAATTAACAACAATTGACATCATCTGTTTACAAGCTATGTTAATAGATGTGTTCGTTTTTGGGTTTATACAAACGTCCATGCACGCACGCATGCATGCACGTATGTACGCATGCATGCACGTATGTACGCATGCATGCACGTATGTACGCATGCACACAATATTACATCCTGTTAAATTTCAGTTCATTCTAATGTGATTTAGGGGGTCCATGAAATCCCCCTAAAATACCCCCACTAGCTCTTGACAGATCAGAATTCAGTGAATTCTTGAACACCAAGTAATATATTGACAGTGCCTCAACATGATTTGATACCATTACGAAAATCTGTCCTGTAGATTCGAAAATTGTATACTATAAATGCGTTTTGTACGTTAAAGTGCGTTATGCACAGAAAACATACCTGTAAGATGTCAAATTTGTTTCAAGGATGGTATACTGGAAATGTATTGAGTCCCACCAAAGTGGTGGGAGGTTAGTTTAGCAATAGGTGGGAGGTGGGATATTGAGGTGGGATGTGTTAAAAACAGTAAGCTTATTAAATTATAGTTTATGTATGTTAAGCGTTCATGTATCTTGAAGTGTTTAATTATAATATTGTTTTTATTTTGTGTCCTTTTAGTTTTCTTCATCATATGGCTTTCTATGCACGCGCTGTAGTTGAGACAGACCAATATCACGCATCCACTTCACCAACTTTAGGTCATTGTATTATATAAACTACAGCTGGTGATATGCAAGCTATATGATGTTGATGCAGCCTGCAATTTACCAATGCAGTTCGTATTCTGCTCCATAGCAATTGCCTGAAATACGCGATGTTTGTTCGTATGTGCCTGTGCGGATATGTCCCAATACCCTGAGGCATATCCGCACACCACTATACAGATTAACAATGCGAAATGTTACCCTTCTGGCATAAACAGTTAATTAGTTGTGACACATTATACCTTACGTGCGTGGACATGCCCCACCTTCCCCTATATGCCTCAAGGCCTGCAATTAAGGCTTCTTGCATGTCATGTCATCTTCTCACTGCCAGCAAATCTACCAGTGACGTCTGCTCCGGATAGTGCATGAAAACCCGACAGAGCAACCCTAACAGGAGACTACAGTAATTTTGTGGGGAAACAATTCTTACCAAAACGGATATTCAAGCTATATTAATTTAAGTTGACGTATGGCGGCCATTTTGAAAAATAAAACAAGATAGTTACTAATCATAATATTGCTTTGGCTGAATTTAAAATGTGATTTATGAACTATTTGATATTGAAAATCTTCGTGCAGCTCCTAAACTGAAATTCATACGATATTCATAACTGGAGTTATGATGACAGTATTTATAAATGGCGGACATTTTGAAACCCAAGATGGGCGCCTCAATACACCCTTCAAAGTTTGCCATCATGGTTTGTGTTATTCTCTACGGTTTACAGAAGGTATGTAAACCGTAGAGAAACGGTGGGATGTTCTAATCATGTTGTGCCCACGGGATCTTATATCATGACATACAGTGCCAGATTAACAATGTGTGGGGTCTGGCACAAACGTTTGTGGGGGACCCTTACCGAGTGCGAGAAAGACGAAGGTCGAGACGCGTGATACAGCGGACTCCGCTTAACAGAATCACGGATAACAGAATCAACCGCTTAGTGGAATCAAACATATTGGCTGGGAAGGAATCGTCGCCTATTCCCGCTTTATTAAAATGCACCACTTAAGTGAATCAGACGCTTAGTAGAAGCAAATTCATATGGCTCAAAGATATTCCGTATTGTCTATGGACGTTGCCCCATACGTTAACATTTAGTCAACTATGTATGAGCGTAAACGTTCACATAACCAGACTTCCATTATTATTTAGATGTGCCGTGATTATTCTAGAGCCTGACTACCACCACGTAGTAGTGTGCGGAGACAACTGAAAAAAACATTAAAACACTAAATCAGAGGTTATACTAAGACCAGTTTAATAAGTTGTACGCACAAACTTCGTCACGTTTGTAAGGCGCGCTAAGTTCTTGGGACGCCACCGCGCCAGAAGTGTCAAGATTAACAAGTTCGATTTTTCTGACGTTCTCTTCACCATGTTCGCTCTACATCCGTTTTAGGCGGTAGGCACATTCACGACTTTAGCACAGAAGTTGAACATAGCCCGATATAAGGAAAGCGAAGAGAAACTATAAGCGTGGGGGGCCCTTTTTGTGGGGCCTGGTCCGAGGATACCACTTGTACCACGGTTAAAGCAGCAATGAGGCACCTAACTATCTCGACGACGCTTCATCTCATATGTTTGAATTTGATGGCAGAATGCCACGAATTTGCCGCAGAAGAACGGACGAGTCATGCAGTAAAGGCAGAATGAATTCAGAAACTCCTCCTGGTTGAACAACCCGCCGTCTGGTAGGCCTACGTTACGCCGAACCATATGCAGTGGCCGTGTCGAGCGCCCTGCAAAATAAACGAGATCCAAAGTCACATATAGGTCTAGTACTTGAGTTGAATGTTGTCATCGCGAAACAACTAAGATGGCAACGTACGTTTGTGTGCGCTTTATCAAAGTTGGATCACTCTGCAGTGAGCTGAGTTGACTCAACTCCAACAGCGTTAACTTTCTTAAATTATATTTTAGATGCACGTTTATTTAGCTTTAACATAAATAGTGAAATAGTGAATGAGATGTGCATCAACTTAACACCACTTGTGCTACGTGCTCAACAGCACGCACGCACGCACGCACGCACGCACGCACGCACGCACGCACGCACGCACACACACATCCACATGCATTTAAATGTGTCTGTGTTCCTTAGGATCCTAGCTCTTAAGCTTAGGTTTAGATAAGAGTTTAAGATAATACATTACATTTTCTTGTCCGTAAGATAGTGGGAATAACTTTAATTTAATACAGTTATTTAATTAAGCTAAATATATATGTATTAGAACCAGTATTTCACACCCGCTGACGTTGCTGGCTGGCAGCCACGCACAACTGCCTTCGACAAAGATCTGCAGGAAGTCGGCAAGCGTCTTCGAAACCAGCGAGGTTTAGGCTGGCTGAGATCGCATGACCGAAGACAATGAAAGAACGAGGTATTTCGTTTTGATAGACAAAACAGAGGTTGTATGCCACTACGTTTTCAATTCATGTAACATAAACCTTATTTGGCGACAATAAAAATACTATATTTGTTTGCATCTTACGTAGTATTAAACAAGCAACTGGTGAACAACAATTGTAGAGTACGCGAAATGTAGATATATGTATAACATACGTTAAACAAAATGTACCAAGATTGCCATCCAAATCTACAAGCTCCATATGGCAAGTGCACCAGGAAGACACTGGCGTATCAATAGTCCAACATATGTGTCATTTAAGTGCAGCCCGCCCTTGTGAGATATATGTCAATTTTATGTTTAAGCATATTCACACTGCTAGCATTTACATAATCATTTGACAGTTTGTTCCATTCATTCATCGTCCTATGTGAAAATGAGTACTTTCCCATACACAACATACACTGTTTATTAACTAATACTGCTTTGTGTCCTCTCGCTCGGCTGCCTTCTTTAAGTTTGAATAACCATAAGTTTGAATAAACATTCAATATTAAAAAAACTTACATTTGGCCTCTTCTTAGTTTCCTGATTGCCAAACCACACCATTGAGCGGCTGTCATAACTAATGTCTCTTCGTTCTGGAATCAGCTTAGTTGCTCCTCCTTGTGTTCTTTCTAGCTTATTTATGTCCTTCTTGTGATATGGCCACCATGCTTGTATGCAATACTCAAAGTCCTTTTATCGTGTGGTTCTACCTAGTGTAGTATCGTCCATTTTATATTCTTCGTCCATGTTTCCATGTAGTGTATGACATACATGTGGAAATGTAAATTCACACATACACTGTACGTATGCATTTACATTTCTACAAATGTAATAACATTAGCCATTTTTCAGACCATTCGACTAATTTGTCTTGATCGACCTGTTGACTTTGTTTATTTCCATCTCTTTTAACCTTTGTGAATATCTGTCTCGTCTGCGAATCTAAGTGCTTTGCTTGATATATCATCTTCCAAATCATCTATGTAATTCAATAATATTATTATATTATCAAAACTGATTTTTACTTTGTTGATCATGTGTGTACACATACATGTGTGTACACATACATATGTGTACAGTGCACACATACATCTGTGTACACATACGTGTGTGTACACATACATGTGTATACACATACATATGTGTACAGTGTACACATACATGTGTGTACACATACGTGTGTGTACACATACATGTATATAACGCTGTTATAACTGTTGAACAAGCGAACAAAGAAAAAGACGACAGACCTGTGACGATTGACGCTACACTGAGAATGCAGACGGCGAGTAAACAGCGGATCATCGATTTCATCATCATGGCTCTCGAGTCGCTTTCTTGTTCAGTGACAGTTCAGCGGAATCGTTTACCTGACCGACAAGGACGGCGGCACTTTCTTTTATGTGCAGAAGTGTGCAGAAGTCAGTCTAGCCTGCGATAGGCTGTTCCGCGACACACGTCATTGGATCCTCCGCCACCGCACTTTCGAGTTTGCACATAACGCAGCATGATCCAACATTCGGCAAAGACCAGGCCGAAGATTATCCTACACATGATAGTAGTGAAGATAAAATATGCATAGAGAGATAAGTTTTAGAAAAGGTGTGTGCGTGTTGTTGTGTTTGTGCGTGCGCCTGTTCGTGTGCCAGTGCGTGTACATGTGTGTGACTGAAGGAGAAACTGAGTGAGAGAGGGAGGGATGGAGGGACGGAGCGACTGAGTGAGTGAATGAGTGGGTGAATTGGGTGACTGGGTGAATGAGTGAGTCTGTTGTTAGTATATCGTTTCTGAGGTTCGCGGATGGTAAGACATTCTTCGACTAGACAAGACAACTAGATTTGTAGATGTGCCATTGTTGCAAGTATAGCATGTGGACAGCACCATTTGAATACAGTGGCAGAAACGTAAACAGTAATTCAATTATTACATTGTTATTATGTCTATGGTTTGTGCTGCCATGCAATTCCCTTTATCATAATATTGTTCTCAAGGACATTTTGAAACTTCAACGCGTGCAAAATTGTTTGGCAAGGGTAGTTACCCGGTCTCCTCGTTTCTCTCACTCAGTATCACTTTAAATCATTGCATTGGCTCCCTGTCCGATATCATTGGCTCCCTGTCCGATGTCGTATTATTTTTTAAGGTCTGTACAATTACCTATCGAGCACTTTCATCGAAGCAACTAGCATATTTAAATTCACAGCTCACTCTTGCAAGACAGCCCACACAGCTTTGATCATCTAATTCTAATCTACTTTTTGTTCCCAGTGTTAAGACAAATGTCGGAACTAGAGCTTTTTCAGTTGCTGCACCGACTCTGTGGAACTAACTCCCTGTTAGTGTTAAGTATAACACCAGGTCGCCGTAAACTTGCGTATCCTCCATAGCTCCCCAGCGCACCAACCCAACTGTTTACAACTGGAACTGCTTATCGATTATGAACTGCTTAACCCCTTTTGTTTTCCGAGCTTGGGTCTTCCGAGGATTTTAGCACAATAGAAGTATTTTATATATTATTATTATAATGAAATGTTTGTTCGAACACATGGTTTAGTTCCCGCTGTATCACCGTCAAACAATATTAGCCTTATCACATGTCTGGGGTATATTAGCCTTGTCACATGTCTGGGGTATATTGTCATTGAAGGAGCAAAGACAGTTGTAAGAACGAGTAGCAGTAAGACACTTGAGTTCCCAGTAGAAGTGGGGCTACACCAAGGACCGGTATTAAGTCAGTTACTGTTCATCATTGTGATGGATGTGGTAAGACAGTTGTAAGAACTAGTAGCAGAAAGACACTTGAGTTCCCAGTAGAAATGGGGCTACATCAAGGACCGGTATTAAGTCAGTTACTGTTCATCATTGTGATGGATGTGGTAAGCTAGTGGGCCAAGACAGGAGTATTATAGGAAAGGTAAACGTGGACAACCTTGCTATCATGGTTCAGAGTGGAGACGCACAGCGAAGGTCAATAAAGTGGCAAAACAAAGTTTAATGCAAAATAAAAGAATGGTTTTGGGCCTATGAACACATAAGATTTAATAACACATAACAATTTGCAACTATTATCAAGACTATGGTTTGCTAAGAATGGTTTACTAAAAAACCTTGTTGAACACAAAGCATCTTAATTTCACGGGCCGCACAATACTGTTAGATAACCCTACCTCACGAGTGCCTGTAGTCTGGCAATATCCGCTCAACAAATGAAAAATCCATTGGAAGCACCTAGTCAAATACTTGCCAACAGGATATGGCTATGCTGTTTGTGTCTAAGCCCAATTTATGCAACACATTTTGACTATTGTTTACTATACTTTTCTAGTTCTGGCCGGCCGGCCCTTCGATTTCGGTGGAAAGCACTTAATGCGTTTTAACGTGTCACAGCAGAAGTTCATTTCCAGTAACTGCCAGGCGCTTATTAGACATTCCGGTCAACATGTCAGTCGCCAGGAAACCGGAGATTTGACCAGAATCTCCCACTTTTAGAGCAAATTCTAAAAAACCACTTGTGCGGTATTCTTGATTGTAATTGCAACTGGGCACAAGAGGTGGATGTGTTGTGACTAACAGTTGAACTGAGAAAGGTGAGATTGCGGTGGTTCGGGCCTGATGTACACAGGGTGGAAGAATAAAGACGGCATGGAGGCGACCGGTGGATGGTAGAAGACAGTGCTATAAGGAATGCATGGAGGCGACCGGTCGATGGTAGAAGACAGTGCTATAAGGAATGCATGGAGGCGACCGGTGGATGGTAGAAGACAGTGCTATAAGGAATGCATGGAGGTGACCGGTGGATGGTAGAAGACAGTGCTATAAGGAATGCATGGAGGCGACAGGTCGATGGTAGAAGACAATGCTATAAGGAATGCATGGAGGTGACCGGTAGATGGTAGAAGACAGTGCTATAAGGAATGCATGGAGGCGAGGCTTTCGTAACTAAAGTCTCTCAATTCTGGAATCATTTTAGTTGCTCTTCGTTTTATTCTTTCTACCTTGTCTATGTCCTTTTACGATACGGCATCCATGCTTGAATACAATATTCCAAATGTAGTCTAACTATTGCTTTGTACAGGGGTACAATTAGCTGTTTCTCCTTATACGTGATAGTTCTCCTAATTAGCCCTAGAATTTGATTTCCTTTCGAAGCAGCAACCCGACATTGCTCTGAAACTTTCATGTCAGCACTAAATGTTACTCCTAAGTCCTTTTCTTGTGTGGATCTACCTAGTACAGCATCCCCCATTTTATATTCTTCGTCCATGTTTCCATGTCCTATGTGTATGCATTTACACTTCCCAAAATTTAATAACATTTGCCATTTTTCTGACCATTTAACTAATTTATCTAGATCATCCTGTAAACTTTGTTTATCTGTAACATTAGTAACCTTTCTGAATACTTTTGTGTCATCTGCAAATTTCAGTACTTTGCTAGATATGCCATCTTCCAAATCATTTAAATATATTAAAAACAGTATAGGGCATAATAGTGATCCCTGTGGTACCCCACCCAGAACAGATTTCCAGTTTGAAATCTCACCATCTACTATTACTCTCTGTCTTCTGTGCGTAAGCCACTCTTCTATACAGTTGATTACACCATTCCTATACCATGGGCTTTTAGTTTAAGTAACAATCTTTGATGTGGCACTTTATCGAAAGCTTTCTGAACATGTAAGTAGACGATATTCACTGGTGACCCGTCATCTACCCACTTTGTAATTTCTTCCAAAAACATAAGAAATTGGTTAGACATGACCTTGCTTTTAGGAACCCATGTTGAGATGTATTTATTAATTTATGTTTTACAAGGAATTCCACCATGGGTTCTCTAATTAATGTTTCGAGTAATTCACATACAACTGATGTTAAACTCACTGGTCTGTAATTTTCTGGCTTGTTCCTCGATCCCTTCTTAAATAGCAGCGTAATGTTTGCTTCTTTCCATTCTGAAGGAACCATTCCTTCTTCTAAGAATAAGTTTAAAAAAAATTGCAAGTGGTGTACTAATTTTGCAAGTGGTTTACTCAACAATTTCCTTAAGTAGTTTTGGTGGTATCCCGTCAACTCCCGGTGATTTATTATCTTTCTTCTTCTTAATTTTCTTTGCTATCATTTCAGGAGTTACAAATAACTGCCCTAAATGTTCTGATGTACTGCCCTCAAATTTAGTAAATGGAACTGGAAGTGTGCTGATATCTTCTGTGGTAAAAACTGAGCTGAAATACTCATTCAGGACCTCTGCCATTTGAAACCCAGTCTGAAATTATGTTTCCACTGTTGTTTTCCAGTGGTCCGACCTTATCACGAACTTTCTGTTTACTCCTTACATAAGCTTAGACACTCTTGCTGTCATTTTTTATATTACCTGCCAATTTTTTTTCAAAGGTTCTTTTTAGATTTTCTAATTTCAACATTCAATTGCGGTCTTATTCATCAGCATGTTATTCCAATCTAACTTTGCTAAGTATTTTCTTACACCTTTATAGTTACCTTTGTGGAAGTTTCTCCTATACGTTTTTTATTTTTACTTTCTGATTTTACATTGATGTCAAAATGTATTTGATTGTGGTCACTATTACCCAATGGTTCATATATTTTTACATTGTCCACTAATTCTTTTTGTGATGACAAAACTATATCTAATACATTTTCTCCCCTGGTTGGTTCTAGCACGTGCTGAGTAAGGAAGCTATCCTGAATTAAAAATATAAATTGTTGGTCATCACCCCCTGTACTCTCTAGAGATTTCCATTGTATGTGTCCATGGTTAATCCAATCTCCCATTATAATACATTCTCCTTTACTAACTTCCTTTATAGCATTTTGTATTTTTGTGTTATCCTTTTCGTTTATGTTAGGACTTCGGTACGGTAAACTAATCCAATAGTTAATTTTGAATTTCCAGAAACTATTTTGCACCAAATAGCTTCATCGCAATCTGCTTCCCCTTCTAATTTTATAAGCCTGAATAGATTCTTTAACGTATAAAATAACTCCCCCTCCCCTTCTTCCTATTCGATCTCTCCTAAACATTACGTATCTTGTCAATCCTAATTCAGCATCTGCTATGTCTGTGTTGGCCCATGATTCGGTAATACCAGTTACGTGAGGGTCAGTCTCTTCTACCATAATGTTTAAATCGTTTTTCTTATTTACTATACTCCTAGCATTTAAACAAACACATCTATAACCTGCTTCAGAAATGTTGTAGAACATTTTGTTATTGGTTTGTCTGTACTAGTGGCCTCTTATCCTGCTTGAGGCATATCTAAGTAACCCCCCCACGCTTCTAGTTTAAATAATGTTTACTATCAAAAATATTTGTTATGTTACCCATGCTGATGTGAGTCCATCCGCACATACTGCTGACCTCTTTCCACTTAGATGAAGCCCATCCTTAATGTACATATCAGCCCTTCCAACAAAACATCCCCACAAATCCCACTTCCTCTTCCCTACATAGCTTCTGGACGAGCAAGTTAATAGCTATCCCATGGCAATTTCGATATCTGTGACCCCTCCTTTCTATTACTGGTAAAATCCCTGACAGTATTTCATGCTCAACCCGCGTCTGCTTTAGTGTTCTGACCAAATTCCTGTATTTCCTAACTATGGCAGTTGTACCGTCCCTCTCTACGTTATTTGTCCCTACGTGTACTAAAACAGATCCACCCTTGCCCGAACCCACGATGTTTTCTACCCTCTCAGTTATCGCCTCTATTTTGGCCCCAGGCAAACAAACCACCACGTCATCTCCCTTGTTTAAGACTCTATCGGTCTTCTTGACTATTGAGTCCCCCACAAATACAAATGGATCCCTTCCATCACATTCTGTTCTGCAGCCTTGTCACTTGGCAGCCTGTTATCAGTCACTCTCTCATCCGTCAACATGTCACCTTTCCCTCCCATCTCCTGGCTAACTTGCACTCCCATTGCCTTCCCTCCTGACACCTTCCCTCCTGTCTCCCTCACTCCCATCGCCTTAACTATCGTTTCCTCCCCTTCGTCTCCTTCGCTACTGTCTCACCCACTCCTCTCTCCTTCGATCCATTTGTCTCCCCTCCCATTTCTTTCCTTCCTGTCTTTTTTCGTCCTGTCTACTTACGTCCTGTCTCGCTACGACCTATCACCTTACACCTCCTCTCAGCCTCCCCCAGGCTGAGGTGAGCTCTCCACTTTGCAACCGTGTGTCGCACTAAAAAGAGGAGTGTCAACCTTGTAGACGACGATACAAGTAACGATCCAGATTACGCGTCCTGTCTGGAAAGCGGCAGTGAAAATGACTCCATCATGCTACAAGTGGAAGTGGGCAATGTGGTGTTGAGAAGTCGACTCCAGCGCCACGAGTAACATTGTCGACTCCGGCGCCACGAGTAACATTGTTGACGAGAGGACGTGGGAGACACCAACAAAGCAAAAGGTGAAATGTGAATCTCGTGTAGCCGATGATAGAAAGAAGCCTATATATCAGACGAACCTTTAGTAAAAGGCAGCTTTACCTGCAAAGTAAAACCTGGCAGAACAGTCGGAGGACGCAGAGTTCCTAGTTATCAGAGGTAGAGGCTTCCCACTTGGAAGAAAGACGGCCATGCAGTTGGGAGTGTTGAAGGTTGGTGTTGGCATCGCGGCTGTTTCAGACGTCGCGAGTGACTTAAAGCTCCAATATCCAGAGATGTTTGAGGGAATCGGAAAGTTTAAGGCAGATCACTCTACACATCAATACAGAGATTAAGCCAGTTGCTCAACCCCTGCGACGCATTCCATTCAACCTGAGGAACAAGGTTGATGAGAAAATCAAAGAGTTAGTTGAACGTGACATCATCGAGGGAGCTGACGGCCCCACGCCATGGCTGAATGCTGTTGTCATCAGAGGCATCACAACATTTTTTTTATAGATCACAACATGTTATTTATAGATAGGTAGGTAGGCAGGCAGGCAAGCAGGCAGGCAGGCAGGCAGGCAGGCAGGCAGGCAGGCAGGCAGGCAGGCAGGCAGGCAGGCAGGCAGGCAGGCAGGCAGGCAGGCAGGCAGGCAGATAGGTGACGAACACATTCACGACTGGCATTAACTAACTAACATAACGTTTATGTTTTAGTCCAGCCAACCAGATCACGAAAACTGTTGTGAATAGGCACCTCGGGGCGGCGCCGTGTCCGAATCTACCCGATATGGACTACCTGGCACGGAACGGAAATTATGCAAGGCAGAAGAAAGCTCGTCTCCAGGATCCCGTAGATCTGGACTTCTCCATGAGCAATTCCACGCTATAGCGGACAAGACCACAACAATCAGTATTATAAATGTAATTGTGTAAGCTTCATAATTTCAGTTATGTGACATATATTATTTAATGAATACAACCTTTACAAATCTAGTACAAGTGTGAGGACAAATTTAACCCAGTCGCTGCAACTGCTGCATATTAAACGGCGCCATCACAAAATTTAGTCTTTAATCTTGATTGCTAAGTTAGCCTTGAATAAGGCTGTTTTTGTGTTCAAAAGAACACTTTAAGCTAATAAACTTGTTAACTATGTCTTTTCTACTAAGCTCGCATGAGCAAATAAAAAGCCTAGCGAATACAGAGAACACTGTGTAAACAAAACAACGAAGTCAGTGTATACCAACTTACGTTAAATCCTGATGTTAATTCCTTTTTACCGAAAACGTTTACTACAGATATGTTAGATATAACCTTATATATATATGTAATTTATGTAAATGTATCACTTTCTTTAGTATATATTTGAGCAGTTTAATTCACGACCTATAAACAAACTCCCCTTTATCGCTCGTTGAATATGAGTCCGGGAAAAATCCTGCCTCTGTTAACAAAAACAGTTTCTTAATATATGTCTAAAAGAAGTTTGTGTATAATATAAGTGTAATAGTAATACTTATTCTAACCAATATTCTACTGTTTCTAACTATTCACTATGCTATCTCAATTTTCGAATGGTAAACAACCATATTAACGCTAATTGATTTCCCTGTCGGAGTTCGGAACTAACTTACTGTAAAATACTGCCTCTGTGTGGAGGCGACCGGTGAATGGTAGAAGACTGTACAATAAAGAAGGCTTGGAGGCTGCCGGTGGACGGTAGAAAACAAAGCGATAAAGAAGGCATGGAGGCGACCGGTGGATGGTAGAAAACTGTGCAATAAAGAAGGCGTGGATGCGACCGGTGGATGGTAGAAAACAGTGCGATAAAGAAAGCACGGAGGCGTCCATTGGATAGTAGAAGACAGTGCGATAAAGAAGGCATGGAGGCTGCCGGTGGATGGTAGAAGACAGTGCGATAAAGAAGGCATGGAGGCTGCCGGTGGATGGTAGAAGACTGTACAATAAAGAAGGCGTGGATGCGACCGGTGGATGGTAGAAGACAGTGCGATAAAGAAGGCACGGAGGCGACCACTGGATAGTAGAAGACAGTGCGATAAAGAAGGCATGGAGGCTGCCGGTGGATGGTAGAAGACAGTGCGATAAAGAAGGCATGAAGGCTGCCGGTGGGTGGTAGAAGACTGTACAATAAAGAAGGCGTGGATGCGACCGGTGTATGGTAGAAGACAGTGCGATAAAAAAGGCATGGAGGCTGGCGGTGGATGGTAGAAGACAGTGCAATAAGGAAGGCTTGGAGGCTGCCGGTGGATGGTAGAAGACAGTGCGATAAAAAGGCATGGATGGTATCGGTGGATAATAGAAAACAGAACAATAAAGAAGGCTTGGAGGCTGCCGGTGGATGGTATAAGGCACTTCAATAAAGAAGGCGTGGAGGGTATCGGTGGATGGTATAAGGCACTTCAATAAAGAAGGCATGGAGGGTATCGGTGGATGGTAGAAGACAGCGCAATAAAGAAAGAGGAGGCTACCGGTGGATGGTAAACGCAGCAGGGAACGGCAAAGGGCTAAGAGTGAGAAATTGGAAATAAACAAGATGGTGATTTGTGGTGAATATTGTGTAGTAGTACTGATGTGAACTGGTTTATGTTAACTATTTTGGTAAATTAATTAAGTCACCAGTTTTATTTATGCCAACATAACGTAACGTAAGGTTGTGACGTAAATTTCTCATCAGTGAATATGTACGTACGTCAATCGATATACGTCAATATATTATAGTCAATGCACTTGATTCAGATTGGTTTGTCACGTTGGGTATCATACAAAGACGCAGACAGCAGTAATCAAAAATGTTCATGGAAATGACCAAATGTAGATAGATTGGTAGAATGTGACGTAACTTTCTCAACAGGGAATACGTATGTACGTAAAACGATCTACCTGTAGCATTACGCACAACACTAGAGCAGTGCAGCCGCAAAGACGAAGTCACGCAGACATTATTATGGCTCTTCATTTCTTCACCACGTTGAGTAATAAATTGAAATATGATGTCTTATATAGGGGAGACCGGGGCTAGTTGTTACAATTTTAAGTTAAAGTCACATTTTGTGAAATGTATGTTAGAAACATTATTTCTGTCAACGTACTCAGTAAATTTATTATTCGTGTTAATAAAATGTACCATACCAATGATTATTCCATGTAATAGTTAGGTAGATATGTGAAGTTTCCTATGCGCGGTCGACTGTTAAAACTAGCTCCGTAAGCGGGTCAAGTTGTTACATCATACGGGGCACGTTGTTACAGCAAAGAACGTGTGGATCGCAAAGCAAGTGTCACTCGAACATGTTACTGTTATTACATTAATTGAATTACACACACACAGCAATTGGCTTATCGAGAGTCGAACTGTTTTTTCAATTTATGTATAACCTACCCTACTGAGATATTTGTCAATTTTGTTTTGAAATATATTCATACTGCTAGCATTTACAGTATTGGTTATAGACCAGTACCATAGGCTTCACATGTGCAACACAGCATTCACACGTCGTGATTAAATAAGTTTACTTTTTTCAGTCATTGTCAGCAGACAAGTGGTTGGCTGAGCCATGTGTACGAGCCGCCGGAGCGTCGTTACAGTTGTAATAAATGGCACCAATACAATTGTAAAAACTTGCCCAAGACACAATTTGAACGCGCGTGGATGCTAATAAATCCTGAATGTCAGTTTAACTTAAACTCGGTATAGACCCTTGTACTATTGTACTCGGTACTTGCCCTCCCCATCTCTCTCTCTCTCCTTGACCCCGTCACCGCTCTCCTGGGTGGAGTTGGGAAGGGTGTCACTACGGGGCGGGGGGGAGGGTCAATGCCACATGCCTCCTCCCAAAAAAATTTTCAGCGCGTTCAACACAATTCAACCTCATCAGATGGCAAATATCTGGGTGTGATTATAGACGAAAAACAGAACTGAAATGAAAACACAGTATCTGTGTACAAGAAATGTAGACAAAGACTGCATTTTCTCTCGAAACTGTCAAAGTTTGAGGTTAGTCAAAGTGTGCTGTCAACCTTCTATCAGGCAGTAGTGCAGTCAGTTCTGTTGTATTGTGTTATGTGCTACCATCGCTCACTCTCAGGTCAAAACATGAAAAAGCTAGAGCGTGTGGTAAAATAAGCTGCCAAATCCATCCATGTTACACCACTTCGCAGATTGCACTGTCAGTACATGACAAAGAAGATAGAAAAAAACTTAGCGATGCAACACACCCACTACACACCACATTCATTCCAGCGAGATCAGGCAGGCGGCATCTGTCCACTTCTGCACGCACTGCCCGTTACAGCAGATCTGTTGCACCATCCGTCACCAGGGCCCTTAACTCATGATTGCTAAGTTACAGGTATGTGCGAACTATAGAACTATATACACACATGTTCTTGCTGGTTGTTTTTTTTATGCAAATATTGTGTTTGCATCAAGTTGGGTATTTTTCTTGCAGGTCTTTGTACTTTGTATTTTTAACTCCTTGCTGTAGCTTTATGAAATGTTTATCCATGATTTTGGACCAATAAAGGTATTATTATTATCAGGAGGCTGACCTCGTCTAAGCAGACGCCGCATGTCTCACTGTAGAGCGATACAAAAGGGGCTGTCAGCCCTGCTGCGGGAGGCTGAAATGGCGCGAGTAACGGTTCTTCCATATCGGGCGCCATCTCGCTGGTTGTTAACGGGCTTCGGGAGTGATGCGAAGGATGGAGACTGTCCACCCAGTCGGCGCTACGATAGCCTGAACGCGCCATTTCACAAAAAATAGAACTTAAACGCCAGGAAAACAAGTCGATAAATAACTGGTGAAACCATCCAACAAAAAAGTACTTCCCTTTAATGGCTAATGTGACGCTGGTCACGGCACCTAATGTCATATCACGGTAACGACGACACGATATACACGCACGCACGCACGCACGCACGCACGCACGCACGCACGCACGCACGCACGCACGCACGCACGCACGCACGCACGCACGCACGCACGCACGCACGCACGCACGCACGCACGCAAGCACTCACGCACGCACACGCACACACACGCAATCAAAGTTAGTTAGTTTAATAAACAGGGCAACAGCCAACACTGCATCCAAGTTTTACAACACCACGCACGCGTCCTCTCTCTCTCTCTGCTTGACTCCGTCACCGCTCTCCTGCGTAGAGTCGAGAGGGGTGTCACTATGGGGCGGGGCGGGGGGGGTCAATTCCACAGTAACATACAACCACTGTTTGGTCTATCTAAACGAAATAACTTGTTCACTTGTTATTTCATTGACTTCGGTCATGTGATCTCAGCCAGTTTAGATCTCGCTGGTTTCGAAGACGCTTGCCGACTTCCTGCAGATCTTTGTCGAGGGCAGTTGGGAGTGTTGCTTGTGGTTGCCAGCCAGCAACTTCAGCGGATGTAAAATACTGGTTATAATATATAATATCTAGCTTAATCAAATAACTGTACTGAATTAAAGATATACCCACTATCTTATGGACAAGAAATTTAAAATCTCAAACTCTTATCTAAACATAAGCCGTGGAGTTATATAATAATATAATAATACAGCATTTTTAAAAGCGCTAATTCCCACTATATGGATCAGTGCGCTGTACATGGTATAAAAAATATTCACATGGTATAAAATAATATTTAACTATAAACACACATGTGTAAACGCCGAATAAATAAATAAAATTACTTTAGAAATAAATAAATAAAATAATTTAGAAAACCTTAAAATCTGGTGAGAATCCTAATGCAAGATTAATGTATATCACAAATAGTCCATCCATCGTGTCCATCACATAATATTATCTTCATTTACATATATTTGAAGTGACTAATAAAAAGGTGAGTTTTTAAAGACTTCCTAAAAATATTGTTAGCGTCTTAGAATTACGAATGTCTGCGGGCAATGAATTCCAAAGTCAAGGCACTGTTGTTCCAAATGCAGATTCACCAATGCACTTCTTAGTGATGCATTGGTGCAGTGTTGGCGCATAGTCCTTGCGTAGACGCCCGTCAAGAGTTCAGATGTGTAAAAGTTCGGCCAAGTAAGTCGGCGCCAAACCATTGACACATCGGTACGCAAACACTAGCATCTTGAAATGTATTCGACTTGCTACTGGCAGCCAGTGTAAGCCCCTTAAGACTGGTATTATGTGATCGTGCCTACTGGTGCTCGTAATTAGTCTTGGAGCATTGCTCTGTACTCGTTGCAGTCGAAGTATCTGTGATGCCGGAAGGTTAACAAAGAGCGAATTACATTAATCTAGGCAAGAGGTCACAAGTGCGTTTATAGCACTTTTGGTGGCTTCTGTTGTGAGATAGTGACGTATTGATGTTAGTCTGTATAGATGATAATTACAAGCAGCACACACAGCTGTCACATGATGTGTCATCTTCAGATGTTGATCCATATGAACTGCCAAATTTCGTACGCAGTCTACTGGTGAAATGATGTCAGCTCCAATGGTCATATACCAAATTCCATATAACTTGAGATGATGTTTTGATATAAAAATAATCATCTCAGTTTTGTCATCATTTAACTTTAGCATACGAAGAGTCATCCATCGTCTAACTTCCCTAATACAGTAACGAATTAAACATTATGGTAGAAGATATTGACCCTCACATAATTGGTATAACTGAATCATGTGCCAACATAGATATAACAGATGCTGAATTAGGACTGACAGGATACGTAATGTTTAGGAAAGAATAGGAAGAAGGGGCGGGGGAGCTATTTTATATGTAAAAGAATCTATTCAGGCTTATGAAATAAAACTAGAAAGGGAAGCAGATTGCGATGAAGCTGTTTGGTGCAAAATTGTTTCAGGAAATTCAAAATTAACTATTGGATTAGTTTACCGAAGTCCAAACATAAACGAAGAGGACAACACAAAAATAAAAAAACGCTATAAAGGAAGTTAGTAAAGGGGATTGTATCATAATAGGAGATTTTAACCATGGACACATACAATGGAATTCTCTAGAGAGCACAGGGATTGAGGATCAACAATTTCTATGTTTAATCCAGGATAGCTTTCTTACTCAGCACGTACTAGAACCAATCAGGGGAGAAAATGTATTAGATATAGTTTTGTCATCACAAAAAGAATTAGTGGACAATGTAAAAATATTTGAACCATTGGGTAATAGTGACCATAATCAAATACATTTTGACATCAATGTAAAATCAGAAAGTAAAAATAAGAAAACGTACAAGAGAAACTTCCACAAAGGTAACTACAAAGATATGAGAAAATACTTAGCACAGCTAGATTGGAATAACATGCTGATGAATAAGACCGCAATTGAATGTTGGAATATTCTAAAATATGAAATTGAGAGTATCATTGATAAATTTGTTCCCTTCCGAAAACAAGGAAAACGGTGTAGGAAGAAACACTTGTTAAAAGAGGCAATTAGAAAAATAATGCTAAAACAAACTATGTGGATGGTTTATAGGCGTACCAGAAAGGAAGAAGACTATGCAAAATATAAAGAGGCACTTAATGCAGCTACAACTGAAATCAGACAATCTAAAAGAAGCTATGAGCAAAACCTGGCATGTAACATAAAAAATTACAGCAAGAGTTTTTATGCATATGTCAGGAGTAAACAAAACGTACAAGACAAGGTTGGACCTCTAGAAGACAGTGCTGGAAATATAATATCACAGGGGTTTTTAATGGCGGAAGACCTAAATGGTTACTTCAGTTCAGTGTTTACCAAAGAAGATATTAGTTCATTACCAGTTGCTGATGCTAAATTTCAGGGGGCTAAATCTGACTATTTAGGACAGTTAATTGTAACTCCAGAATTGGTAGCTAAGAGAATAAAGGCAATGAAGGATAACAAATCACCGGGAGTGGATGAGATTCCTCCAAAATTACTAATGGAAACAGTAGATCAACTCAGTATACCACTGGCAAGAGTATTCAACTTGTCATTAAAAGAGGGAGTTGTTCCGTTTGAATGGAAAGAAGCAAACATCATACCATTATTTAAAAAGGGTTCGAGAAATAAGTCAGAGAATTACAGACCAGTGAGTTTAACGTCAGTGATTTATAAATTATTAGAAAGGTTAATTAAAGACCATATGGTGGACTTCCTCGTTAAGCATAAATTATTAAATTCATCTCAACATGGATTCCTTAAAGCGAGGTCATGCTTAACAAATATGTTATGTTTTTTGGAAGAAATCACTAAGTGGATAGACGTGGGATCGCCTGTAGATATTATCTACTTAGATTTTCAGAAAGCTTTTGACAAAGTGCCACATCAAAGATTGCTACTTATATTAAAAGCCCATGGTATCGGGGATAGCATAACTGACTGGATAGAACAATGGCTGACTGACAGAAGACAACGAGTTGTAGTAGATGGAGAAGTTTCAAATTGGAAATCGGTTTTGAGTGGGGTACCTCAAGGGTCAGTATTAGGACCTATATTATTCTTAATTTATATCAATGACTTGGACGAGAGTATAACAAGTAACGTACTGAAATTTGCGGATGACACAAAACTGTTTAGAAAGGTTAATACCGATGGTGATAAACAACATTTACAAAACGATCTAGACAGATTAGTGAAATGGTCTGAGAAATGGCAGATGCTGTTCAATTTTGGGAAATGTAAATGCCTACATACAGGACATGGGAACTTGAATGTAAACTATAAAATGGGAGATACTGTTCTGGGTACTACTGTAAAAGAAAAGGACTTAGGAGTTACAATAAGCGCTGATATGAAAGTTTCAGAGCAGTGTGGTATTGCAGCTTCAAAGGGTAATCAAATTCTTGGATTGATTAGAAGAAACATAACATACAAGGGACAAAAGTTAATTATACCTCTTTATAAAGCAATAGTTAGACCTCATTTAGAATACTGTATACAAGCATGGAGACCATATCGTAAGAAGGATATAGATACGCGTGAACGCATACAAAGGAGAGCAACTAAAATGATTCCAGAACTTAGAGACTTTAGTTATGAAGAACGCCTGAAAGAATGTGGTTTAACAACTCTAGAGACAAGGAGGTTAAGAGGAGATCAGATTGAAGTTTTTAAGATATTGAATGGGTATGAAAATATTGATAGAAATATGTTTTTCTCACTCAAGAAGGATAGCAGAACTAGAGGACATGAGGTAAAATTAGTAAAGGATCAATGTAGATTGGATATCAGGAAGCACTCGTTCTCACAGAGGACAATAAATGAATGGAACAAACTGTCTACAGATTGTGTAACTGCTAGCAGCGTGAATATGTTTAAAAACAAGGTTGACACATATATCAGGAGGGCGGGTTATAAGTAGGTGAACATTGTTGGACTCTCGATAAGCCAATGGCTTCCTTGTCCACTTGCCATCTGGGCCTTTGGCTTGGATGGCAAATCTTGTTAAATCTTGTTAAATGTGAGTTGCCTCAATGTTTCTGCTTGGTCGCCCGGCACAGTTAGATTGTAGGATGCATATAGTTGACTGTCATCCGCATATTTGTGATAGTGTACTCCATGTCTTCTAAATATGCGCTGCATTGGCGTGGTGTAAAGAGTAAATATAACTGGCCCAATGACAGAGCCCTGTGGTACACCACACTGTAGAGGAATATGCTCTGATGTTGTTGAGTCAATCTGGACGCGATAGTTGCGGTCTTCCATGTATTGCCGGAACCAAGCTAGTGCCGTTCCACGCACACCATATTCATCTTGCAGCCTATGGAGCACAGACACATTTAAATGGACCAGGCCCCATAAAAGGACCCCACGCTTATAGTTTCTCTTCGCTTCCATTGTATCGGGTATGTTCAACTGCTGTGCTATAGTAGTGAATGTACCTACCGCCTAAAATGGATGGGAATAGGCGACGATTCCATCCCAGCCAAAATATTTGATTCTACTAAACGGCTGATTCTGTTATCCGTAATTCTGTTCAGCGTAGTTCACAGTATCACGTGTCTCGACGTTCGTTTTTCATGCACTCGGTAAGGGTCCCCCACAAAACGTTTATGCCAGGCCCACAGTGTTATTCAGGCACTGTTTATGATGTTATAAGATCCCGTGGACACATTTTCATAAATCTGCGAACGAAAAGAGTATTTAGAAAGGTCAAATAAGGGGGAGATCACCAAAGTTTATATAGTCTAGTTTATCTCGATAAATTAGTCAATTGTCCGAACAGCGGCATGTACTGGTAAATTTCGTTTATGTATGTCTTTTCATAAAGCATTCATTTAGAATTGTACGATTAAGGAAGACATATCTTTTCAAACGAGAAGCATGTATTAATGTCGTGCTCTCAGTCGAGAGAACCCGGGTTCGAATCCTCTTGCCGCCATTTCGAAGGTTTGACAGTTTCGTTCCTCTTTGTTGACAACTCTGGATCTCATCGCTCAAAGGAGCCTCTGTGCAATTAGCACTGTACATTTGAACTAAATGTGTCATCACCATGCAATCATACATCGATAAATGTCGCCATGCGTATGATTACACCACGAAACACTAGTCCATCTCAGGGCAAAGTATCTGCAACATGAACTTTCCATGTGAGAATCACTCGGTGGCCTCGGGAGATTTCACGTCACATTTCAAGACACCATTGTACCGAAGATGTGGTCTGCACACTGGTCTTTTTGGTCCTGCAACTCGCCAAAGAACACTTATTTTGGTAGTCTTGTTATTTTACGCACGTTTGTTGGTGCTACGTGACTCTGCGAAGGTTTCACACGCGTTCAACCGAGGTAAAACGGCACTATATATCCCGTACGTTATGTTCTTCTGTGTACACAGCCGAGCTGTAGAAACTGCAGCGGCGGAGTCACAACACCATCACCACCAACACCATCACCACCAACACCACCATCACCATCACCACCAACATCATCACCAACACCAACACCATCACCACCACCAACACCATCACCACCAGCACCGTCACCACCACCATCAGCACCATCACCACTACCACTAACACCATCACCATCACCACCAACACCACCAACACCATCACCACCACTAACATCACCACCACCACCAAAAACATCAACAACAACAATACCACCACCACCACTACCACCACAACCACCACCAACACCGCCACCGCCACCGCCACCGCCACCGCCAACGCAACCACCACCACCACCATCACGACCACCAACACCACATCCACCACCACTACCACCAACACTACCTCCACCACCACCACCACCAACAACACCACCACCACAACCACCACCTCCACCAACACCACCGCCAACACCACCAACATCATCATCATCAACGTACAATAATAAAAAGAAAGGCACGTTCTTATATAACACGATATTCAGTCATCGGGATTGCTCAAACACTTTACGCTTCACCTCCTGGCAGACTTGTTCATTCCATCGCTATCTAGACTTTTCTGGGAAGCATTCAGCCACGCTGCAATTACTGTGCGAAGACTATTCGTTCAGATATCCACCTCTGTCTGTAGCCAGGTACTCATTTATACAACTGAGTGAACTGTGTCAACGTAGGGTGAACGAAACTGCCATAGCTTCGAAACGGCAGCAAGAAGATTCAAACCCGTGTTCTCTCGATTGAAGCCCGACAATAATATATGTCCCTCGTTTGAGAGGACATTTCTTCCTTAATCGTACTATTCTAATTGAATGCTTTGTGAAAAAGACATATATGACCTTACGTTTGTTTCGTTTGCAAATTTATGAAAATGTAGTCCTACTTCTCATGTCACCATCCGAGTCATTTATATATAACACGCACATTTGCTTATAGGAAGGCGAGTTAAAATGAATATTATGTAATGCCATCACTCTTGTGTAATGTAAGATTGGCTTCATACGGTAACATTTCTGTTCGGCTACACTACTCAACTCGACAGCGAATTTCAAATAATAATTGTTCCTAATTTTACAGTTAACTTCTGCACATTGCAATAACATATCGTACGATGAACGTTGCTTTGTTGTAGGGAAGTACACAGTAATTATGAAATAGGTATATTTAGCAAACACGAACAGCGAGTGACGAATAAGGAAATCTCCGAACGCACAACATCGTCGATGAGGTAAAACAAAGAAGGTGGCGATGACTTGGCCAAGTTCTCTGATCGGACATATATAGTCTTCTGTGTGGCCGCTGTGAAATGGACACCACCTGGAAAAGAATAAGACGCAGACCACATAGCACCTGGGGATGAACTGTGCAAGAAGAAATTAAGCTGCCTGGGAGACCTATGATGAACTCCGTGAACCGGTGTGGCTGGGGAGACCTACAATGAACTCCGTGAACAGGTGAGGCTGGGGAGACCTATAATGAACTCCGTGACCAGGTGTGGCTGGGGAGACCTATAATGAACTCCGTGAACCGGTGTGGCTGGGGAGACCTATAATGAACTCCGTGAACAGGTGTGGCTGGGGAGACCTATGATGAACTCCGTGAACAGGTGTGGCTGGGGAGACCTATAATGAACTCCGTGAACTGGATTATTTATTCACACAGAAACGCCCTCGAGTACAACAAAGTGACGTCATCAATTACTTTATCTAACCCAGACCCCAACAGAGTGTTCGTCAGTCAACAACAGTAATACTTACATCAGTTGCACCTATAACATGTTTCCACGATTAATATTACACAGATTCAGGTGAGCTTGCTAATCAGTGTATACTACAATGGGAATGTTGTGACGCACTAGTCTAAATATAATAAATACATTTACGTAAATCGATTTGCGCATTTATAATCCCTGCTGAGAAGGTTTCCGAGAAGTTGACGTCATATTCCGAAAACAGATTATTCCTGCTGTGTTCTTTATTGCAGGTGTACCATTCATTGTTCGTTATTCTTGGCATTAATTAACACAATTGACGTAGATGGTGACGAGAAAGATAAACCCCGAATTTCTCAATTCGTCCGAAGCGAGAGTGTTGTGTCGTTGGTTCCAGTCACGCGTTTGCCTTTACACCTGCCTTACCAATGTCTTGGTCGTAGTAGTGATTATAAAAGAAAATGTCGCCGACCTTGTCAGTCAGTTGAACGTTTCCGCTGAACTGTCACTGAACAAGAGAGCAACTCGAGAGACATGATGATAAAGTCGACGATCTGCTGTCTGCTCGCCGTCTACATTATCTGTGTAGCGTCAATCGTCACAGGTCCGTTGTCTTTTCCTATGTTCGGTTGTTCAACAGTTAATAGCTGTATATATGGATACATATGTCTACATACTTGGGCACTGGGGCATATCCGCACAGGTTTGTGCGAACATACATCGCAAATTTTGGGCCTTTGCTACAGAGCACAATACGAACTGCAATGGTAAATGCCAGGCTGCAGAACATCACATAGCTTGTTAGTTATATCCATAAGTATTTCTATGGTCAAATGGGTTTATACAAATAATATAAACATAACCAGCTGTAGTTTATATAATACAATGACCTAAAGTTGGTGAAGTGGATGCGTAATATTGGTCTGTCTTACCTACAGCGCGCACAAAAAGCCATGCGACGAAGAAAACCAAAAGGACACAGAATAAAAACAACATTACAATTATACACTTCAAGATACACTAACACTTAACCTAGATAAGCTATTGTGTTGTACATTTACTGTCTGTAACACATCCCACCTCTAAACCCCATACAGTTTAAGACAACCTCCTATCATTTTAGTATGTGGATAGGTGGGGGGCACTCAATATATTTCCAGTATACCATCCTTGAGACAAATTCCACGTTTCATGGGTATGTTTTCTGTATGCAACACACGTTAACGCAAACAACACATTTACGATAAAGGATATACACTGAGGGGTCCCATTGATCTGTGAATCAAATATGTTAGTGAAATAATCTATATCACGGAACAGTGCATAGTGTTGAGGGAACTTCTCAAAGATTGTATACTGACAATGTTTTGAGCATCCCCTGGGTTCCTGTCTCACCCCATCCATAGCAAAACATGGGTTACCTGTTGGGCATCCACATAGGCGTAAGACGTATGTCATATGTCATAATATAATGACTAACGCATAAATGAACGGGCAAACCAAATGAACTAAATACGCCTACGCGGATGTGCCAAAAACGACTGGTTAAGAAGAGTTTCCCGCATACACTGTCTATATCGGTAAAGTTTGTCAATTTTGTGCAACGACAAAACTAATGAGACACATTCCAAAAATGCATAAACACCCCAATATGGATATATTATTGAGAGTGTGACTTAGGCACTAATATGTGTATAACATTACATGAGATTCTGCAAAACAACATTTTAGTTTATCATTTCTTACCGAGGCAAAGGAGATAAATTCGCGAGCTCTTTGTTGTTGGAATTTAAACCACATCTATCTATTCGGACGAAAGGCCTCTTTAAACGCAAGACACTTTCACAGCGGAGTTTCTGATACCATGCTTTATTTTTTACTCTAATATATTATATTATAATAAGAATAGTGCATTGTATTGGAAACTCTATATTATAACCAAAGTCACAATTCAATTTATTCCGTTCTTATGGACAAGAAATACATTTGCTTATACGTAAACCTAAGAATGCAAATTGTAGGCGTAGTCATTACGCAAAGGCGGATAACTCGCTCAAAAACAGAACCTGTCGGCACATTCAAATGTTTCGTTGACATAGAGTTATGTACGTGTAGAATGATTAGATGTCAATCGATAGTCGCAGTACGACACAATGTGTGCAGTTTGATGGCATGCTAAAGGCGATGTATCTTAGCAAAATGTCAGCGAAGTTCAACTGTATCAATCCGAGTAACATACGTCCACGTGTTTCGTGTTCTGATTGATATTTAACGTCTTCGATGCCGACTGCAGTTGTAGGAATAAACTGGAACATCATAACTTGGCATAACTGTTTTAATTAAACATCATATTTTTGGTTTCATTTTAGTTTCAGACTTTGAAAAAGGTGTATGTGTCTTATTCAGTCATCCTTTGACACGTGCTACAACATAACATATCATTGTATTTTACTGCATACTTGCATTTAGTAAACGTGTAGTAAATAGCCAACATGATGAAATTATTGCATTAGTACTACTAGTGTATGTTGGATTTATACATATCGCAGACTAATGTTTTCTAAACAGCGAGTGATCCAGTTAATCTAACACGTTTTTTCGCGATGATGATTTACAAAATTGGGCCTTTTCAAAAAACCCTGTCTGTCCTATGTTTGCAGTGCACTCAATGCCGGCCCAGAACAGTATTTGGCGTAACGGATCGGGAAACGGATGGATGAACCAGAGACACTATCTGCGTAGCTTCTGCGACTACTGCGTGAGTCATCCGTTCTTCTGCAGCAAATTCGTGGGAATCTGCTACAAGAGAAGACTGTTTTAGGAGATGCAACGTCGCCAAGAATACCGCGTAAGTTCTCGCGAGATTTGATTAGGCCTGGAAGCTGTCATAGTCGTTATCACTTATCAGTATGTCGTAACTATTGTCTCTATAACTGTCGACGCCATTGTAATTGCTGTAATGTTGTCCCCAAATACGAAGTGACTAAGTTAGGTATTACGTACATCGCTTACTTATCCTTAATTACGATTACTAAATCTAGCTGACCCAAGTGTGTTCCAAGTAACATTCTTACTGTCTAATTTAGACCCGTTAAATTCTCCTTGTTCTAATGATGACTTTTGCGCGTTTGATTCTGGTTTCTGGATATAGGCGCTGTAATTTATTATTATTAGTATTGTTATCATTGCTATTTCTGCTATTGGTGTTGTTGTTGTTGGTGGTGGTGTTATTATTTTTATTATTATTAAATTACTTGATAAATCTCAGTATAAATTTGGAGTAATCTGAACAAAATATGTGTTATGAGATAAACGTAAACTGGCTCGTGTCTGATCGATGTCGTTCACGTTAACCGTACCAGTTTTGTTGTGTGATCCAAACGAAGCGTAGACACACACGTTTCCTTCCATTTATTGCTCGACATCGATATGAAGAATGTTTTCCGTGGATATTGCGTAGTTGAAAACCGAAAGTAGGGAGCTTCACCGAGCGATCACGTAATATAAAATTGTAGACACAAATCATGTTCGGTTCTTGCCGGAATGAATTAGCCAAATGCCCGGATGACATCGCAATTAGCTCATTATTATTATTATAATTTCCGTGACAATGAAAAGCACACTTTGCATCCAGTCGATGATGTGTGCGACAAACACTGGCGCCACAGCGCGGAGCCTGGATAATTGAAGCTACCACTGCCACAACTTAATTTGATGTGCAGATTCTGCACATCTTTATTTCATATAATAAACTCATAAGTTTGGTCAAGAAATCTGCTCAGTGGTGAGCTTCCCAACAATGGCGCCACTCAGAATATTATTATCAATGTCAAGTATTGATTATGAATGAAAAATGAACAGTTGTGTAGAAGTATAAACAACTGGTTGACTTGGCAACGCGTGTGTTGTTTACGTCATGTTACATCAGAACAGTGCACATGAGTATACGTAACATAGTTTCAAACAAACAACGAGTATTATTGTGTTTCTAGACACATGTTTCAGTGCAAGCACTATCCACAGTTGAATGCAATTCAAATTGGAACATTTCTTGACAAAGATTAGGATTGACCGAATCAAATGAAGATTAACCCCGATTATCCACGCTCGTGCTATAGCGCCACCGTTTGTCGCACACATCATCGCCTGGATGCAAAATGTACATTTCATTGTGACAAAAATTATGTATGGTCGCATACATAATTAGATGAATTAGGCTTCTTCTGGGCATTTGGCCAACTCTTCAAATAAAAGTAAACTTTTATCAGTTTATACGATGCAGACGAATAAACTTGAAACTTTGATTATATTGACACAACTCTTACGCAGAAAAGTAAAATAAGGCAAAACTATGTTTAGTGTAGAATCTCGATAATGACGCTGATTGGCCGCTGGCGCTTCGTGGAAACGCCTACACAAAATGGAGTGGTGACAATGGACCATGCCTTCGGGGCCAGACTCTTTTCTCTAGAGTTCACGAAGGCGAGCGAGAATCGGATAAGCGATACTAAAATAAAGATGTGCATAATCTGCACATCAAACGAAAGTTGTGGCAGTAATGAAAATGTGACTAGCGCAACTGGTGGGGAGTTTGTAATGAACTAACAGGTGTTTGCAAAAAGATAACGTTTCCTTGCAGTAGTCTGTCTACGGCGACATTGAATTTGTTTTGTTGTTTTGCAGAAGTCAACCAGATGACGCCACCTCCTGCTGTGCTGACGCCGGACACGACAGATGATAGACAACTACTCGAACCGATCACTTGCAAGCTTCACTCTACCTCGGCGATCGCTGCTCAGACTGTTGTTTGCCGTTAAACATCGACAGTATAACTTATTGGACAACGGAGTGAGCACCAACGGCGCTGCACTCACCGACGGAGGTGTAGAGTAATAGTTAATGACTGAGATGTCGATAACTGATAACCCGCAACATTTTAGCAGTCAACATTTACAAAATTGAAGCGAATTACTGACCTCCACTCCCCATTTAATTTATTTCTAGCTGTTTTGTTATAATTCCACATTGCTAACTCCTGGCGCTGAAGATGACACTGTAAATGATAGTATAATGTTTAACGACACACAGGTGGACGCAGTTACGTGATTCCACGACACGGTTTTGGGTATTTTTAGCTCGTATTCTAAGTAAACAATCTGAAACTAATTCATGTGCAAATTTAACAAATCATTTAACAAATTTGATATGTAAATATTTATATTTTAGAAAAGTTTACAATTACTGCCATGAACTGAGAGTATTGTTTTGGGTGAGAAAGAGGCCGCTAAATGGGAGACATATCCCAGCTGACGTCACAGCACCTAATTACGTTCAGATGTTCTCAACGCTATGCGTATTTTCTACGATTGTTCAAAGTTACGTAATCTTCGTCAAACGTCCGCAAGACCCCCGCTGTCATAACGAAATGGCGCGCCCGGATTAGACGAACCAGTTGCGAGATCTCTGCACATCATCACCTTTAGTGACGCACATATCGGCTGTGTGTGTGTAAAGTCGTAGATTGTAATAGGTATTATTTTGGCAAAACGTTGCCTTTTCAAGCAGCAAACGCGTCATATACACTTTAGATGGTACCTTTGTTAAGTGCATCGCCTGCGAATCGTACGAGACGGTGGCTGAGTAGCACAAACGTACGAGACGGTGGCCGAGTAGCACAATCGTACGAGACGGTGGCCAAGTAGCACAATCGTACGAGACGGTGACCGAGTAGCACAATCGTACGAGACGGTGGCCGAGTAGCACAATCGTACGAGACTGTGGCCAAGTAGCACAAATAATCGGCGGTAGGCGGCGTCCGATTAAGCTATTCCGTCGTCGAGAACGATTCCAGCGGGGGGCATATGGCAAATGTACAGTTTTATTTTATTTGACACGCTTAATTTAATAAACAGACTATGTTTGTCTTTTTGAACGTCAGAGTTCCGTTCAACAATATGTGCTGCACACCTGAATCACACGGCTCGTGTGTAATACAGCTGGTTAACACAGGCCTTCGGAAATATTTGAAACTTACGTTGCGTGAACCATTAAGTAGAAATTATCAGTGTCCTTGCTAGCCGATCAGAAACTGCTTAACCCTTTTGTTTTGTTGCGTTGCTGAGCTTGAGTTTCCCGAGGATTCTAGTGCAATATAAGTGTCTTTATTGTATTGTATTTTGTTGTATTGTATTGTATAGTATTGTATGCCTTGTTTCGGTTATAGTCTACATAGGAATAGCTTAGCTATGTCATCCACACTTTCTATGTGTACTACATTATGCAAGCGCCTGTGTGATGTTTAGCATGTGTTATACAACTGCTAGCCGAGCTGATATCCACTCGACGTTCACAAGCGAACGATTAACATAGGGTTCTCATAACGGGGCTGCCGTGCATTATCTGGTTGGATATATCACGGTAATAAGACCATCTGATTGGTCTAGAGCTTTTTACCGTTGTATACCAACCCAGATAACACACGGCAGCCTCGTTCTGAGAATCCATCTGACGTTTGAATCATTTCGAACGCGACCGAGTACACGCGTTGGCACAGACACGCGACTGTTCGAACGATTTGCGTGGTTTCTGTGATTGTTGTGATTTACGTAATCTGTGTCAAACGTCCGCATCAGTTCCTTCGAGCGGTAGGAATACTTCGTGACACCGGCCCAGCAGTATATTTACAAATGTAGGAATCGAAAAAGTATGCTTAAGTGTTAATTAACCGTTACATAACGGGAATAACTTACTGTTTGTTGATGTCACTCGAGTGTCATCAGCCATGTAACATCATTCGTGCCTGCGGCACTCGAGATGTTATCTGGCTGGTGACACTCGAGTGACATCAACGACGAGTGTATTATTCCCTAAATATATAACGTAATGTAATGTAATGTAATACTACAGTAATAATAATACATTAAGTATGTATGAGTCCATGCCTGTGCGCGCGTGTTATTTAGCATAATATCGTAAACAATAACAGTAAAGTAGTATGATAATAACACGACGTGTTTATGGATATGTTGAACTGTTTGAATGGGTCCGGCATGGTGTCTGTGTGCCAATGTAGAGTGCACAATAAAACTCCGGTGACGACAAACGTTTGTTTATTGACTTGTGTTCTTCCATGTCGACTCGAATCTGTTTCGAGCGTAGCCCTGTTAGTATTGATTTTACATGCTATTTATCTATCCCCTGTGTTTTGACTTTAAGCTATAACCATTATTAAGATATAGAAATGGTGTTTACAACCGACAACAAAACTGTTCTTTTGACGGGTGACCCACTTCTGATTATGGGACAATAAACGTGGGAATCGCCTACAACTATTAGAGAAGTGTTCGAAATAAGGGGGTCCAGGATCCCCCATAAAGCACGAGGGACCTCCCATAAGAAAGAAAATGTAAGCTTGGGGGGTCCCCTTTTTATCAAGTCTTTTCACAAAAATAGGCGCTAATAGGTATTACAGTGCCTGAAAAGAAGATGTTTTGGGGGAGGGATGACCAATATTTTGGTGGACCCCCCAAGAGTCAGTGGTCATTTCGAACCCTGTAGATAACCATACGTCACGAGTGCCTGTAGTCTCATACTCTTGATTGTAATTGCAACTGGGAAGTTTTTGTTAGCTCTTTTAGGTGTATTTCTCAGAAAACCATGATATTTGTTTCGCTTGGACAATACTGAAGTGGACAATACTGAGTGGGCAATACTGAAGTGATGATGAATGGTCGGGAAACAAAGAAGATATCAGGATTACAGAAGTTACAACGAAAGATCTCAACCAAGTTAAAAACTTTCGTTATTTGGGATATGAAAACAGTTATGATGGAAGATGCAAAGAATATGTCAGGGACAGGACTAAGTTAGCTTGGGCGAAATGGCGTGATGTGTCAGGAGTTGCATGCGACAAAAGAATGGGAGAAGACTGCAGTGAAACCTGTCTTCGCATATGGTGCAGGGACTTGGGCCATACGCAAGAAGCAATACTCGAGAGAACGGAGATGAGAATACTGATATGGATTGCGGTGAGATATTTGATAGAAAGTAGTTGCGTGATGAAAACAACACAACAGGTGGATTTGTTGTTCATAACAGTTGAATTGAGAAAGATCAGACTGCGGTGGTTCGGGCCTGATGTACGCAGGCTAGAAGAAGTGCAATAAAGACGGCATGGAGGCGACCGGTGGATGGTAGAAGACAGTGTTATAAAGAAGGCATGGAGGCTGCCGGTGGATGGTAGAAGACAGTGTTATAAAGAAGGCATGGAGGCTGTCGGTGGATGGTAGAAGAAGTGCAATAAAGACGGCATGGAGGCGACGGGTGAATGGTAGAAGACAGTGTTATTAAGAAGGCATGGAGGTTGTCGGTGGATGGTAGAACACAGTGTTATTAAGAAGGCATGGAGGCTGCCGGTGGATGGTAGAAGACAGTGTTATAAAGAAATGCATGGAGGCGACGGGTGAATGGTAGAAGACAGTGTTATTAAGAAGGCATGGAGGTTGTCGGTGGATTGTAGAAGACAGTGTTATTAAGAAGGCATGGAGGCTGCCGGTGGATGGTAGAAGACAGTGTTATAAAGACGGCATGGAGGCGACTGGTGAATGGTAGAAGACAGTGTTATTAAGAAGGCATAGAGGCTAACGGTGGATGGTAGAAGACAGTGTTATAAAGACGGCATGGAGGCGACTGGTGAATGGTAGAAGACAGTGTTATAAAGAAGGCATGGAGGATGCCGGTGAATGGTAGAAGACAGTGTTATAAAGAAGGCATGGAGGCGACGGGTGAATGATAGAAGACAGTGTTATAAAGAAGGCATGGAGGCTACTGGTGAATGGTAGAAGACAGTGTTATTAAGAAGGCATGGAGGCTGCCGGTGGATGGTAGAAGACAGTGTTATAAAGAAGGCATGGAGGCTGCCGGTGGATGGTAGAAGACAGTGTTATAAAGAAGGCATGGAGGCTGTCGGTGGATGGTAGAAGACAGTGTTATAAAGAAGGCATGGAGGCTGTCGGTGGATGGTAGAAGACAGTGTTATAAAGAAGGCATGGAGGCTGCCGGTGGATGGTAGAAGACAGTGTTATAAAGAAGGCATGGAGGCTGCTGGTGGATGGTAGAAGACAGTGTTATAAAGAAGGCATGGAGGCTGTCGGTGGATGGTAGAATACCTTGCAACAAAGCAGGCGTAAAGGCCGCCAGTGGATGGTAAAGGCAGCAGAGTACGACAAAGGGTTAATAATGAGAGAAGGATGAGGAGAGACGTAGAGGTGGCAGAGGTTGTGGAGGAGGGCGCAATGGACAGGACATCGTGGCGGAGGAGGAACCCAGCGGTCACTCCCAATGGGAAATAAAACGGTCTAAGGAAGACGATGATTTATAGTGAACATTGTGCAGTTGCACTTATGAGAATTCGTTTATGGTAAATGTGAATAATATAGTTAATGTATAGTTTAATTCAGTTAATACACACTTGTTCACGAGACTTGCAACACGAACATTGACTTACATCACTCGTTTTGTTTGTACCAAGAATAAATTGCAATGAAATGTAGACGTACAATGAAGCCTTTAGCGGGAATCGTCTGTTTTCGTGGGTATGACCAAATGTAGATAGATTGATTGGAAGAATGTGGCGTAATTTTTGCAACAGGGAAAATGTATGTACGTAAATCGACCTACGTCAATATATTATATTCAATGTACTTGATTTAGATTAATTCGTCACATGGGGTAATATACGAAGAAACAGGCAGCGCTAATCATATTTTCGTGGAAATTACCAAATGTAGATCGATTAGCAGAATGTGACGAAGTTTCTCAACAGGGAATATGTATGTACGTAAATGGATGTACGTCAATATATTAACTTAGTTACCCGGCTTTGTACGAGGAGAAAAGGCAGCCACAAGACGTTTCTAGTTAAAACCGCAATTTCCACCGTTCCAACTTTCGCTACAGCCTTTATGAAATACTGACCCACAAGACCAACCCTGGGGAAATATTGAAATTTTTTATGCACGAACTACCCCAATGGGCCCCCGAACTCGATTACATAATTTTAGCCCCACTCATGCAAAACTGACGGAGACATAAGGAACGAACAAGCAAAGAAAGAAAGAAAGAAATAAACAAACAAACAAACGAACACACAAACATGCAAGCAAACGAACAAACAAACAAACAAGCAAACAAATAAACAAACAAATATAGGTATACAGCCAGTGACTCTTTTACTACATAAATGTACTTGATTGGTTCGTCAGAACACGGAGTAATATACTAAGCGCACCTTAAACTATATAACAATAGGGGAGACCATAGCGGTTATGGCGCATGTAACGGACTGAACTAATAAACTGATCCTACCCCGGTTCACAAGCGAACACCTGTAGCATTACATATAACACTAGAATATTGCAGCCACAAAGACGAAGTCACGCAGAAATTATTACGGCTTTCACATTTCCACCATGTTGAGTAATACAATAATTTAAATATGATAAATGTCTTCTATACCATGGGTGATGAAGGTATGACATGGGAACACATGTCGAAAGGAACTAAGTACTATTCCCCGCATATATTATTTGTTGTATCATGCAAAAAGCGGCCGACCAGGTTGGGGCATGTTGGAGCATTTTTGGGGGCGATTTGGCGCGATGTCATACGAGTAGGTAATGAAGTCTGGTCCATCAGTGAAACTCAGCCCATCGACATGCCGAGACATTTGACGATATTGGGTCCGGGGAGAAATAGGTCAAATAAACATTCGTCTCACGACGAATGCACTGGTGATGATTGGTATTATATGGGTATATGCCACAAATGTGATTCTGCTGTTGAATAGCCCATGCCTGACCTGTCCAGTGTGTTGGGTTGAAATAAATGATTGTTTGCAAATCAGTTTGGTGTATTTAATGGGATGCGCCAACGTACCCTATGGGTGTGCCAGTCTACGCCCTACATGGAGCAGGGTGGAACAATTGAGGAAGGGTAAGACAGTTGGGGCAATATCATAGATGCTACAATAATTAGGAAATCACTGAATATGTCTGCTAATGCATGATGGAATATGGAACATGCCTATCCCAAGTGGATCTACCTTACCTTGGAAAAAGGTGAATTTAAGTGAAAATTGCGCCAACCCTCCCCGGGCTCCCCTAATGAGGTAAAATGGTACAGGTGCAACCAATTTAATGACACGGACATACCGCTCTTGGTTGACACGACATCGTCGTCGTCATGGAGACCTCGGCTGACCACTTCCATTCTGACTCGGCTTCTCTCTCCAAGTTGTTCTCTGTTGGTTGACACGACATCGTCGTCGTCATGGAGACCTCGGCTGACCACTTCCATTCTCACTCGGCTTCTCTCTCCAAGTTGTTCTCTGTTGGTTGACACGACATCGTCGTCGTCATGGAGACCTCGGCTGACCACTTCCATTCTCACTCGGCTTCTCTCTCCAAGTTGTTCTCTGTTGGTTGACACGACATCGTCGTCGTCATGGAGACCTCGGCTGACCACTTCCATTCTCACTCGGCTTCTCTCTCCAAGTTGTTCTCTGTTGGTTGACACGACATCGTCGTCGTCATGGAGACCTCGGCTGACCACTTCCATTCTCACTCGGCTTCTCTCTCCAAGTTGTTCTCTGTTGGTTGACACGACATCGCCGTCGTCATGGTAGCCTCGGCTGACCACTTCCATTCTCACTCGGCTTCTCTCTCCCAGTTGTTCTCGGTTTCACATACTTCCTCGCCCAGATCTCCCGGTATCTCATTGCCCAGATCTCCCGGTATCTCATTGCCCAGATCTCCCGGTATCTCAATGCCTAGATCTCCCGGTATCTCATTGCCCAGATCTCCCGGTATCTCAATGCCCAGATCTCCCGGTATCTCAATGCCCAGATCTCCCGGTATCTCATTGCCCAGATCTCCCGGTATCTCATTGCCCAGATCTCCCGGTATCTCAATGCCCAGATCTCCCGGTATCTCATTGCCCAGATCTCCCGGTATCTTAATGCCCAGATCTCCCGGTATCTCATTGCCCAGATCTCCCGGTATCTCAATGCCCAGATCTCCCGGTATCTCATTGCCCAGATCTCCCGGTATCTCATTGCTGCTTTATCTCATGTACACTATCCAGCTCCGTATCCTCTGGTTCCGTGGTTCTCGCACTCCTGAGAATGTTTGGATTCCCAGAATAGCACGTCTTCTACGGTGTCTTCTTTGTAGCGGGAGTAATGTCCCGATGATCCCAATCTTCGTTCTCGGAGTTTAGTTCTGGAGCTTTGGGAAGGTTGCCATATATTACCATATTGGGTGTGCGGCTTTGCCAACTTGTAGTCAGTGCTGCTCTGAGAATTCGTGTGTATTATCCATCCAGCATAGGATCGAACTGTTTCTTGTCCTTTCTCTGCATCTTCTTTGAAGGGCTTAGGAAAGGGGGTTCGGGAATTTTTGAACCCCCAACCCCCCCCCTCCCCCGAGGACAGGCCAGCAACAACATAACTTTAACCATCCAAAACATCAACAGTGACCGACATTTTGCTGAAGGTCAGTCACTCAGAATGATGTGATGCAAGAAAGATGAAAAATAATCTTCCAGACGGTCTTCGAAGTTGAATTCGCACGGATTGTATGCCCTAAAGTAGAGTCAAATAGTCAAAAGGCAGTATTGTGACAAAGCCAATCTTGTGAAACACCCTGAAATGACTAGGCTTTTACCATTTAATAATGGCAGCGCCAGGCGTTTGACTGCAATCGATCCCTCGATGCTTTGCGTGACAGGGCTTCCCCAGAAAATGACGTAATGGTGTTGCCAGGTTATTGAAGCGCGTCACAGCGTGGCGCTTGAAGCGTAAAACGTCTTCTTCTTCCGTATTAGTGAATAATCCCACTGTAGTGACTATGTACATCGTGAATGTGGTGCAGGTTAAAATCGAGGTAAAATCCGTGCTAAAATGTGGTGCTGGTTAAAGTCAACGCAACCACGTGACCACAACGCCACATAACTGTGAGGTGTATACGAAAGTGATATCTTACAGATACAATGAGAACGAGTATGTTCATAATGGCAGTTGGTTGTAAGTAAATAGTTAGTTAAAGTATATTAAATAACTTAAATAAGGTTAATAAGACGCCGCAGTGAATTGCTCAACAAGGCCAAGACACTGAACAACGTCACCGCCACCTGGACGTCAGACGGCCGCATAGTGTGCCTCCTCTCCAGTGGAAGGAAAGTAGCCGCTACCACCGTCCAAGACCTCTGCCAACTGGACCAGCAGTGAAACCTCCTAACCGAACAACACAGTCTCACCCTCCGGACTCTATCACGGCGAACAATGTATATATGGATTTATCCAACTGTGATAACACCAGTGAAAACGCACGTTCATTTTTAATAATATATCAACATCTGTGCAAAACTGTGAGTACTTTACAGACAGTGAACTGATCAGCTTATTATACTCACTCAACGTTTTCTACACTAGCTGTTAATACACGCGGCATACGAAAAAACTTTGAAAAACCGGAACTGTGCCTAGATACACTAAACATTTCATTTGATTGCATAGGGTTAACTGAGACATGGCTCACCGACCACGATGACACTAATTGCTACAACATGAATGGTTATACTCTGGTTACGTATCCCAGACAAGAAGGGAGAGGAGGTGGGGTTGGCATTTACATATCCAACAAACACCTATATAAAATTAGACATGACTTAATGAAGAGATATGACCGTAGTCATTATGAATCCATCTTCATTGAGATAAAAACAAACAGCAATACCTTCATAATAGGTTCTATATATAAATATCCAAATACTAACATAGATAATAATAATAATAATAATAATTGACTTCTATGGCGCCTATATCCTCAGGAACCTGAGCTCAGAGGCGCAACAAAACAGAATCAGTAGGCGTAATCGTAAACAAGGACGCGCAAAAGTCAGTATCAGAACGAGGGACAACCGAACATTTATGGTGGGAATGCAATTTGGAATAGATATGTCTTGAGTTTTTTTCGGAAAATAGCAATAGTTTCGGATGTTTTCAAAGCGATAGGGAGTTCATTCCAGACCCTAGGCGCAGCGACAGAGAAGGCACGTTTACCCAAGTTAAGTTTTGTTTTAGGTACAATAAGTTGTTGTGAAACTGATGATCTTAGCTGCCTAGGGATATTTGAAAGATGCAGGAGACTAGCCAAGTAGAATGGTTGTTGTGTAGATAGAGCACGATATGCAAGAGTGGACAGCTTAAAATTAATTCGATAAGAAACTGGAAGCCAGTGTAACTGTTTAAGTAGTGGTAGTGACGGTGAAAACCGAGGCGCCCTGAGAACCACACGTGCCAGACAATTTTGTACTCGTTGGAGTTTAGCCAAGTCTCTTTTAGCAATGTTGTTTAGTAGTGAATTGCAATAGTCAAGACGGCTGCTAATTAGTGCCGTTGATATTGTTTTAGCAGTAGATATAGATATGTGACGCCGAATTCGACGAAGATCACGAATATGATAGAAACAGGATTTACATACTTGAGAGATATGCTGGCGAAAGTTGAAATCACTGTCAAAGATTACGAACAGTATCTGATGGGAATGTATCACTGCCAAGCAGTTTAACAGGAAAATGGTTGATGACTTTATTTCGTTGTTGTTTAGTGCCAATAATAATAAGGTCTGTTTTATCTGGATTAAGCTTTAGCTTACTTGATTCCATCCACGACAAGATATCAGTAAGGCAATCACTAAAAGTCGAAAGAGATTCTTGTACATTTGATTGTGAAAGAGATATGTAAACCTGTGTGTCATCAGCATAAAGGTGATGACTGAGATTACGATTAGCAATAACTTGGCTGAGCGATGTAGTATATAAGCTGAACAGAACAGGGCCAAGGACGGATCCTTGTGGCACTCCAAATGGTAGATGTTGTGGGCTAGATAATGTGCCAGATATGTTAATACTTTGATATCTGTCTGATAAAAATGATTTGAACCACCGAAGAGCTGGGCCAGAAATTCCAAAATATCTATGGAGGCGTTGTAAAAGGATTGAATGATCAATTGTATCGAAAGCAACTGACAGATCAAGTAAAGTGAGTGCTGTGACTTTGCCATTGTCCATGTTATCAACTATATCATTGTGTATCTTGAGAAGAGCTGTTTCAGTAGAATGGAATCGTTTATATGCAGACTGTAGATCATTTGATAAGTGATTGTTGTAAATATGTTCATGAAGGCGATTAGCAACTACTTTTTCCAATATTTTTGACAGAAAACTGAGATTAGAGATAGGACGATAATTCCTTAGGTCATCTTTGCACAAAGTTTGTTTTTTAATAAGAGGATTTACAAGAGCTTGTTTGAAATCCTGTGGAACAACTCCACTCTGCATTGAAAGGTTTATGATAGTAGTAATGGGAAAGATGAGTGGATCGATACAGCTTTTTAGTAGAAGTGTTGGAAATGGGTCAAGATCACACGATTTGTTAGGATATTTTTTAATAATGGTGAGAACTTCATTTGTAGTTGCAGGTGTGAAACTCTGTAGTGTTTTTTTCAGAAAGTGGCGGTTCAGGGAAATCATAGTCATTATTATTAATGACAAAATTTGATCGAATACGAGCAATCTTATCTGTAAATTATTTTGAAAAAGAACTACACAATGTATCCAATGAAGAATGTTCAGGCAGTGCTTTTAATTTCTGCCGATGTAGAATTTTGTTAACAGATTTCCACATCTGCCGAGGGTTTTCAGAATTTGTTGTGATAAAATGTGTATAGTAATCAGACTTTGCTTTTGACATCATGTGATTACATATATGTAGCTGTTTAGTATAACGGGATCGATCAATTGGAGAACGAGTTCGTCGCCAAATTCTTTCAAGATATCGACGACGACGTTTTGCTACTATTATATCATTAGACATCCATGGTGATGGAGGGCGAACTTGTACACTTTTGGTTTGTTTCGGAGCATGTTTATCCAGAAGTTTATTTAATGTTTCATTGTACTGATTAACAAGCTCGCATAGTGTAGATTTAGGTTTGATCAAAAGATCAGAGTTTGCTAGATCCTCATGAAGGGTATTTATGTTAATTTTATTTATTGGTCGAAATGTGATCATTTTTTTTCTAGATCTTGAACCAACTTGCAACCGCAAATCGATAATGACACAAAGGTGATCTGATAAACCATCAGTAGGGAATATTGCTTTAATGTTAGTGCAAGTAGATCTAGTAATAAACAGGTCGAGCCAATGACTATGAACGTGTGTAGGAAATGAAACGTGTTGATGTAATGCATATGTTTGAAGGACATCCATGAATGATCTAGTATTTGGACATGGTACATCAAGGTGGATATTGAAATCCCCAAACATGTAAATGTCTTCTTGGAATTGTAAGGTGGTTTCAAGGAAATCTGGAAATTCATCAAAGAATGTATTTGTGCTTGCAGGAGAACGGTAGATGCATATAAAATTAGCAGATAAGGATAAATGTTTTATAACAATACAAATTACCTCAAAGCTTTGGTATTGAGGTGTATGAATAATTTCTACTTTATAAATTTCAGGTACTAGGAATGCGACTCCACCACCCCTACCTGAACGACGGGGGTGATGGTATAGGCAAAAACCATTTGGGCAAATATCGGCAAGACAGGCTGATGTATCAGATGCTAATAGCCATGTTTCTGTTAAAGCTAAAATGTCTATGTGTTTAGATAATATCAGATCAGAAAGGGCAGCAGATTTATGACGTACAGATCGAACATTAGTAGTGGCAAAGCGCATGTTTTGAAATGTTTTTGGTCCAGGATTTATTGAGATATCACCTGCAAGAAGGAGGATGATAGACAGTCTAAATGATGGGTTACAACCAGATTTTGTAGACCATTTTCTGTGTGTACATAGTCGAAGATAAGAAAGATGTAAAGATGACGTTTGTGAGAAGCTAAATCGTATACTATTGTTGATGAATATTTCAGAGTGTCTATGTATTGTATATATCTTCATCAAAAGAATAGCATTTTTCTTTAAACAATGTAGACAAAGATAATAAACAAATGGCCAGCACGAAGAGAAAATACATAATTGTATGCTCAGTGATGGGTAAGGCTAAGTGCAGCTGCTGGGAAAGAAGTCACAATTCTAGGATCAACTTCATCAAGACTAATTTATTTAATTAGAAATGCTGACCAGGGCCGACTCTGATCACTAAATTGTGACTCCTAGGCCTGTTAGATGTTAACTAGGAGTTATAAGTGCATTATCGCGTGCTAAATAATTAAAATATTACAGAAGCAAATATATTATATATTAAGAGCATACAATTATAACGTTTAATTAAAAATACCGAAGCAAAGAAAATGTGTTGTGCCGGCGACAAGAATGGGCGATAATAAAAGTAGTCAGTTAACGCATAACTGTCGAAATATAAAACTTAATGTAAAAATACTTATCTTGACACTGACGTTATGGTCTACATAAAACAGCACATTTAAATATTATATTGCGTAACACTGGTTTAAAACTAAAACACTGTAAAGTTTAAAAATGTATAAAATAGCGGAGAACCAAATAAGATAGCTTCAACGATGAACTACTTAGTATCTTAAACTCAATATCTCGGGAAAATAAAAACAGTATAATAATGGGGGATTTTAATTTAAACTTAATTAATACCAACTCACGCCAAGTTAATGATTTCACCAACAATATGTATGCAACGATTATTTTATACATGTGGCGTCAAATCTTGTTAAAGACATACCCATTACAGGAGATGACCAAACTGAATTTGTTCAAACAAATACTAATAGTTTGTTCTGCCGACCCACAACCCCCGAGTAAATTGTTTCACTATTACGCAACATTAAGTCTAACAAGTCTAGTGGTTTTAACGTTGAACCACATTTTATGCGAGAAATAAGTCCCCAAATAGCTCCTCTACTATCGCATATATTCAACAACTCTTTTTCTACTGGAGTGGTACCACGTCAACTAAAAATAGCAAAAGTAATTCCAATACATAAAAATAATGATCCGAATAACTTCTGCAGCTATAGACCAATCTCAATTCTGCCATGTTTCTAAAAAATTCTGGAGCGTCTTATGTATAATCGACTCGAACGCTTTCTCAACCAGTCCCACATAATATCAGAAGTCCAATACGGTTTAAGGAAAAAATATTCCACTTACATGGCTCTAATAAATCTCATAGGTAAAATATCAAGTGAAACCGATAGCAACTCCTTGAATATAGGTATTTTCATTGATCTATCTAAAGCATTCGACACTATAGACCACAATATACTATTCCACAAACTTAACTGCTATGGTATCAGAGGGCACATACTAACTTGGTTCAGGAGTTACCTAGAGCACGGGACACAATATGTCACTTACAACAATGTAAATTCAAATCACAAGACAGTGATGTGTGGTGTGCCACAAGGCTCTATACTAGGGCCACTATTATTTATACTTTACATCAACGACCTTTGCAACACTTCAACTATTATGAAGTTTACTCTTTTTGCAGATGATACCAGTATGTATCATTCACATCAAAATTTAACTTCACTCATAGACGAGGTTAATATTGAAAATAAAAAATAACACAGTGGTTTCACACAAATAAACTTTCCCTAAATATAAAAACGAACTATATTATATTTACATCAGTAAATAAAAAGTACAACATCTCACCTCAAGCAATACAGATTAACGGATCGACCATCCCTCAGGTTAACCTCACCAAATTTCTTGGTGTGTAATACTGTGTATATAGACGAACACTTAAATTGGTCAATGCACTTGAACAAACTGGCAACTAAACTTGCACAAAATATTGGCATACTCTGCAAACTTAAACATTTCCTCCCCTCATACATCTTAAAAACGATTTATTGTTCTTTAGTACTTCCACATCTACAATATTGTACTCTAATATGGGCTAATACATACTCTATAAAACTTAACAAGATCAGAATGCTACAAAAAAAGCTGTTAGGATCATTAACAACTCTGATTACCTCGCTCACTCTGAACCGTTATTTAAACAGAACAATTTACTAAAAATTGAAGATATCTACAAACTGCAGCAAGGGCTACTTATGTACAAGCATTCTCGTCAAGCACTTCCAAACATAATCTCAATACTATTTCAAAGGAATATTGAAATCCACAATCACAATACTAGGAACAGCAATGATTACTTTATGCACGAAGCACGGACAAACACACGGAAATTTACAATTAAATACTCTGGGCCCTTGTTCTGGAATTCCATACTGGAACACATACAGAATTCTACATCAGAAAACCAATTTAAAAACAAGTTAAAACAACGCCTGCTCTCAACACACTGCAACATGTCCTAATTTCCAACTTAGACTTGATTCGGGCTTAAACTGTACTAATGATGTTTTTTTGCAAATACTAATGAATCATCACTATGTTGTTCAACTATCATTTTACGTCACGTTGTTATATTGTGCTAGAATGATGGATTACAATCACTTGTAATTTTCTATATGCGTCACATTTACTATTATTTTTTGCATATACTAACGAATTGTCACTATATTGTTCAATTAACAAGTCGGTAGATTGTACTAGATTGCTGGATTAAGAAGCCAAGTTGTAATTTTTTATTTGCTTTATATCTAGTATTATTAACATAATTGCCAACTTGCAGCATCATTCCAAGACAAGATTATTATACGTAATCATGGGTGGTTCTCGCAATACGCCCCTTGGGGTTTCCAGAGAATCTCCTGAGTTACTAAATAAAATAATTTGGGGTTTCCAGAGAATCTCCTGAGTTACTAAATAAAATAATTTATGACCATACCTGTAAAATATTGTAAATGAGTAACCAAATAAACTCACATTGATTGATTGACTGAAATACAATAACAGTTAATATTAATTCCAGAACTGACACATACCTACGCTCATTCTTCCCGTCATCAATCCGACTGCGGAACAGTGTACCCGTAGATATATCATCAGCAGCATCCCTGCTTTCATTCGGGTCTTCACTAAAGGGATGGATGGGGCACCACATATAAGCATCAAATAGATCATTGTTTTTTATCAGTTCATAACTAGTTTACATTTCTAGTAGAATTTTCATTTGGTTTTTAACTGTTAATGTAACCTTTATCTACAATAACACAAAGATAGAAAGAAAGACAGAAATATAATCGCTCTTCGGTCTGACCACCGGAGATCCGGCCCGCGGACCAACTACCGGAGGCTCGATCCCGTTGCCCACCCACCGGGAACCGCTCTCTACGGTTGTCACCGGGAGCCGCTCTCGATGATGGTAGGGCCACAAGGAGAGCCTCTCTCGGCGTTATGGCCACCGGGGAACCGCTCTCGACGGCAGAGCCAATAGGGAACCGCTCTGTACTGCATGGCTACTGCGGAACCACTTTCGATGTTTGGGCCATCGGGGAATGGCTCTCGAATTAGGGCCGCAGGGGGAGCCGCTCTCGACGGTCGGGCCACCGGGAGCCACTCTCGACGACGGTAGGGCCACAGGGGAGCTGCTCTCGATTGCAGGGCCGCTGGGGAGGCGCTCTCGACGGCAGCGCCGAAGATACTAACATAAATAGATAACTTCAAATAGGTCAACAGGGCACGAAGTGATGTTTGTAGAAGAACAGTGTGTATGGGATATAGCAGAACCGAATGGAACAAATTATAGACGAATCCAAACGACAAGAAATGGGTGCACATTTTGCCCAACCCGCTCAAGAAATGCCAAGATCCTTTTACTGAATCTGCAATCGACGATCTCCTGCTTGAACTACTGACATGCGAATGTCGCTGATTATGTAACTGGATGTTTTGTTGACAACCCTGGATATCACCGCTCAAATGAGCCTCTGTACATTTAGCACTGTACATTTGAACTAAATGTGTCACCACCATGCAATCATACATCGATAAATGTCGCCATGCGTATGATTACACCACGAAACACTAGTCCACCTCAGGGCAAAGTATCTGCAACATGAACTTTCAAGACGTTAATCACTTGGCGTACGGTTTGTAGGCGTCGTAGTCTAGCTATATAATTGGTAGAACATATATGTTGTGTCGATGTGCTTGTCTGTCAGTTGAACGTTTGCGCTGCACTGTCACTGAACAAGAAAGCAACTCGAGAGCCATGATGATGAAGTCGATGATCTGCTGTCTGCTCGCCGTCTACATTCTCTGTGTAGCATCAATCGTCACAGGTCCGTCGTTTTTTCCTATATTCGCTTGTTCAACAGTTAATAGCTGCATATGGACACATATATTTATATACGTACATTTGTGTACTCTACAATTGATGGACAGTTGCTTGTGGTAACGTTAGATGCATACAAATAATATTTTTTAATGTCGGAAACGAAAGTCTTTGTTGTTTGAATTGAAACCGCAATGTGCAGTATAAGTGCTTACACGACCTCTGTTTGATCCATCTATCCGGACGACAGGCCTCTTTAAACGCAAGACACTTTCACAGCGGAGTTTCTGATACCATGCTTTATTCTTACTCTAATATATTATATTAAAATAAGAATAGTGCATTGTATTGGAAACTCTATATTATAGCCAATGTCACTGTATTGAATTCAATTTATTTCTTATGGGCAAGAAATACATTTTCTTAAACTCTTATCAAACGTAAACCTAAGAATACATATTGCATGCATATTCTCTACGCAAAGTCAGATAACACGCTCAAAATAGATCCACGGAATTATTGTTCTTGAGACGCCTAGATGTCGGCACATTCAAATGTTTCGTTGAAATAGAGTTATGTACGTACACAATGATTAGGTGTCAATCGATATTCGCAGCACGACACAATTTGTGCAGTTTGATGACATGCTAAAAGCAATTTATCTTAGCAAAATGTCAGCCAAGTTCAACGGTGTTAATCGGAGTAACATACATCCACGTGTTTCGTGTTCTGATTGATATTTAACATGTCTTCGATGCCGACTGTAGTTGTAAGAATAAGCTGGTACACCATCATGTGGCATAACTATTTTAATTAAACGGCACATGTTTGGCTAATATTTTTTGGTAACATATTTTGAAGGTATGTGTATCTTATTCGGTCATCCGTATACACGTGCTACAACATAACATATCATCATATTTCATTGTATACTTTCATTTAGTAAACGTGTAATAAATAGCCAACATGACGAAATTGTTGTGTTAGTACTATTGGTGTTCTTTGTATTTATACATAGCAAACTAATGTTTTCCAAACAACGAGTGATCCAGTTACTATAACAAGTTTTTTCGCGATGATGACTAACAAAATTAGGCCTTTTCAAAAGCCCCTGTCTGTCCTATGTTTGCAGTACACTCAATGCCGGCCCAGAACAGTATTTGGCGTAACGGATCGGGAAACGGATGGATGAACCAGAGACACTATCTGCGTAGCTTCTGCGACTACTGCGTGAGTCATCCGTCCTTCTGCAGCAAATTCGTGGGAATCTGCTACCAGAGAAGACTGTTTTAGGAGATGCAGCGTCACCGAGAATACCGCGTAAGTTCTCGCGAGATTTGATTAGGCCTCGAAGCTGTCATTGTAGTTATCATTACGTCGTAACCATTGTCTCTATAATTGTCGTCGCCATTGTTATTGTTGTAATGTTGTCCCCAAATACGAAGTGACTAAGTTAGGTATTACGTACATCGCTTACTTATCCTTAATTATGATTACTAAATCTAGCTGACCCAAGCGTGTTCCAAGTAACGTTCTTACTGTCTAATTTAGACCCGTTAAATGCTCCTTGTTCTAATGATGACTTTTGCGCATTTCATTCTGGTTTCTGTATATCAGTGTAGTTTATTATTATTATTATTGCTGTTATTGCTATTATTGCTGTTATCATTGCTATTATTGCTATTATTGCTATCATTATTGCTATTATTATTGCTATTATTGCTATTATTATTGCTTGCCGGATTGAATTAGGCAAATGCCCGGATGACATCGAAATTAGCTCATTACGTATCAGAATCTATCATGTTCAGTTCTTGCCGGTTTGGCGCATTTGGATGTGGATATGTGTTTAGTTGCTTCACTTTGACATTCAATATCAACTTGAAATGTGCATAGGTATCCTAAAGATGGCCTTCATGTTGCCATTTCCCTTCTGAGTTTGATAAATAAGAAACCAAAAGTATTGTTGTGGAACTAACCACATAACAAGTGCTGCCACATATCGGTTTGTCGTGAACCGGACGTATGTTGCTTAGTGCAAACTCCCCACCAGTGGCGGCACTCGCCATTTCACCACTGCCACTGTCTCGCTTATCTGACTCTCGCTCACCTTCGCGAGAAGAGAATCTTGCCCCAGAGGCGTGGTCTCGTTGTTACCCACAATAACCACTCCATTTTGTGTAGGCGTTCCCGTGAAGCGCCAGCAGCCAATTACCGAGATTTTACACTAAATTTTTTTTGGAATGATTGAACTTTTCAATCTGACAGTCGTATAAGATTATGTTGACACGACTGTCATAATCAATACAATCAAAGTTCATTCGAATTGCATCGTATAATCTGATAAAAGTTCACTCTTACTTTATGTATTAGCCAAATGCCCGAATGACAACTGAACAAATGAACAGTTGTGTATATGTATAAACAACTGGTTGGCTTGGCAAAGCGATTGTTCTTTACGACTTGTTACGTCATTATAACAGTGCACATGCGTATACGTAGCACAGTTTCAAACAAAAGCGAGCGTTATTTTGTTTATAGACACATGCTTCAATTCAATCACTATCCACGGTTGAATGCAATTCAAACTGGGAGATTTCTTCACAAAGAGTAGGATTGATCAAATTAAATATAGATTAGCCTCGATTATCCAGGCTCGTGCTGTGGCGCCACCGTTTGTCGCACAAATCATCGCCTGGATGCAAAGTGTACATTTCATTGTGACGGAAATTATGTATGGTCGCGTACATAATTAGATTGATTAGGCTTCAACGGGACATTTGGCCAACTCATTATAAAATAATGGTAAACTTTTAATAGTTTATACGATGCAGTCGAATCAACTTTAAACTTTGATTATATTGACACAACTGTTACGCAGAAAAGTTTAATCAGGCAAAGTTTAGTGTAGAATCTCGATAATGACGCTGATTGGCCTCTGGCGCTTCGGGGAAACGCCTACACAAAATGGAGTGGTGACAATGAGACCAGGCCTTCGGCGCCAGACTCTCTTCTCGGAGAGTTCACGCGAGCGACAGTCCGATAAGCGAGACTAAATAAAAATGTGCATAATCTGCACATCAAATGAAAGTTGTGGCAGTAGTGAAATGGTGAGTGGCGCCACTTGTGGCGAGTTTATGCTGAACAGGTCTTTGCAGAAAGATAACGATTCCTTGCAACGGTCTGTCTACAGCGACATTGAGTTTGTTTTGTTGTTTTGAAGAAGTCAACCAGATGACGCCACCTCCTGCTGGCCGCCCCCGGACACGACAGATGATGCCACCTCCTGCTGGCCGCCCCCGGACACGACAGATGACGCCACCTCCTGCTGTGCCGCCCCCGGACACGACAGATGACGCCACCTCCTGCTGTGCCGCCACCGGACACTACAGATGACGCCACCTCCTGCTGTGCCGCCACCGGACACGACAGATGACGCCACCTCCTGTTGTGCCGCCCCCGGACACGACAGATGACGCCACCTCCTGCTGGCCGCCCCCGGACACGCAATTTATTTCACACGCCTAATGGTCTAGGAAGCCATTGGTTTATCGAGAGTCCATCAATGTTCATCGACGTGTAACCCGCCCTCCTGAGATACGTGTCAACCTTGTTTTTAAACATATTCACGCTGCTAGCAGTTACACAAGCTGTAGATAATTTGTTCCATTCATTTATTGTCCTCTGTGAGAATGAGTACCTTTAGTGACGTATATGTCGGCTGTGTGTGTAAAGTCGTAAATTGTAATAGGTATTATTTTGGCAAAATGTTGCCTTTTCAAGCAGCAACCGCGTCATATACACTTGAGATGATACCTTTGTAAAGTACATCGCCCGCGAATCCTACGAGACGATGGCCGAGTAGCACAATCGTACGAGACGGTAGCCGAGTAGCACAATCGTACGAGACGGTGGCCAAGTAGCACAAATAATCGGCGGTAGGCGGCGTCCGATTGAGCTATTCCGCCAGTCGTCGAGAACGATTCTAGCGGGGCGCATATGGCAAATGTACAGTTTTATTTTATTTGACACGCCTAATTTAATAAACAGTTGGGGAATACGTTGAATGTCGTCGCAGTCGTTGTCATCGGTTCTAAAGCAATCACGTTTCTATGTGTCGTTTTGTACGCGATGACGTAAACAATTCGTCGTCCTAGAACGTGCACAGGGGAACCGCCAAACTACATAAGGTTGTGGATCACTAAACTGGTGCGGAACCGACAATATGTTTCATACATCCATAGTTTATGTTTACGACATGGAAAGGCTGAATAAGCTTGAATCCGGCAACCCACAGACAGTGGAGTCGGGCTGCTTGACGTAGTCTATACACTTGTCATTTACGTACACGAAGGACGTCAGCGTTCCATTCTACAATCGGTGCTGCACACCGGAATCACACGGCTCGTGTGTAATAAAGCTGGTTAACACAGGCCTTCGGAAATATATGAAACATACATTACGTTAACCGTAAAGTAGAAATTACTAGTGTCCTTGTTAACGGATTAGAAACTGCCTAAAGCCCTAAACCATTTGTTTTGACGCGCTACTGAGCTTAACTTTCCAGAGAATTTTAGCGGAACATAAGTGTCTGTATTGTATTGTACTGCCTTTTTTGGTTATATACTACATTGGAATAGCACGGTCTTACTTCTACCACCTGTCTACCTGTCACTCATCTGCACAGTCTTACCACAACCATCTGTCTACTTGTCACTCATCTGCACAGTCTTACCACAACCATCTGTCTACTTGTCACTCATCTGCACAGTCTTACCACGACTACCTGTCTCCGTCTTCATACGACTAAAAAAACCAATCAGAATTATTCCTTTGTTTCTCGAGGCAATCAGCTCAATAAATAATGCTAATAAACACTGCAGCAGTCAAGTTGCAGGTAATTGGAGCCTAGTTTCGCCGTAGTTGGTCATGCGGCGACCGAACTTAAATGTTTACCGACACGGCATGTATGATAATTTAATGTCTAAACTGTCTGACATTTGCAGGATAAGGAAATATACATAGTATTTGTCTAAAGAAATCAATATCATCTTATATTACAACACACGCACGCATGCAAACGTACGTTCGACACAAACACACATTACATACATACATACATCATACATTACATACATACAATGCATAATACATTGTCTGTATATTGTATACAACCTATCTCATCCTGATACATTATATATATTTGTGTAATTTTATTATGCACTGTTTATGGAGTTCCAGAAAGTGTTACACGTCTATTAGAAGTCCATTGCCTTAACACATACACACATGCATGATATAATTAAATTATTGACAAAATAGCATTATATTCTGGACGGCATTGGTAATAAAGATTAGTCCATGCCACGGACTTAGTAACCAATGCTTAGTTAAGCTGATCACGTTAGCTGGTTACGAAGTTAAGAAGATGGTTATGCCTAAAAGATGAAGGTGTGTAACATATACAATTATTACATAGTACGTCCAAAACCAAACGCCTTATTTAACTTTTATATTGTGAAAGTATTTTAAATATATGTATCCAATCATGTTCAGGTAGCATTTGTATAATTTCATTGAGTAGTAGTGTGTTGTGACATTATACTTTGCATTCTTCGGAAGAATGTTATGCGATTGATTAAAACTTGTTAAATAATGTCAAACATGTAGTGAACAGCCAATATTCGGTTACTTTACAAAGAAAAGTGAAAGTAAGTCGGATTGCAGGATAAGCCGCCATTATTGCGACTAACACAATTCACATTGCAACCTTAACGAGACAGTTCACAAACAAATCAGAAAGGACATTATGGAAAAATATGATCCATGTTTAAGAGAACATTGCCGTTCAAAAATATGATCAAATACGGTATTTTTTTCGCTTTAGAAAACAACCTCTTTAATTCAGTCCTCAACCCAGCCAAACACGGCAGACTGACGCTTCAGTGCAGCCAAACCCAGCCCAAAACAGCAGCGCGTTTCGATTTATTCAAGTTGCTCGCTCTGGCGGATAGTTGAGACAACACATTGGATACCGTGCTTCAACGTATCTGGGCTCACGTTTTCCCGTATGTAGCCAAATAGCTGCAGAACCAGGGTCTTTTAAAAAAACGGCTGAGGTCTGAAGGATTAGGACAACATAAACACAAGGCGAAAACAAGAAAATAACAAAGGCAGTTTTGAAGAAATTGCCATACTTAACGGTTAGAAAAAAATGAGAAATACAAAACTTGTTTATATAAAAATAACTTGTTTAAGAAGTATTTCTTTCTATGTATTGCTGCTTAGCGGTGACGTTTCGAGTTCGGCCGTGCGACACACCGACGTCTTTAGACAGTGTCAGTTTCGTCGCCGGCGTCGATGGCGGTCAGAGTCTCCTCCGCTGCCCAGTATGGTGTTCCGGCGCGCTTCAGCTTCGGTCGTTGCGAACTTTGTCCTTGGACGCAGTAGTCAAACCGTACCAACTTCCCGCGTGGTTTTCCCGTCTTTTTGTCGGCGCCGATGTCCGGCCCTTGCCGCTCGGCGTCGACCTGCCGCTCGGGTAGCCGCTGCGGGGATCGGTCAGACGGGCGGCGGGACACAACCTCCTCTTTTGCGCTGTCGCAGCGGCGTTTATCGACAACGGGAGTAGAAATTGTCGTCTGTTCTTTGAGATGCGACGAAATTGTCGTCTGCTCTTTGTTCGTCGACGTCATGGCGGCTCAATGCTTCATCGTGGATAATGTATTCAATAAATTATTCATGCGTTCATTCATCAAGGAGTTCCTAACAGTCATATGTCCTGCCAGGTGTTGCCTTGTATTCGCTAGGGGCCGCTCTATGTCTCACCAGAAGGAGGCTTTCAGCAAGTTCCGGTCGACATCGAGCGGGCGTTGTAGAAGACGCCTCCAGTTGCGTTGCGTTGGGCGACCTTTCTCGGAACGATGTCAGACGAGATCGATGTTGCCAGCGATCAGCTGTGGACGCCACCACGTCCTTCCAAGCGCTGTACCGCTAGAAGATATTGCTTGTAGACATGTCAGCTGAGTACAGTAAACGAGAACAACACGACGAGATAGCCCACAGCGGTTCCCGCGTGGGCATCGAAGGAGGTGATTGGCGTCGTCAACCAATATATGTTACATCTGAAACAGATTGCAACACGCATCAGGTTAACGGTCCGTTGACCTATTTTAGTTGTCCTATCTGGTCAAATAGTCAAACAGAACAAAGAGTCTAACAGAACAACCCGTAGAGCCGTAACAAGGCGAAGCGCCGCTGGGGCAAGAGTAAAACTGCTGCCCCCGCTCCTCACCAACAAAGAGCCAAATAATGGATTAGCTATGTCTAGGTATAACATCTTGCTTCAACATCACAGTAGCAATCAGAAACTAAAATACTGATAGACGCTGTTTAATGATTCAGCGTAGCTACACTTCAACCCAAAATTCATATCTCCAAATAAACCAAGAAAAACCTCCAACAACTGATTACTGAATAGATAGAAGTCAAAACTAATAATGTCAACATAAGATTATTCACTGCAAACTCGTTCTCCCGCTGTCACTGCTACGACAACGATGGACCAACGAAGCCGGGTGTGACACGAGCACGGAAACTCATTCATTCTCTCATCGAGGGTTAAAAAGACGAAATTAACGAGATGTGGAAAAAATTACTTTTCTACCACCTAAAATTGTTTGCTATGCCCACATAAAATCATCTCACGCAGCCACTCTTGATGTTTCGTAAATGCAACTTGAAAGGTGTCTACTATATTATGCCAAGTAGAATTCAGGATTTATTTTCGTTCACGTGCGTTCAACTGCAAAAATTGTGTTTAGGGCAAGTTGTTACAATTGCATTGGGGCAAGTTGTTACAACTGTAACAACGCTCGGGCGGCTCGCACCGATGGGTAAGTCGGCGAGTTGTGTGCTGACAATGACTGAAAGAACTAAGTTTGTTTAACAACTATGTGTAAACGCTTTGTTGTACAGGTGAAGCGTGCTGGTTTATAACTAGCATTGTTAATTATAGCAGCGTGAATGTGTTTAAAAACAAAATTACGAAATTTCTCAGAACGGCGGTTTACACTTAAATGAAAACAAATGTGGAAGTTCGATAATAAAGCACCCATTTGGGTGTTAAATCTTGTTAAATTGTCATGGCACATCCCTATTTGAGCAATTAATAAATATTGCACGATTCATTGAAATGTGGATGTGTGTGCGTGTGCGAGTGAATGCGTACGTGTGTGTATCATTCAATCACGTAGAAGTCGCATTAGGTATATAATGCCATTCACCATTCCACACTGCGTTCAATAATCATTTTATATTCCATTCACAATTGCATGTTATGTAAACAACCGTACAAACTGTCCCCTTTTGTAGCTAACAATGGAACGCTAAATATATGACGCTGTGAACACCTACTGATTTGGTAACAATTATTAATTAAACATCGCAGCGTATATGACACCGGATAACTTCAATATGTGAACAAGTGGGCAAACACGAAAACAATCCCAGTAGTGGAAGCCTACCTTGTTTAAAACGGTGTTATTGTTTCGTGGTTTCATGGTTCATGGTTCATGGTTCATGGTTCATGGTTCATGCCCTTCACACCCGTAAACATACAAGCGGCATAGGACGTTTAATTGTTTGGTCAACCGTTATTGGTCGACAAAGAAATGTCACTGTCCCGAATGTAAGGTACTAAACTTAAAGTACAACATTTCATTGCGGCAACAGGGTCATCGTTCAATTTCTTTAACACGATAAGGTGACCCCAGTATATATATATATATATATATATATATATATATATATATATATATATATATATATATATATATCGGTTTCATCACCAAAACGAATAATGATTATATATATATATATGTATATATAATATAGCGCTTAATTGACGGATCCAGAATCTGACGTCAAAATCCTAATTTGAGCGTGACTCACGTCAAGCTTCACCTTAGCAACCATATTTATTATTAGGGCGGCAAATATGTACTATTATCTACATTTCCCTGCAATATATGTGTGTGTGTGTGTGCGTGTGTGTGTGCGTGTGCGTGTGCGTGTGCGTGTGCGTGTGCGTGTGCGTGTGCGTGTGCGTGTGCGTGTGCGTGTGCGTGTGCGTGTGCGTGTGCGTGTGTGGCTGTTCGTTGTCCTGGTCGTTGACATGTTACTACCGGGGTATCAGTGATGGCAGTAAAGACACCTGAGATGGGCTGAATGCGACAGTTGCAAGACATACACCGGACAAACAAATAACAATGTTTTTGACGAAGATCGTTGGCCGCAAGCAGCCATAAATAAAACTACACCCGTTGAATACGGTCCATGACGTCTTCGACAACAGCATTTAACGCAGCAGATTTTTCATGCATAAAAAGGCTAGACATGTCACTTTATTGCGTTGGCAATCAGAAGCACGATGTCAGTGATATTGGTGCTGTTAGCCCGGCCATTTGATCCACAGGTACTCGATTTAATAGCGGCGATATTTCCGTTCCGTCTTGTGGTTTGTCCAAGCAAGTAGCGCCTACGTGTAATGGACTTCCTGCGGAAGCGGTCGACACCGGAAGAAGTGGCGATGTGGCTCGCATATACGTCCGTTTTATTGTTGTCTGCGAAACGATGATGCCTCTCTGGATTTGTGTGGGTCGGTGTTGTAGCGAACTCCGGCTGCGGTAGAACCTGATATAACGCTGCTCTTGCGACCGAGTTCGTATCACGTGTCGCAGAAAAAAAATTCCCGGAAATATCAAGAATATTTAAATGCACAAGTATTGTGGTTTCGCGTAGCGGACAGGCGTTTCGCATGCAAGCTGTCTCGAAGGAAGTGAACGCTTGTATCGTCAATCCATTCGCTTATATACGGTCTACGACAATAATTATTTGTAATAGTCCTATTCAGATCGGTCTACATTTTCCACTAACACTTGTGGGAGACAGAAACACAGTAACCGGACTTGACTGAGAGAGCCGGATTTCGAATCCTATTGCTGCCGTTTCAAAGATTTCGTTTACTCCACACTGCCTTAGTTCACTCAGCTTTATAAACGAGTACCTCGCTATAGACACTAGAGGATATTATGTGAACGAAAGTCTGAATAAGTCGTCCAGGGCAGTGTGAAGCGCCTTGGACTGTACTACTTAATGGATACCGCGCTATATAAAAACATACCTTTATACATTGTTATTGTCGCGTTGTCTTTAGGCTAATCGTTTGAGCTGCATGACACAATAACACCTAAATCTAAATGTCAGTCTGCACGTAATCACATTCGCAGCAGCCGCCGATCTAACACAGTGAGAGAGGGCGTAATCACCACAAACAGAGAAATAGAGTAGAGCCCGTGCGGATTACCAAATGTTGATTGTTGTACTGGCACCTTTAACTTTTACCAATTATCATGTCTTGTTTTCGCTCAGGGTGTGTCCATCCGAACAAACAAGGAATCGAACCCGTAGGTTCGTCATGTGGCACGTCAGCCACCATGGCGCAAAACTGTCTGCACGCGCTTGATGTCTACACCCTTGTGAAATATGATCCGAAAATAAACTAGTCTTACCGACGTTCTCTCTTCTCCGTCCGTAGTTCGTTTCTCCATTCTTCTGCCTTCCTGGCAGCACCTCGCGCAGCGCAACGCCAGTTGTTGCGACCGGCTGAAGCAGATTCCCAAGACTCGATGAAAATCTGCGCAAACGTTTGCAAGCGTTCCTGAACCGCACAACTGGACGGCCGACACGCGTTGCACCAGAGGCTCACAATAGAGGACGTCCTTTGTAATACATCCATCCTCCATAAAGCAGACAGTCCATGTTTGTGGTGTGTGTGTGTGTGCGTGCGTGCGTGCGTGCGTGCGTGCGTGCGTGCGTGCGTGCGTGTGTGTTCCTGTCCGGTGACGCCAAGTATGTGTCTGAGGCAACTGTCACTGAAATGTTGGAATTTGTAGATTCTGGTCAAATCTCAATAACACTGAGTGGTAACATATTTATTCTGGTCAAATCTCAATAACACTGAGGGCTAACATATTTATTCTGGTCAAGTCTCAATAACACTGAGGGTTAACATATTTATTCTGGTCAAATCTCAATAACACTGAGTGGTAACATATTTATTCTGGTCAAATCTCAATAACACTGAGGGTTAACATATTTATTCTGGTCAAATCTCAATAACACTGAGTGGTAACATATTTATTCTGGTCAAATCTCAATAACACTGAGGGTTAACATATTTATTCTGGTCAAATCTCAATAACACTGAGTGGTAACATATTTATTCTGGTCAAATCTCAATAACACTGAGTGGTAACATATTTATTCTGGTCAAATCTCAATAACACTGAGGGTTAACATATTTATTCTGGTCAAATCTCAATAACACTGAGTGGTAACATATTTATTCTGGTCAAATCTCAATAACACTGAGTGGTAACATATTTATTCTGGTCAAGTCTCAATAACACTGAGGGTTAACATATTTATTCTGGTCAAATCTCAATAACACTGAGTGGTAACATATTTATTCTGGTCAAGTCTCAATAACACTGAGGGTTAACATATTTATCGGGCGACAAATTAGTGCCTGGCAGTTTTAAGAAATCGACTTCTGGTGAAACAACAAAAATCTACCAAAATCGAAGGGCCGTCGGATGCGACGAAACTCTCCCTCAAGCGAGGGGTCAGAACGAGATAAGTTTAGTAATCAAACTCTCCCTCAGGCGAGCTGTCAGGACAGGATAAGTTTAGTAATCAAACTCTCCCTCAAGCGAGCTGTCAGGACGGGATAAGTTTAGTAATCAAACTCTCCCTCAAGCGAGCTGTCAGGACGGGATAAGTTTAGTAATCAAACTCTCCCTCAAGCGAGCTGTCAGGACGGGATAAGTTTAGTAATCAAAGGCCAGCATTATATATTTTGCTTAAAAGTTTTAATTGCGTACCCCGGAGACCGTTTTTGTTCAGTTCTGGCCCAATAGCGGCTGATCTAACCAGAAATGTTCGGCAAATATTGGATAATATAAAATGTGGACGCTCTATCACGTAGAATCATCAAAGAAATGTACTTAGTAGTAACAATTACTAGAGAAATGGACGTTTCATAGCAATTTGTAATGACGGCTTCGCCTGGGAACCGCATTCTCGTTTCAATCAAGAGAAACATAAAATATACGGCGAATGAGGTAATACGCCTGAAAAAGAAATATTTAGGTCTCATTTAGAATAGTTCATAAAAGTACGGATATCCGTACAAAACGAGTTACTATCTTGATATTTCGTCAATTAAAAATCCATTCATACATATAGCCAATTTTACGACACGTAAAGATCGATTTATGGCATTTTTTATAAACCAATAATTCATTCAATGAAATACCTTTAATGATAAACATGTATATTTCGCGCATTTGCGAGCCATCGAGGAGCGTAGTGTTGTGGTTATCACATCATTGTTATCGCTTCTGAGTTAATGTCACGTTAATGTCGATCCTGCCTCCTTAACTAGGGACGTAAAAGAACGATTGAGGACGACATGCACCCGAATGTGACCACGCTCAATTCATATATATATATATTATATATATATATATATATATATATATATATATATATATATATATATATATATATATATATATATATATATATATATATATATATATATATATATATATATATATATAATATATATATATATATATATATATATATTTATATATATATTATATAACATATTAATATCATATTATATATACATATATTAATATTTATTATTAATTTTATATATATATATATATATATATAAATAATATTTATATATAAATTATATAATTTCATATATAATATATATATATATATATATATATATATATATATATATATATATATATATTTATATATATATATATATATATATATATATATATATATATATATATATATATTAATATATATATATATATATATATATATTAAATATATAACATATTACATATGAACATTGTTCATATTTAATATAATAACAATGAGGACGGTGGTTATAAAATAGTTTTTTATCGATCGATTTGCCCTGGTTCACCAAACGTAGCGTCATCAATATGACAAACAGAATATTTGACATTTCCGGCTTACAAAAGCGAGCTAAGAACGCAGCATTGGCCTGCAGTCGACGGCAATATGGAAACACTAGAAATCTACTCACGCGCGTGTCTTGCAGCCTGCCGCTCGTGTCCGCGAGCCACTCGAGTCTGCGCGCGACCAGAAACAAAGCCGCCTCTAAATTGTCGGAATGCGTCTGTCTATGTTAATGACAATGCGTGACTCGGCGTTCGCGGAATAGATAACAGCGACAGGGAAGCGAACGCTGAAGGCATTTCCCCGTTCGACGAAGCGTCATCCCAGAGTAATAGGGAAAAGTGGGGCAGGTTGACAACGTTAAGTATTAATTACTCACACAACAATCTGGTAACATCATAACTTAAACAGGAACATCCTTTCAAGATAATAGCAATTAATATGCAGTAAAAAAGAAAGTAGGAAATTATCTGTTCAATTAATTACCCCAACATTCGTCATCTTACCCCATAATTTGGACAACATGACTTTCAATAGTCTTATTACTTTATATTAAAGTGTTGTTCTATTTGGAGAAAAAACAACGTAATGTATACAAACACATTATTAATTTATTTAATAAATACAGTAGTACATTATTGTAACCACTAAATCCCACTACATACCAGTCCCACTACATGAACATGTATGTAGAGTCATACACTAAGTCACACAGTTCCAGGCCTGCAGAGGTGGTGGAAATGGGAGGAAGGAATAGAAAATTGACAGTTTACTGGGTACCATGGCAGATAATGAAAGGTTAATCATTCATTTAGACCAGAATAGAAGGGGAACCCAAGACAATAGACTGTCCACTGGTGGGGTCACTGGGATAATAACTTGGTGGATAATTACAGCTACCACTAATCACTCTCTCTGGCTGTAAATATTTAGGGCTGGCATTGCTAATGTTTACTCCCCTAATGAGCTGCCACCCCAACCCACCCCAATAGTGCCAACACAACACAAGGGAGCCATTTGTCTGCATTGTTTCAAAATAACAGGTACCTCTGAAGCCATCAACTTATAGACCAGTTTGTTTTTCGTGTTGTATGAATAACAGCTCAGCCATTGTCTAGTTGACCATTGACCTACAAAGCACCTTTTCAAACAACACGTTATGAAAGTGGATTCACAGGCAAGAAAATGATTTCATAATCTGCTGAGGATACTTCTCACTACAGAGCCCTTTTTTCCAGTAGCATGTTGTGAACTTGTGAAAGTGAATCTAACAATAATAATTATTCAAAGAATTACACATTTGATTGCGTCAAATCAAATGTTTGTGAGTGGCATTCAAATGCAAATGCAAATGTCTAAGGTACGCATTCAAATGCAAATGCAAATGCATTTACAATTTCACGGAGACATTTGTACGCGTATTCAAATGCTCAACATTCAAATGCACATTCAAATGCATTTTCATTTGTTAACATGCCTGCTACCAACCAGGGCTTCATACATTCTCCCAGCCTATATTACCAACCAGGGCTTCTTACATCCTCCCAGCTTTACTACCAACCAGAGCTTCTTATATTCTGCCAGTTTGTACTACCAACCAGGGCTTCTTACATTCCCCCAGCTTGTACTACCAACCAGAGCTTTTTACATTCTCTCAGCCTGTACTACCAACCAGGGCTTCTTACATTCTCCCAGCCTGTACAACCAACCATGGTTTCTTACATTTTCCCAGCCTGCACTACCAAACCAGGGCTTCTTACATTCTCCCAGCTTGTACTACCAACCAGAGCTTTTTACATTCTCCCAGCTTGTACTACCAACCTGGGCTTCTTACATTCTCTTAGCATGTACTACCAACCAGGGTTTCTTACATTTTCCCAGCCTGCACTACCAAACCAGGGCTTCTTACATTCTCCCAGCTTGTACTACCAACCAGAGCTTTTTACATTCTCCCAGCTTGTACTACCAACCTGGGCTTCTTACATTCTCTTAGCATGTACTACCAACCAGGGTTTCTTACATTTTCCCAGCCTGCACTACCAAACCAGGGCTTCTTACATTCTCCCAGCTTGTACTACCAACCTGGGCTTCTTACATTCTCTTAGCATGTACTACCAACCAGGGTTTCTTACATTTTCCCAACCTGCACTACCAAACCCGGGCTTCTTACATTCTCTCAGCCTGTACAACAAACCAGGGCTTCATACATTCTCCCAGCCTGTACTACCAACCAGGGTTTCTTACATTCTGCCAGCTTGTACTACCAACCAGGGCTTATTACATTCTCCCAACCAGGGTTTCTTACATTCTCCCAGCCTGTACTACCGACCAGGGTTTCTTACATTCTCCCAGTCTGTAATACCAACTAGGGCTTCTTATATTCTCCCAGCCTGTACTACCGACCAGGGCTTCTTACATTCTCCCAACCTGTACTACCAACCAGAGCTTCTTACACTCTCCCAGCTTGTACTACCAACCAGGGCTTCTTACATTCTCCCAGTCGGTGCTATCAACCACAGCTTCTTACATTCGCCCAGCCTGTACTACCAACCAGAGCTTCTTACACTCTCCCAGCCTGTACTACCAACCACAGCTTCTTACATTCGCCCAGCCTGTACTACCAACCAGAGCTTCTTACACTCTCCCAGCCTGTACTACCAACCAGGGCTTCTTACATTTTCTCAGCCTGTACAGCTCTACTACCAACCAGGGCTTCTTACATTCTCCCAGCCTGTAATACCAACCAGGGCTTCTTACATTCTCCCAGCCTGTGCTATCAACCACGGCTTCTTACACTCTCCCAGCTTGTACTACCAACCAGAGCTTCTTACATTCTCCCAGCCTGTACTACCAGCCAGAGCTTCTTACACTCTCCCAGCTTGTACTACCAGCCAGAGCTTCTTACACTCTCCCAGCTTGTACTACCAACCAGAGCTTCTTACATTCTCCCAGCCTATACTACCAACCACGGCTTCTTACACTCTCCCAGCTTGTACTACTAGCCAGAGATTGTTACATTCTGCCAGCTTGTACTACCAACCAGAGCTTCTTACATCCTTCCAGCTTGTACTACCAACCAGAGCTTCTTACACTCTTCCAGCCTGTACTACCGACAGCACCCTCTGTTCAACTCTTTCCAGGGCTTTTCATACCCCCGATTTCTCCCTATTAATACAATGTTGGTAGAAGGCGCTGTGACTACTAATGTAACAGTAAGAGCCTTGACTGGCCCACACTTACATAAAGACCACCACCGTCTCTTCCGCTGGATATTCTAGGTGGCCTGTACAAAACTTGGGCCTTGACCAATCCCGGATATTAAACCAATTAATTAGGAACTGTTAGGAACAAAGGCAGCGCTAGTCATAACGACCTCGACAAAGCATAACACCCCCATGCGCGATGGTGCCAACGTAAACACCCGATCTATGAAATCATAACATCTCCATCCGGGCTGGTGTTAATGTAAACTCCCGATCTGTGATATCATTACAAACCCAGTCGGCACTGGTGTTTAATTGGGTGGTCGGTACAATTCACAAACCTGGTTTTGTCTAGAAATATTGGAATTATGTGTTATCATGTTATCATGCCAAACGTGTTGCATTTATATTAATAATTATTTGTGTCCCTCGTAATTAGAGCAACCCTCATGCCACTATTCGTTGCCCTAGCGGATTTTCAAACGTCATATTATATGTCGGGCACGCCACATTTTATATGTCGTCGTCCTGGTTTATTCGTTTGAGGGCTAGTTGTCGTAATAGGTAGTCACTCCGTTTTGTACTCTTTCTTTTCTAATGTCGCAAACTGAAACACCCATTGATGGCAATCCCAACTGTAGCTCCTTGCTTGTCAACTTGCCCTTGCAGGTCATCTGTCAGACTCACATATTGCACTCAACAATGCACATATGAAATATGTTGCAAACAGGCACGTATTGTAGGCATGTATTGTAGGCATGGAAAAGTGCCTGGCGCTGGCATCTGGTTTCTGCTTTAATACCTTGCGATGTTCAACTTGCCCCTTTGCCAGCTTGTCCCATGTTCCCCTACAACTCGCCGTCTGCGCATATGCAGCACGTTCATCCGTGTGCAGTAAAGTAGATACATCATTCACAGAAATATTCCCCCAAAAAGCCGCGTTCTATGTAGTGTACCAGCCGATCCCTGATACACCACAGGGGGCCACATGCGCAAAACGGCAATCATGACTTTTAATCAAACGCAGTTGTTCGCAGTTATGTTACAGATAATATCGACATACCAGCTGCATTATACGGCTGGCTGATGAGTTATTGTATGTTACGACCAAGTGAAACACACTCTAACCTTTGTCAAAGAGAAATTATACACAGCTGAGTAGCAATTTTTAAAAAGGATTTATCTGCCGTTGGTTATATCTATCTTTTATAGCGTTTGATTAGTCCACGTTCCGGGAATCGTGTCTGTATATCTGTTACGTGGATAACAACATCTGATTTAACATGTATTGAAGTAGGCTACAGAGGCTATGTGTCAGAAGTTATGAAATCAAGGCTAAATACAACCTTGAAATAACTTGGTACAAAACCATCAAAGAAACGAGGGAAGCAACTGACTATATGTTTGTCTAAATTTACTGTGTTAATTTCATTCACTTTTCAGATGCAAAGATAAGCCACAATAATTGATCCAAGACCGGTCAAAATCATGTGACTATTCACTTACCAGTAACAGTTCATTTATACGAATTTGTTCATAATCTAGCTATGATTTACCATAGCCTTGATCCTAGCTCGAGTAAAGTACTTAGAAATTATTATGTGTGCACATCCGAAAGGAGTGGCATCCGAAAGGACTGGCACCCTCTGTTAGCATAACGACGATTGCAGCAAGGTGATCTAACAACACAAACAAAACCAAGAATAACCCAGATGTTAACCACACAGCTTCCTTTCAATTGCAATTTTGCTACATATTTGGCGATTGCCAGATCACGATCGATATAATTAACTGTGCACGCACAATTCTATTGAAATTCTTATGGATATACTATAATAATATATTATATTAAACGGACGCATCACTTTGTTTTGTGTTATGCAGCACAATACATTTAGTTGTGATTTGCACACGATGAAACGCGTTATTCTATGTAAAATCGATGCAAAGTTGGTTAATATATAACACATATTTCACAAGATAATAACTGACTCTACATACAGTATTAAATTCCTCAATATTCAGCAAACGCAAAATATCTTGCTAAATAAAAATATGTTGTACATGAGTTTTCTTTCCATGGCGGATGGATTTTTGAGACGAAATCCTTGTTTTACTAAAGATTACAGGATTATGTTGGTTTAATGCTTCCTTGTATCGGACCATACCGTTAGTTTGAAAGTAACGTCAAATAAGCCATCTTTCAATTTCCACAGAGTGGTCGTACGCGATTGTCACTGTCACTTTCGCCTACGTTTATGGGTGTCTTTATGTAGAGCCTTTTATATAGTTCGCTGCTGCTTTTAGCGCAATAAAAGCGTGATGTAACTTGCTGTATAGTGTTAATTAAACACGTAAGCGGCTTCTATGGGTGCATCGATTTCCTGGACACACGGTCAGAGCAAACAATCGGACGAGCCAGCTCCATTATCAATAGTGCCGTGTTACTTCCCAGAAACACGTTGCCCAAGACAGCAAGTGGGACTAATACAAATGATTCGGCCCACATCCGCACATAGCGTGGGATAAACTGACAAATCCACGTTTCAACAGTATATAGTACTACCACCACCCATGGCTAGCGACGATGTTTAATATAATCAAACTGCTCTGGCACGGAGTGATTCTATTACGCGGAGTCCGCTGCACGCACAAACCTCCCACACACCAGTTGTAATTCAGCCTGGTGGCTGATTTTGAAATGCATCATAAAACACTAGGTTGACACTCGCGCGATCAATGCCAGGTCCATTGCCATTACGTATAAACTCCAATGCCATAGTACAGACAACAATAACAATACCTCCTCTACCTCATCACATAATTGCTATAATAATACATAATAGTATCATATATATCATGACTCCCCACATTTTACTAGGGACGGACTCTTTATGTGCGGATTAATGCATGGTCTGTCGTTGTATAGTAGAACATTTGCGTCGGGGATCGCCTTCATAATCGACGAAATGCACGCTCTACAAGCCGATCATGCCCTTGGGAGATATCTAACTTACATTTATATATCAACATGAGCTTGGTCATCTTGGTCATCTTGGTCATCTTCCTGTCGGCAGATCGACCAAGCAGAGCGGACGAAGGGTTGGAGAGGCAGAGGTCAGTTCCAGTGGCGTATTTAGGATTTCGGAAGCGGGGCAAACGACAGAGGACAGGTTTAGTCACCCATTAGTTTGCTATGCTACCGTGTAGTGGCGCAACGGGTTATTCACAAAACAATTCTTATCCGAAATCCGAATGTGAAATCCGAATGCTCCTCTGAATAAGCTGCTGGTCAGTTCGTTGACCAACTGCGAACTCAACGCGACTGAGGGTGAGACATGACTTAAGAATGCAATTATCTCATGCCTTTCCCTTCCTCAAAGTCGTCTATAGCAGTGTCATCTCAATGAGAAGTCAACACGGAGAATAATGAGACACCCGTCCTTAGAAGGAATGTACAACGATTGTCATTGGTCACTGACAAGCGGCCAGTTGGTGTGTCGTGTTATTAACGTGCCCAAATGTTCTTATTTGTTTATATAAAATTACATCTATATTAACAATTTTATATTTAGGGGTTGTCCCGTATGTTCTCAAAGTCTAATAGTTTGTCCTATGGTTTCATCGAAATAAAATAGCAAATCCGTACAAACAAGCTAGTATCTAGAAAGATTAAATTTTTCGCGAAATCAGTCTGAAACGAGACAACGGAAAAATCGAAATGAGGAGGCAGCTTTAAGTGCTACCGATGCCGATTAACGTTGACATAAACATGGTTTTGTATAACAATTTGAATAAAACAAATGATGACCTTTCCTTCCGTATAAGTAATGCATTAAATAAGAAGCACCATTGATTCCGTAGCGCGCCAACATCAACACACTGTAAGCGACATGACACAAACCTAGTAGGCAGCTACGTAATACAACACAAAATATGGCAAATGCAAATATCTGGCAAGCGATGCATGCGCTAATTCCAGAACATTGTTCGTCTACGATCTAGATTCCAGACAACCATGAGGATCCATTTGCACAGCTTCGTCTCTTACTCGCATTACCAGTGACGTCTGTCGACATCGCGCCCTATCGGATACTCCGGACAATATTTCTGTTTGAAATCACTAACTGGCAATGTATATTATGCTGCGGATGTCAATCCAAGGATGTTTTAATATTTCATCAAATTAACTACGTTTATCGATATAGATGAGTGGTAGTGTAATGCAGGTCTTCAAATAGATATGAAATACTATTATTGTGTTAATGAACATTAAACGTGCTGCGATCACTGCACTTATTAACGAGGGGTTGGCAATGCGAGAGATCGACAAACGCATATAATGAGGGCAAATTAGCTGTCGGGTGCGTCATAAAAAAGGCTGCTGTCAACATCGAAGCTACTGTATACACGTGCTTATAATATCTGTGCGACGTCGACCAAGGCAGTAAGTGGGACAAAGTATAAAATGACATCCTCAACATAATATACTATACCGGTTCTGTACATCCTCAACATAATATACTATACCGCTTCTGTACATCCTCAACATAATATACTATACCACTTCTGTACATTCTGTAGGATATATGCCATGGGTAGTGGTAACATTACCGCTTGCTCGCGAGGATGGATTGAAGTCGAGTAATCCAGTCGCATTAAGTCGCAGTAACATTAAGTCGCAGAGATGCAACGGAATCGTTTAATTGACGTGGCGCCGTGAGCTTAAGTAGTGGACCGTAGACAAGTTTAGAAGAGTGATCTTCTCAGATGAATCAAGTTTCTTTGTATTCATCCCCAAGGGATCGAGCGCGTCCAGACCTTTTCTTTGGGATTGCTGACACTCCCTCGACAGCCGTTTTCACAGCACACCCGACACCTGCTCGCATATCCGCGTTTTGCATTCTCTCGGACTGACAATTCTAATTTGCAACAGCAGTGATTGCAGCACGTTTACGGGGCGTAAGCTGCTTTGCTTTCGCCATTCTTTATAGGAACACACATGCTACGTTAGCCGGGACCACAGAATTAAAGGAAAATCTATAAAAATGCACAGTGTTTTCGTGGAGCACCATGAAAAAAGACTGTTTTGAGCTGGTGTTCTTAAACGTGTGCCCACTGATATAGGCCCCCTACGACACTGATGTAGGCCTCCTATGACACTGATATAGGCCTCCTACGACACTGATGTAGGCCTCCTACGACACTGATGTAGGCCTCTTACGACACCGCACGTTAGTTACTAGATCAACCGGCGGTAGAGCCAATGACAATATAGTTTGCTTGGATCGAATGCCCAGTCGAACTTGATTTAACACAAAAGCCACGAGATTCACTTGAATGCATCTTAAAATCTTAAATCTTAAAGTAACACGTAGCAATTTTCGCATTTATCTAGATTTATATATTAAAGAGTCCACACGAGTAAAACCATTTCCGGCGAAATACGCCGGTCGCATGTTCGCGCAATATCTCATGACAATTTTAGTACCTTATATGAGCTGCGGTCGCGTATCGGTGCTTTATTGGTGCATAAAAACCTTCCGGATTCCCATTTACGCCAAATATAATAGGCATATCGTGCTCTCGGGTGTGTGATTAAATATTCGTAGTCACGGCAACGCCACGAATCGTACATAATCCGTGCGTTATTGTTGCCGTGTATATGAGCAGCTACGTTACAGATGAGTATGTTGTTGTGCACCCCGCGGAGTCTCGTGTTTGTGAAACTGAGTATGATACGACCGCACGTAAACGATAACTGCCAAGACGCCAGTGGTGTCAATGGTGTCAACGAACCGTACTAACGGTGCAGGATTAACAATGTGGTGACCTGGAACAAACGTTTTGTGGTGGACCCTCACCGAGTACGTAAAAGACGAAGATCGAGACGCATGGTATTGACTATGGCGGTAACCCCATACTTGAACGTTTTTTCAAATATGTTTGAACATAAACATTCAAAATCAATAAAAATAATACAAGAAAATACAGGGTAAAATAGAGACCGTGCAAGTTCTCACGCGCAAATAAAGAGTTGCATCCAAATACTTTCCACCAAACTAGTTACCAACGGTTCTAGAGATGTGATCATTGTGAATAGACTGACTGTATATCTGTTTAACTTTCACATTCAGGGAAAACAGATCGCAGCCCCATTCAATGAAGCAAAAAGAGACTATAAGGGCCTAAACATATGTATTATGATTGATGTTTAAGTGGCAGTCAGAAAATGTGAGTTAAAAGTATGTTTTTCGAAATGTCTGCTGGTGAGTAAACTATTAGCGTACGTGAGTAGACTTTATTGTTTTGTGCACTTACAAATGGTTTAACTATACACAAAGAAGAAGATTATTTGCATCACTCTGCGCATTAGTGAGAAGTAACTAAAAAAGCTTGATTGTTGTAACGGGGCTAGTCGAGCCACCCAAGTCCCAAGGGAGGGTTAGTTGAGCAGTGGCTAAAGAACGAAAACGAATGTTCTTTACCCCAAACTACATCAAGGAATTCATTTTTCCGAGTAAAATGGGACATCGGATAGCTACAAGGCAAAATATTAGTAGTTATTTACACTGGTTGCGATTGGCCTATATATTAATTCAGTGCGCCGACTTATTAATTAAGCATATAGATTTGTCCGAGATGTGTTGTACTCATTGGGTAGATGTGTTGTACTCATTGGGTAGATGTGTTGGCTGAGTTGTTATGAAATGTTAGTACAGTGCTTACGTTAATTATACAAATAAACCATTTACCCAACTTACGCTACACTGTGGCTCAACTTACCCCACACCAAGTGTTAGTTGAGCCAGCTTACCAACCCTATTTGAATTAGCTACATATAATTATCTATGCATACTAGACATATACTATCACTTTTTACTTATGAATATAATTGTGCCCTACATATCAACAAGAAAAAAATTGCTCCAACTACCACTGCCTTCCCCTAAACTTCATGTATTGCTCACAATCACGGAAGCCACGACACGCGAAAGCCACTAGCTGTTATAAACGGACAAAAACCGAGCATAGTTTCAAATACTAATTCCGCTTGATGTAATTGTGTAAATTGCTTCAATAAAGTTAAATTTATAATAGTTTCATATGCATTGAATACGCAATTAAAAATGTACTCATAGCTGGTCAGCTAGAATGATAGGTCCCGGATGTTTGCCCAGATTCTGAGCAAACAACAGAGTATTCCGTAACAATGGGAAGTGCATTCTAATCCAGTATGTCGTTAGTCTGTCGTGAAAGCGCCAAACAGTGGCGCCACAACACAGAGCCTGGATAATCGAGGATACGTATGTAGCGCCTGTGTAAAAGAACAGTAGCGCCACACGGTGGGCAAAGAACCAACCAACAGCTGGTCACACGTGCCGAATCATTTGTGTTTGATCAATCTTGATTCGGGAAGTTCATGAATTGTTGAATTCAAACATGGCAGTCAAATCACTGTACAGCCACTGCCACGGAGCATGCATTGCACTTCGTTGAATATGTCACTGGTGTTACAGTCACTGGTGTTACTTAGGGTGGCAGCACCAGTGACTTCCGTAACATCGGTTACGCCAAATTCTTACCACAATATGTTTACTTTCGAGTTTACCCACCATTTAGCAGTAGAGAGTGAATACTTAACTTGTTTTACCGCATCAAGATGAGAAAGTGAGCAATGCCGAAAACGGGCGACTCTGTCAGCACTACCCTTCATGGGCGGATCCAGTCAGCACCACCCTTCATGGGCGGATCCAGTCAGCACCACCCTTCATGGGCGGATCCAGTCAGCACCACCCTTCATGGGCGGATCCAGTCAGCACCACCCTTCATGGGCGGATCCAGTCAGCACCACCCTTCATGGGCGGATCCAGTCAGCACCACCCTTCATGGGCGGATCCAGGGGGTGTCCTATTTGGCGACACAGCGAAGTGGCGCCATCTTAAACTTCTTCCTCAGTTAAGGACATTCCTAACACTCAAAGTAGGGTCATTGCCCCCAGTGCTACCATTTGTCTCCGGTCGTTCTGATTTACTTCGACATTCTCTTAAGCCTACAAAGCTATGTGAGAGACAATCGCCTTAAGCTGCAGTCCATGTACGTTACTCTCCGTGAAAAAACAGAATATCGCTTTGAGAAACCACCCCCCATGAACTCGCCCATATCAGTCCATGTACGCTACTCTCCGTGAGGGGGTTGAGAAACCACCCCCATGAACTCGCCCATATCAGTCCATGTACGTTACTCTCCGTGAAGGGGGTTGAGAAACCACCCCCCCATGAACTCGCCCATATCAACAATGATGAGAATGACGGAGATGTGGTTCTGAAGAAGCATTTGGCGACACAAAGCAATGACGCCCTGTAGGCCTCGTACGCTCGGACTCGTACATTTGTTTTATTCCATTCAGCGATGACGAGACCTTTGACATCTCAAACAAAGAGTAGCTGCGCCCGGAAATTTGAAGAGCAGTTTCGATATGTTGTTACATGCACAGCCAACACCGACAAAGTGGACAAATTCAAAGTAGAATTGATTGGATTATCATGACATGACATGCTATTTGGTAAACAATCCACTGTACTTTAGCGCATCATCTTCTGTAGTATTATTATGCATACAGTGCCCCCTCCCCACACTTAAAAGGCTCATAACGCAATAGACCACCTCCTCACCAGGGCCACTTCCTCACCAGGGCCACCCTGCCATGTAGTCAATAAGGCTATCTCATGACAATTCCCCCTCACGAGGGCCACCCCTCTTATAAGGCCATTGTACCTTTGCGGAAGGGACGGCCTGATAAGAGAGGGACTGTGTGTGCGCGCGCGCCTTCTTCACGGTCTGGATCCGCCCATGCCCTTGAGGGCTTGTTTCGTGGAGATATCCATGACTTATCGAGATAATTATTATCGAAAATTTTAATTTAATATGTTGTGTGCCATTTTAAATAGTTACACTTCCTGATCTGTTATAGCCGTTTTGATAAATTGTTCGCTTTGGAGACGTGCATTTCTCGCACTAAAGTACGGTGACTGAATATGTCACAGTTACTGGTGTAACTCCACCTGTCACGTGTTGTATTCATCATTTTGATTGTCAGAGCCAATGAAAGCCTCTGCACACAACTTCTTAGCGTGGATACGACATTGCGCCGACTCTCAAATTTAAAGTACATTACGAGTCGTATATCCGTCGACTATTACACGCGAATTCATCCTTATGAAAGTAGTGTTATATTATGGCACCAGAGGCGCCACTGGTTAATTCGGGTAGGTTCTAGCCGCCGTAGTCTTTTCGACAGCTGTCGCCCAGTGCCAGCGCATATCGCCAATTTCCGTTGCTCTTTCTGTTAGCATTACAGGCGGCAGACAACAGCACACAATTGCATTGGTGGCCATGTTAACGTTTTGTCTGATTATAAGAAAACGTGACCACTAAAGCAACTGCCATCATCTCATTGATATGTTGACCAAGTTTTGTCAAAATCACATACCTCCAGCTCTTGTAAAACGCCCCGACGTGCGATGCCCATCAATTTTCACAAGCATAGCCATGTATTCATGCGCCCACGTGGTCCATAGCAGAACAATTTCCATAAATCCCTCCGCCTGTTAAACTGCACTATTTCACATCCAATAGCTGTGAATGCGCATGCTCAATTGCACTTGTGTCGCACCTTGTGAATTGTTTAAATTCACATATCACAATTTAATACGTCCTACATTCGTGTGAAACAATAAATGGGAAGGTCAACTGTGGTCTGACCCCTACAACAGTACAATGAACTTGACAGCATTGCATCCATTGTGCTAATTACCCAGATCGATATATTGGTCAACATTAATGGTCACTGCGATTAGTGGTATCCGTCATATGAGCAATGTTTACGGAAGCAGAAGGTTGCCGCTATTAGACGACAACAATCCGAACTAGTTGGTAATTCTGGCAAAGTCACCGTGTACATATTTGGCATAATGCATACATGTCAACTCTCACGCACAAGCCGTGAGGCTCGCGGTATTAGGCCTTCATTAAATGCTCACGCATATTTTCATAATCTGGTGCAATGAAAATTATCAACCAAAATGTATCCTTTGTTGTAAAAATCTATCTGTTGTGTCGCACCGCATGATTACTCCAATAACTTTGGCTTAGTTAAAGTGAACGATCAACCTCCTAACACATAAACGAAAAAAAAAGTTAATATGTGCAGGACCCAAGAGCCGGGAAAAACAGCGCGACACTCATCACAGCGGGTGACTTTCGAAACAAAAGTAATCAACAATGCCATAATTGTGAATTGCATGCTGCGATATATCTGCGTCTTGTTCTAGCTTCATATTCCGAATGGAATACTTCTGCTGTACCAAGTTGATGTACTTATGTCATCGTTCGACGTTACAGCATATGGCACAACGACAAACAAGGCTTTGGCTCGAACGTTCGGAAACGCGTGGCATTTCACCGTATTGATTTTGTGATTTTCACCTATTAACGTGTGAACGATCAAAACTAAGCGAAAATACTCATAGTAAACTTTTTTATGCCTCGTTTATAAGCTAATCCACGGGGGCCAATATAAATTAGAATTAAATACAATTACCTAAGCGTCGATCGACCAGAACTACGGCCCGTTGAGACTCAGATGCTCGATATATGTACTACAACACCTCGTTAGCAATATACCACCATCATTGTCATTGGACGAGTCAGATAACTTGATACCTTTACTGTGTAACAATGCACGGACGGCACTTTTGGCATTGTGTATGATTACCAATGTCTGGCATGGTATAGTGAAGCAAGGATTGTCGAACCGTGACAAAAAACGCTGCCGTCAAATAGCATGCACAGGAGAAGCCGTATCTGAATAGTTGAAGATCTACTTATAAATCGAATCGACAATGTTCATTTATCGTGTCCCAAATGTAGATATTAACACACAATAAACATTAGTGCATAGCCTTGTAATGGTAAAAATAACCACATTTAACACAAATCGCCCGTAAAGTCCCTTTCAATTGTGAAAATTAAAGGGTGAACCTTTCCATGAATAGAACACTAAACGTTTACACACGTGGTATGTCACACCCTATGTAACCTTTCGCATGGTTGTGTACGCGCCCTCAACAAGTACGTAATATTTGAACGACGCCCCATAAAGATCGGTAGATTACCGGTAAAGATTATAGTATCGATCAAGGTCACACGCATAACATGTACATACGTAACGATGTGCATGCACTGTCAGCCGTCTTGGATGACTAGGTCGAATGTATGCGTGAGTAATGCTCCCGTAGTGGTAAAAGGGCAACATCAGATGTTAATCATGAAAAGGTACCTCCGATGACGTGCCATATTTGCATAAAAAGCCGATATATTTTACTGGTAGGCTCGTGGAAAGGCAATTGCACTGAAAAAAAAACTACATTTTCTTCAAATCGCTTCAAAAGGCACTTTCAATTATTAAAATCAAACGGCCATTGTTTCCACAAAATAACAATTTACTGTAGCATATTGTCTCGTAAGGGTGAAACGGGGCAAACTAAATTCGGCCTTCGTTGTGTGAAGATAGGAGCCTATATCCCTAGGTGAATATAGTTGGCCATAAAGTAGTCGCTTAATTTATACTCACTGCTCACTCATACTAGAAATTATTTACTTTTTGTTCACGGAGTTTGTCATGGTACACTAGAACGATCTATACAGTTTTATAATGGATACGTTGCGGCCCGCCCCAGCCTCGTCATGGCGGTGGCATGTTTTGTTGGTTGTGTAACCATGCAATATTACAATTACTTTTTCTTCACATGCTGTGTCAGTCGTATGGTGTTGTGTGGAGCAGCATAACATTACAACATTACACGCATAACATATATAACATTACACACAAAATACATATAACATTACGCACATAACATTACACACACGCGCACGCACGCACGCACGCACGCACACACGCACGCACCACAAACAAGGACTGTCTGCTTTATGGAGGATGGATGTATTACAAAGGACGTCCTCTATCGCACGCACGCACGCACGCACGCACGCACGCACGCACGCACGCACGCACGCACGCACGCACGCACGCACGCACGCACGCACGCACGCACGCACGCACGCACATTGTAATCCACTCCATGTTACCGTTAAGGCAGTAGGATACATAATACATTTCTTTCCCTGTCATCTGAAAGCTTGTCTTTCTAACCCTGCCTTCCCGTCTTAGCTCCCTGCCTCCGTCCTTCTGTTGACAACTTTAACATTGTCTTTCTAACCCTGCCTTCCCGTCTTAGCTCCATGCCTCCGTCCTTCTGTTGACAACTTTAACATTGTCTTTCTAACCCTGCCTTCCCGTCTTAGCTCCCTGCCTCCATCCTTCTGTTGACAACTTTAACATTGTCTTTCTAACCCTGACTTCCCGTCTTAGCTCCCTGCCTCCGTCCTTCTGTTGACAACTTTAACATTGTCTTTCTAACCCTGACTTCCCGTCTTAGCTCCCTGCCTCCGTCCTTCTGTTGACAACTTTAACATTGTCTTTCTAACCCTGCCTTCCCGTCTTAGCTCCCTGCCTCCGTCCTTCTGTTGACAACTTTAACATTGTCTTTCTAACCCTGCCTTCCCGTCTTAGCTCCCTGCCTCCGTCCTTCTGTTGACAACTTTAACATTGTCTTTCTAACCCTGACTTCCCGTCTTAGCTCCCTGCCTCCGTCCTTCTGTTGACAACTTTAACATTGTCTTTCTAACCCTGCCTTCCCGTCTTAGCTCCCTGCCTCCGTCCTTCTGTTAACAACTTTAACATTTTCTTTCTAACCCTGCCTTCCCGTCTTAGCTCCCTGCCTCCGTCCTTCTGTTGACAACTTTAACATTGTCTTTCTAACCCTGCCTTCCCGTCTTAGCTCCCTGCCTCCGTCCTTCTGTTGACAACTTTAACATTGTCTTTCTAACCCTGACTTCGCGTCTTAGCTCCATGCCTCCGTCCTTCTGTTGACAACTTTAACATTGGCTTTCTAACCCTGCCTTCCCGTCTTAGCTCCCTGCCTCCGTCCTTCTGTTGACAACTTTAAAATTGTCTTTCTAAACCTGCCTTCCCGTCTTAGCTCCATGCCTCCGTCCTTCTGTTGACAACTTTAAAATTGTCTTTCTAAACCTGCCTTCCCGTCTTAGCTCCCTGCCTCCATCCGTCAGTTGACAACTTTAACATTGTCTTTCTAACCCTGATTTCCCGTCTTATATCCCTGCCTCCATCCTTTTGTTGACAACTTTAACATTGCATATCAATTTCGAGATTGTCTAATCATTTCGTTTTGATGCGCCTCTGAACTCGCATTTCCGACGATTTACATTAGGCACGATAGAAGTTTTTGGATAACAATAATAATAGCTATTATTATTAATTTAGACCTGTGGCCAGCCCATTAATGTTGCACATTTGTTGCACTTTGCCTAAACACAGACACTGCGACGAAGGCAGCTGTGTTTACGCGGACACTCAATAATGGTGGATTGTGATGTAACAACTATCGACTAAGAAGTCGCCTGTGCCGCTATGTTTGTATAAACGCCCAATGTGTGCATATTGACTGTTCATTAACGTGCAACCGGTTGAGTTGTTTAACTACACCTTGTTATCGTTTGCATAATGGGGGTCGTGAACTCGACGCAGCGTCTCAATAAGTGTCACCATTTTGTAACCGATGCGTATAACTGTGGCGCGTCGTGTGAAATTAGTTGTGTTACATGCTGTGTATATGTTACTGTCTGGGTCTATACGTGTATACGAGTACATCGAAACCAAACGTCAAACAAAGCAATAATCAAATCTAACTAGCAAATAAACCTAAACCACCGATCTTACATACGTTATAGGGAATGTGGGGGAGACCGGGGCTGGTTATACCCAGACAGAAGTGCTAAGTAACACTGGACAAAAAGCGGCAGATCTACCGCTTTTCATGATGTGAGGGCGGTAGATGAATAACTGACGCAATGGTGCAATGTCTATGTGAAATGGTGCAATTTCTATGTGAAATGGTGTTTTGGTAATATATATATATATATATATATATATATATATATATATATATATATATATATATATATATATATGGAATCGAAATTAGTAAATAAAATTTTTTAACCTTCAAATTACGGTTTGCCGGGAGATGTTGGCTCGAAATCGATAGAGCGGTAGATTACGTAGATACCGAAAAAAAACGGTAGTTCTACAGCCAAAGCGATAGAATTGCCACCTCTGATACAGGGACGAGTTGTTACGGAGTCGTTTTACAAAAACATAGACACACACACGTGGAGATATCATCGACAGTAGTTGGTTGGAAGTCCACCAGCAGACACACACACACACGTGGAGATATCATCGACAGTAGTTGGTTGGAAGTCCACCAGCAGACACACACACACACGTGGAGATATCATCGACAATAGGTGGTTGGAAGTCCACCAGCAGACACACACACACGTGGAGATATCATCGACAGTAGGTGGTTGGAAGTCCACCAGCAGACACACACACACGTGGAGATATCATCGACAGTAGGTGGTTGGAAGTCCACCAGCAGACGCACACACACGTGGAGATATCATCGACAGTAGGTGGTTGGAAGTCCACCAGCAGACACACACACACACACACACACACACGTGGAGATATCATCGACAGTAGGTGGTTGTAAGTCCACCAGCAGACACACACACGTGGAGATATCATCGACACTAAGTGGTTGGAAGTCCACCAGCAGACACACACACACGTGGATATATCATCGACAGTAGGTGGTTGGAAGTCCACCAGCAGACACACACACACACGTGGATATATCATCGACAGTAGGTGGTTGGAAGTCCACCAGCAGAAACACACACGTGGAAATATCATCGACAGTAGGTGGTTGGAAGTCCACCAGCAGAAACACACACGTGGAGATATCATCGACAGTAGGTGGTTGGAAGTCCACCAGCAGACACACACACGTGGATATATCATCGACAGTAGGTGGTTGGAAGTCCACCAGCAGACACACACACACACGTGGAGATATCATCGACAGTAGGTGGTTGGAAGTCCACCAGCAGACACACACACACGTGGAGATATCATCGACAGTAGTTGGTTGGAAGTCCACCAGCAGACACACTGTCCAAACATCGGGAGATAAGAAGATGACATTAACGAGGCGCAGGAAAAACTGTAACAACGTTCGGGCGGTTGGCACCGATGGCTCAGCCACCAAATCGTGTGCAAACAATGATTTGTAAGTACTAAACTTATTTAACCATGATGTGTGAACTCTTCATTTCGTTTGTGAAGCCTAGCTTCGTGGTTTATAATAAGCACGGTAAATGCTAGCAGCATCAAACAAAATAAGAAAATTTCTCAGAAGGGCGGGTTACACGTAAATTAAAACTTGTTAGACTCTCGATAAGCCAATGGCTTTCTTGTCCACTTGTCATCTGGGTGCTTTGCCTTGCATGACAATCTTGTTAAGTCTTGATCAATTTCATTGCACAGCCCTATTTGAGCAATTAATACATATTGCACGATTCATTGAAATGTGGATGTGAGTGTGCGTGACTGCGAACATGTGTGTATCATTCCATCAAGTATAAGTCGCATTTCATAGATATTGCCATTCATTATTTCATACTCCACTGAATAATTTATATTCAATTCACAATTGTTTGTTATGTAAGAATCCGGGGAATGAGTCCATTTAGTAACTAAAAATTAAAAGCTAAATGCTGTGAACATCTACATTGTTATGCAAACTGTCTATAATGATATACGTGTGTATCGTCCACTTCATACAATAACAATAACGTGTACAAGTTACACGCATTTTTGATCGACGCGTTCCTTGCTGTAACAACTTGCCCCGTGTGATGTAACAACTTGTCCCACTTACGACCGCGTCTGGGAAGCTTCGAATACCTACCTAACTACAATATGGAATATCGATTGTTCTGTTCATTTTATTACCACTATTAATACAATTAATTATACGATGACAGAAATAATGCATCTGATATGAATATTGCAACACGGTCCGTGTATGTATTCATTTGTATTCATAACATCTTGGCTGGTTCAAATAGTATCCATACAAAATGTGTTAATATTGTGATCGATTACTTCTTAATATTTAAAACAAAATACACGATTTGGTGATAAATTAAAGCGTGCTATATAGATTATTATATATAGATTATTATTATTATTATGCTATATAGAGACCTCTCTGCGACAATTAAAGACTCACCAATAAACGTCACATTTGAAGGTCAAATATAAGCTTTTTCACCCGATGATTTATTGGTCTGTAAAATTTTAGTTTTACATAATTTCTGACGGTAAATGTACTACACCAATATCACATCAAATAAAATTTATTTTGACACCGCATATTTTAAAAATAGAATCAGGTTGTTTACAATAAAAAAAATATTACATCAATGAAAATAAATACATTATTGCATATCATTATTACAATACAGGCATCATATATGATAACAATAAAATAACAATTAGGATTATGTATGTATATATGTATATATGTATATGTATATACATAAATATAAAGTGTGTGTATATATATATATATATATATATATATATATATATATATATATATATATATATATATATATATATATATATATATAGTGTGTGTGTATATATATATATATATATATATATATATATATATATATATATATATATACACACACACACAGAAAATATCGACAAAAATGTGATTAAAGAGAAGTTTTCAGGTCCCTCTTGATATCAATATTAAAATAAGGTATAAAATCGTTGGACATTCCTTGTAAGGTCTTACGGTTTTACAATAGGGCCTATGCTTATACACGGCCTATCGAGGATTTGCAAAAGGCTACATACCTGGTACTTCAAAGAAGTACGGGACAAGAAACGTGTGTCTTGTTTTATTTGAGTGAAATTACACCTATTGTTTCATGCATACATGATCCATGTGAATAAACCGTCTTGTGTCGCTGCAAAAATTCTTATAACCCGGTTTGTAAACGCAACACGTGTATAATCGTTATGTGAACGTCGGCGTGCATAGTGAAACTGCGCAGGTCTCCAGTGGATTTAGAAGCGTTGTGTGTATTGTGTCTATATTTACCCACTTGAGGTGAAGGCGTCTACAGCCGGTCACCTCGTACTGACGTCACTCGATAGGTGTCGCATCGTCTACGCAATCACCAAGGGAGGTTTATTCATTATTTTATTTCAAGTCCTGTCAGAAACGACACGTCTGCCTCCGCTATTTTTACACTGGACACCGTTGCCACTCGCAACATCGACAAACAAGACCAATGTTCTTCGTTATACAAGCCTCAAAGACCTTTGATTTTTTTAAATGTGTTGCCTGTTGATGAGATCAATACCCGATGTCGCTGTTATCATCCATTATTAACAACATTGATATTTCCTACATTTCGAGTCGCACTCACACGAAACAGGCGACTGCAGAAGGGGTTTTCAGACGATCGATACGTCCAAACGTGGCGACTAAACAAACACGTTACTTTTGAAGAATACAAGCCACAGGAAAAAGCTGTCAAATAACTCGCCGCAATTAACTCACCGCGATGTTTACCGAAACCACATCACCATGGTTACCACAGGACGAACTTCCGTTTAAGGTTATTTGTTGCGAAGAAACATCAGAAATACCGTCGCTAGGAATTACGGGGAAATTTGCGACGGTGCATTTATGTCTCGCTTAATGTTTTGCACATATTAAGGATCATTACAGGGCTGGCTAATATCACGCATTCTATAACTGGTTATCGAAAAGGTAATTCTTCGTAGACAGTGCGTCCTTCGTAGACATTTTACACTGTGAAGTGTGTTCAGCATGGGTGTGCATAGTGTGTTGCAATATTTCAGAGGAACAGTATAAATTTCTTGCAAAAAAGACTAGGTACACACTGGTTCTGCAAGGAATGTGACGAAGCCGCCATAGATGGCTTAAAGATGATGCAGACACTGCAAGTTACGACGAGGTGTATTAAAGAAAAGGTTAATATATTGGAAATAGGAGTCATGAAAATCGAAATAGTACAGTGTCCAGAACTCGAAAAAAGAAGAAGCTCACGAAGCTGCAGAGAGAGAAAAGAAAAAAATTAATAATTTCCGGCATACCAAAGGTTACTACCCAATTATACCAGAGGTTACTACCCAATCATACCAGAGGTTACTACCCAATCAGATGCAGAAGAAAAAATTAAACGAAATATGGAACTTCCCAACTGTGAAAATGACACAGAGATTGTAACTTGTATCATAAAGCAGATTGGAATCGATGCTGACATCGTACAGCAGTCTTTCAGAGTTCCCAGAGAAAGATAAAAGGACAGTCCCCCCCCACGCAAGATCGTAATCTCGCTAACGGCCAGATAGTCTAAAGTGCTAGAAAAAGCAAGTTCCCTGAAAGAGGCAACAAACGGAAGAATGTGTCAGACAAAATGCAGAAGGAACAAGAGCAGGACTACAGATTGCGCCAAGAAAGAAGAAGGCTGGAAAATGGAGAAAAGGACTTGATCATATACAAAGGTGAAATTACCACCAAACAAGCCCTACAACAAGAAACAGGGACTGAGGTATAGGACATTAAACCCCAAACAAGTAATCAAGGACAAGGCAACAACAGGAGCAGGCCTTCCAGAGGGAAGAGGGTGGGAGGGGGTGGGTGGAACCTAATTCCTCTTTTCATTCTGTACATAGTATACACCCAAATACTAACAAACCACTAAAGTTAAGAAAACTAACACTAAAACACACACTAACACTGTTTGTACTAACCAGCCCACCAAACCATCTCACAGTCCAACTACCCCAAACCCTAGAAGAGATACCCCTGGGGCGAAGGGTGTTGTTGAGAGAGGATATGGCGGCAGAGGGAAGGGAAACTCTACAGTGAAACATTTTCGTGACAGAATCCTGGGCGAACGAAAATACAATGGACAGTGAATTTGCACTTAATGGCTATGGCTACACAAAAGAAGAGGTCAGTGCACAGTGTGACATAGAACTGTCTGACTGCAATGAGGAAATACTGTGGTGTAGGCTGGCAGAGGGTAACATTTGAGCTGGTGTATGTTACAACTCTACATCTAATATGCAGGAAGAAGATTTGACACAGGACCTTGGCTTAATTCAACATATAGAAACAGCTACAAGACATGGAAATGTGCTAGATCTTGTTCTGACAACAACTACAAACTTAGTGAGAAATGTGCATGTAACAGAACCATTTGGCTCAAGTGACCACAACATAGTAGAGTTCACGATGGTATACACTGATTGGAAAACATAATATTATGACTACAGAAACGGTGACTGTGTATGAATGAAGGAATATCTGCGACAAATTGACCTCAGGAGTAAACTAAGCAGAGAAATGTTTTCAACAGAAGAAATATGGACAATACTGAAAGCTTCTATAGAGGAGGCAGTGAGTAAGTTTGCACCAAAGAAAGTCAGGAGGAAGAGAAGCAACAAGCCACTATGGTGGAACAAGGAGGTCTACAGAGCTAGGAAAAACAGACTGAGATGGTGGAACAGATATAAAGAGAAAAAGATCCACCAAGACTATACACAGTTCAAGAGATCAGAACGTAAAGCATCAAGACTGGTCCATCAAACAAATAGAAAACTTGAAGGGAAATAACAGATAACATCAAACAAGATCCAAAGTTTTTCTACAAGTATGCTAGATCACAACTAAAAGTGAAAGAAACGGTTTCACCAATTGAATATGAACAAGGTACATAGTTATCAATGATAACCTCAAGACGGCAACAACATTTAATAATCATTTCGTGACACAGTTCACTCAGGAGAATCTAGACAGAATTCCAGACCCGGTTAAGATATTTCAAGCAAGTAACGAAGACGAATTAAATAGTATCACTTTTGAGGAGTCGAGCATATGCAATAAACTAAAGAAGCTAAACGCATCCAAATCTCCGGGTACAGATCAGATTTTCTCAATTGTGCTAACCAGATGTGCTGAAGAACTAGCCGGGCCATTGAATGCATTGTTTACAAAGAACTAGCCAGGCCATTGAATGCATTGTTTACAAAGAACTAGCCGGGCCATTGAATGCAGTGTTTACAAAGAGCTTTCAATTTGGGCAGGTACCACAAGTCTGGCTTGATGCAAATGTCATTCCAATTTACAAGAAAGGACACCATTCCAAGCCAGGAAACTACCGGCCAGTTAGTTTAACTTCACAAGTATGCAAGGTGATGGAGTTCTTCATTCTGGAATCCACATCTGAACATCTCAAACAACACAAGCTGATTCTAGATTCAGAACATGGATTTCGACCAAAAAGAAGCTGTCTTAATAATCTGCTAATATTTCTAGAAGAAGTGACTTCTTATATTGACAAAGGATATACAATCAACGTGATCTTCTTGGATTTCAGTAAAGCGTTTGATACGGTCCCTCATCGCAGACTCGTCTTAAAACTAACCGCTCAAGGCATTATGAGCAAGACCAACAGATGGATTGAAAGTTGGCTAACAGATAGAAGACAACGAGTGTGCATAAGTGGTGCGAAGTCAGACTGGCAACAAGTGATCAGTGGTGTACCACAAGGATCAATACTATATACCCAATGTTATTTGTTGTCTTTATAAACGACATTGACTCAACTGTAATAAGCTCCCTGTTAAATTTTGATGATGACACATAAACGTTGAGGCAAGTTCCTGAAGTTGAATATGCTTTTACTCTCCAGGAAGACCTCCATTCCATGTATAAATTGAGTCAGGATAGGCAGCTATTGTTCAACTTCACTAAATCCAAATGCCTGCACATTGGATACAACAACCCGAGCTATAATTATTTTATGGGAGATGTACGTATAGAATAGATATATATATAAATATATATATATTTATATATATACATATATATATATATATACATACATATATATATATATATATATATATATATATATATATATATATATATATATATATATATATATATATATATATATATATATATATATATATATATATATATATATATATATATATATATGGAAAAAGACCTAGGAGTACACATAATGTGACATTCATAAATAATTGAAAGTAAAGGAGCAAGTAAACTACATAGTTAAGAAAGCAAATAGAATACTAGGGACAATTCGTAGGACCTACACAGACTAAAGCATAAAAACATCAACCTCATTATTTGAGGTCATTGTTGGCCTAAGTGGCTGCGTTTTCTACCGGAGCAGTTGACGTAGTTATTTGAAGAACAAAACCGTGCGACACTGGCGCTGACGAAAGACAACCACATCAGCAATACAATGAAGAGATGTGACTTATTTTCCTGGGGCCCGGGTACCACTTGAATGAGGCAAGTGAGTCTGTTTGCAGGATACGCATCTAATATCGCCCAGAATACGCACCTAAAGGGGTGTGAACTTGAACTGAATAAAACTGGTTCCACAGCCACTCAAGCATGAACATAGACTTGCACGCCCAACCGACACAGCTGCAAAGTGCGGCAGGTCACGCTTGACTGCCTGTCAGCGCACAGCTGTTAATTGGACACAACAACTACTACTAGTGCAAACCAACCACCACTATTCGTGCAAACCATCTACATACCATGCCGCCTAGTGAAATAAAGCAAGACGTTGCTGAGATTAAGTCTTCGCTAAACTTCATATGTAAAACCTTGGAGGATGTAAAAACATCTAATGAAAAAAATTAGAAATCTATCACAGAACTATTGAAAACATTGAAGGATAAAGATGAACGCGTATATGCCTTGGAGACGAAGGTTAACGAACTAGAACAATACTCGAGGAAAAGAAACATCCTTGTAGCCGGCCTAGATCTACACAGCTGCGCACACGCGACATCCTCCAAGATAGATAAAGAAAGAACCCGCTCCCGAACATCTACCACCGCTCCCGCCGACCTGTGCACAGAGGACAACGATGACATTAGCGAATCGGCCATCATGCGAAAAAACTTTGTTGACTTTGCCAAAAACAAGCTAAACGTGCCAATAAATGATCTGGAAATCACCGCAATACACGATCTTCCAAAGTGGAAGGACGGCACACAGCCGGTGATTGTGCAACTGCTATCACCCGACAAGAAGAGTGCACTAATGCGTAAACGTGCGATGTTGCGGGGCAGCAAAGTATACCTAAATGATCATCTATCCCAGACAAACAGTGAGCTATTTCGCGAGGCAAAACGGTTGAAGAAAAACAACAAAATCTTCAGTGTGTGAACCTTAAACTGCAAGGTATTCATCAAGAAAAGCGAACATGCGCAGAGGCTCCACGTTGTCAATGTACAGCAACTACGAGATATTGTGCGCTAGTCTATGCCAAAGAACACTGCGATGTCTACGAACAATGCTATGTCTAAGAACACTACTATGTCGAAGAACAATGTTATGTGTAAGAACACTAATATTCGTAAGAACACTGCCAAGAACATTGCGAAGTATAAGAACACTGTGTCTAAAACACTACTATGTCTGAGAACAGTACTGTATCTATAACCACCAAATGACAGAATAATCTGATCAGTCATACCTCTTACATCTTGGTGGTATTGAAGAAAATAGTTTAAAACACATTCTTGATAAAAAAAATTGATAATGAAAATGTCAGAACTCAAGAAATACAGCACTCTTATGACAATTAAAAAAAATTAGCAGATGAATATAAAGACCGTTTAAGTATTTTCAGCTCGAACATACAATCTATATATGCAAAATTCAATGAATTGGAAATATTTATCGAAGAACTCAATACTATTAATTTTAAATTCAATGTAATATGCTTACAAGAAAGTTGGATAACGGACAATAGTGACCTATCGCAAATACAATTGCCTGGCTACAACTGTATCATTCAAGGGAAAAGTTGCAGTGAAAAGGGTGGTTTAGTAATTTACATAGAAACAAGATTCAAATATGAAGTACTGATTAATCTAAATGAGTATGAATATTGGGAGGGACAGATTATTAAAAAGAACCGGCGGAAGTCTACCCAAATAAATCATCATAGGCAACATATACCGGCCTCCCAGAATGCTACATGACCAAATTAGGCAATTTATAAATGAACTCACAGTACTCATGACAAACATAGAAAATAGAAACGAAGTAATATTGGCTGGAGACTATAATTTAAATCTGCTTAAGATAAACGAAAATGAAGCATGTAGTGATTTTTTTAAAATGCTAACAACACAGTTTCTATCCGCAAATTACCCTGCCAACGAGATTTTGTCATACAACCAGTACACTCATAGACAACTTCTTCCTCAAAACAAAAAAAACAACTCAAGTCTCAAGTAGTTATACTCCAAACAGCCCAATCTTGAGCTAACGCAGGAGTTTGGACCAACGGCTTTTAGTGTCTCTTCCGAAAGACACGGGCAAAGTGGGGTGAACGAAATTGCCCAAGCTTCGAAACGGCGGAGGTGGAATCGAACCACCGTCCTCTCAATCGACAGGCGGGTGCTCTAACCATTAGACCACCGCTCCCCACTAACTACACCAAACATCAATACATACAAAACTATCAAACCTCGTGCAATATAGCAAATTGTTACACATGTATGCAGAACCAATAATGACAAAACATGCACTAAACAGACGCACGCACTCAACGAACACACATATTCACAACTTCACAAAGAGAATACACACTTTAAAGGCATACACGCACGCACGCATACGTGCATGACATTTCGTTTTCCTTCTATTTGCTAGATTTGCACTTGTTGGACGAACTCTACTAATTTTATTTATTTATTTTTCTCTTTATAAAAGATTATAACTTGTTAGGCCAACTAATTAAATTTACTAAATTATAAATGTTCCAATTTATAGGTGGCTCCTCGATAGCGACTAGTTAGTCTTAGAGGAGTCTCCTCACCCTATTACCATTACTTTATACATCTTAATACACACCATGCTCATAGTAAAATTACAAACTTATACTAGGTATTATTGTTTTGTTAACATGAATGTATGTGTGTGTGTATCTTTTGAAATGTTACATTGGTCAAATAAACACAAATCTTCTTCTTCTTCTTCAACAAATTATACATCACCTTTGTCCAACCCATCATCGAAAACTGCCAACAGGCACGGTGCCCACATCTTCAGAAAAACAAATTAGAAAGTGTCCGGAGGGCCACTAAGATGATCACTGGAATCTCTAGGTTCCCATATTATCTGAGATTGTGAAAGTGTTGCCTTCTGTCTCTACAAGATAGGAGGGAAAGGGCTGATATGCTGGAAGTTTTCAAGATTATTAATGGATTTACGGACATAAGCAGCAAGAGAATATTCGAGCTAATCCATACACGTCCAGGAAGACACAACAAGTCAATAGTTCGACACCACAGCCGACTAGATGCACGCCACCAGTTCTTTTCACAGCGAGTAATCAATGCCCTACCAAGCGATTGTGTCAATGCACTAACAGAAAACAATTTCAAAACAAAATATCAAAATTACTGCCATAACCACTGATTGGGGGGCTATATATGAGCCAGCAGGCTCTCTGCCCCAAACCCTTTCAAGGTATGATTCAATATATGATAGGAAACGATCATTTTGTCAAACATTGTCCGAGCTTCGACAATCTTTTGTTTCTGTCTTTATGTATTCTAATAGGTGTGAATGGTTTTGCTAACGTGTAGCTTCGAAGACATTTAATATTTCAGTAGATGTCTTCGATCAAAGTACGACATTTAAACAATAAAATCAACTTTTGCTGGTAGTATCATTGTGAACATCATACTACGTCCGGTCAAGACATGCATGGATGCGTAAACAAATTACTGAAGGAGTAGGTGTAATCTAATCTACAGGCGTGAATTATGTAATATAATCGGCAGGTGACAAGATTTCTAATTTGACGGCCTTCGACTTAAGGAATATAAGGAAGGCATTTGATTAATGGTCTCACCGCTATTTGAAGGACGTCGACTGCACACATCAATAACTCTCGTAGTGTGATTAATGATGTCTCGTAAGAGAACTACTCGGCTAGGATCGCCTCGTACGATCGAACCCTCGCGAAGACCGCGTTCTCTGTGTGTGCAATCTTAAACTGCGCATGTGTTAGACGACTGCTGCAGAGTTACAGAGTAGTTGCTGGACTCTCGATAAGCCAATGACTTCCTACTCCACTTGTAATCTCGATGTTTTGCCTTGGATAGGAATATTGTTACGTCTTTATGGCACAGCTCTATTTAAACATTTAATAAATAGTGCACGATTCATTGACATGTGGAAATTCGTGTGTGTGTGGGTGTATGCGCGCGCGCGTGCGTGTGTGTGTGTGTGTGTGTGTGTGCGTGCGTGCGTGCGTGCGTGCGTGCGTGCGTGATTGTGTGCGTGTGTGCGTGCATGCGTGCGTGCATGCGCGCGTTCGTGCGTGTGTGTGAGTGCGTGAGTGCGTACGTGTGTGTATCATTCAGTCACGTAGAAGTCGCATTACAGATATATTCCGTTCACGATTTCATATTCCATTAAATAACTTGTATTCTGCTCACAGTTGCTTGTTATGTAAGAGTCCGGGGAATGTGTCCCTTTTGGTAACTACAAATGAAAAGCTTAATATATGAAGCTATGAACACCTACATTTTATGCACATTGTTATGCACGCACAAGTGTATATAATTCAATTAATGTAATAACAGTAACGCTTACGGGGCTAGTTATTACAGTCGAACGCGGAAACTTCGTATATTTACCTAACTATAATATGAAAAATCACTGGTATGGTACATTTTATTAATACGAATAATACATTAAATGTATACCTTGACAGAAATAATGCATATAACATACTTTTCACAAAAAAAGTTAACTGAAAATTGTAACAACTAGCCCGGCCTTGTAAATTCCAGCGAGCAATCACAATAACACAATAACACAATAACACAGCAGCTGAGAAATTAGTGTTTCAACAGGTCAATCTGTCAGAGGTACTGACGTAACCAGAAGCCACTGGCGGCCAGGACTATCTGTTTATCATATTCTACGCACGCACGCACGCACGCACGCACGCACGCACGAACGAACGAACGAACGAACGAACGAACGCACGTACACACCGTGTTTTGTAGCCAACACGGACGAGTGGTTTACGTTGCTATGTATGCGACAGATGGCCGTGCTATGTGAGGTACTGATACGATCCCCCGAAGACCCGCTCCTGGGCAGGCTTGATGATCAGATTACATGTGCGCTAGCACCTCCTTCATAAAACATTATACATATCACTAGTCTCACGTCGCCATTTTAATCTCGACTTTTACTTTTGTGTAACGTAGAAATAGCGCGACAGATGCTCTACTAGGCAGCCTATCCAGGCGCGGTTCACTTAAATTTTTCATAGTTTCTTTTAAATCGATACCACCCGATTTTCTGTTGAACGCCATTAATATTTTGGTCACGCAATCCGCTGTTTCGATCATTGCCAGGAAATGATAAAATCGGTCAACCAATGAAGGTAAGTACACAAATGTCATCCAGGTGTCACGTGCATTAATTATTAGCTGCGCGGACAATTTTGCTTCATTTTGCTTCCCAAGATAATACAAAGAAAAATAAAATCCTACCTACCTAGGTGAAGTGAGGTAGTATAGCGGTTAGAATGCCGGACTCTCAGTCGAGAGAACCCGGGTTCGAATCCTCTTGCTGCTGTTTAGAAACGTTGGCAGTTTCGTTCACCCCACGTTGCCACAGTTCACCCAGCTGTATAAAAGAGTACCTGGCTACACGCAGAAGTGGACATGAGAATAAATGGTATTCGCTCAGGCTAGAAAAATGCAGTTCCAAGGACTGGATACTGCACAGGTCATTTACAAACAAGACATTTGCTAACAGGGCATTTCCCAAAGGATATGTGTTAACATGGTACGTGGGAAGGACAGAGAAAGAGACATGTAGACTGCATTGAACTTACTGACTATTATATTAATAGTTAATTTACTTGCTTGGTATTTGTGCAAACGTTTGTCTGATATGATATATAGTAGCGGAATGTCATAGTTGTGGTCTGCAGGGCCGCAGCACGCTTTCAAACATTGGTCTGGCTGAGATGATATTATCGGTGGTTAGCTGTCAAACCTTTTCGTCAGACCCTGAATTTAACAGTCAACCCCCCCCATAGTGGCAGGGTTGAAGCCCTACCTGCCCTACAGCTTTGCTATGTCCCTGTTATATAATTAGTAACTACGTCGGAGAATGTGCTTGTCTCTGCACGAGTATGCTCATCATAACGACCTGTCATATGCAGTAACATTTCCGTTGTCTGCTGGTTTCTGTCCATGCGTGGAAATGACGAACCGCAATAATGTCGTAATGAAATGTAGAGCAGACACGCTGATCACTGCGATCTAATCCACCATATATCACGAGTACAGTTCCAACGGCTTTTACTGCAGTTAATTGTCATGAATTTCTAACAGCACGCCATTTAATTGATGTTTGATGTGCTGAGATAATTTACAAATAAACTTTAAGACAAATGTTTCAAAGGCCCATGACACTCTAGACCCACGTTTTATTATGGCCACCAGTGACAATCGAGACTGGTCTTATCACATGACTCTTAGAAGCAGCAGAAACTTTTAACGTAGGTACTTCTGGTCTAATGGTGGCAGTAGGCCTACATGGTACCGGTCAAATAGTGGTAGTAGGCATACCTGGTACCGGTCTAATGGTGTTAGTATGCCTACCTGGTACCGGTCTAATGGTGGAAGTAGGCCTATATGGTACCGATATAATGGTGGTAGTAGGCATACCTGGTACCGGTCTAATGGTGTTAGTATGCCTATATGGTACCGATCTAATAGTGGTAGTAGGCCTACCTTGTATCGATCTAATGGTGAATGTGTCATGTAAACCAGTCGAAAGTGGAAACAAAACAAAACCGACACAAGTAATGTACCTGGTGTTATCAATGATCCATATCTGTCAACACAGGTAATAGTTGCAGTCTCCTCGTGTCCTCGACATACAGCGCCAACAAACATCTCTTAATTAGTAATACATTAAATTATTAAACTAACATTCGCCTTGAATATGCAGCACTGAATATTATAGTAAATGTGTGTTGAACTGTAACAGAGAAAGGTTCCTAATAGTCATTAGTACAATTTTGCACTATAGTTTCGTGTACTTGTGTACGATACATTAACTAAATATGACCATGTTTACTTTGTGAGGTTTACTCACATGCAGTGCACCTCCAAACATAACGATGTTGTTGCATTTAGTGACAGTCGTGTTGTCAAACCTCGTTAATATTGATCGTTCTGTGAGGTAATGTATTTGCTTTTCATCTAATAACGTTGCTCCAGCTCGGTTAGTTGTCCGTTTGACATTTCCTAGACCAGTTTGTAGTGAATAGGCGACATTGAAATCACATCATAGTGGTATTCTTTGCCAATTCCCATTGTCAGTATTTTGCTTTCCATTTGCATGGTTTAATGCAAAACACTGTGATTTATTCGGACTGGCTGCATATGACGTCCGTTAGAAAGTTTCTAGAACACCGATGTGGCGGTCTCAGTTTGTATCGCATCTCAGTCGTGCACTTGTCGATTGGTAATTTTTCAAATTCAACGCTCAGTGGTTTGCCTTCACCATTTGTTATTTCTAAGAATGCTGCTGCAACAATCGGGCCTTCTGGGTATTGACATCCCGGGTTAGGTTAGACGCTTGAGAAATGGAGCTGCAATGTCTAAATAAGCAAAAAAGCACAACTATTTATGCCAATAATGTGGGGTAGGCCTAACTAAAGTTTTGCAGACGTGAATATAATCTTATTGTTGAAAGCAGTTTGTTATAAAAATTGTGTATGACAATTCCAGTAGTTAATCTAATTACAACTACAGTTGAATCTTGTTAATCCGGACGCCGACAAACTGGAAACCTTGGAATCCGGCATCATTTCACGGGAACAGAGTTTCCCAACACAAATATACCCAGTTAATTGAATGATTCGTTTATCCGGAAAACTCGTTAATCCGGACACATACAGTGGAGACCAAGGTGCTCGGATAAACGAAGTTCCACTATAGGTGTAGGTATATTAAATATATATATATATATATATATATATATATATATATATATATATATATATATATATATATATATATATGACGCATAATTTCGAATAGGTTTGGTTGTTAGGGTTAGTTAACTGAATGATTCGCAATTAACTAACCTTAACATCCAAACGTATTCTAAATTATGCGTCATTATACATTAATATAACGAGGTTCCACTGAATTAACTTACACTTACAATCACTGGAACCTTGTTATATTAATATATAATGACGTATAATTTTTAATAGGTTTTGTTGTTAGGGTTAGAAAAGGGTTCGGGTTAGATAATTAAGCGACTTTATTAAAAAAATCATTGACAAGAAAGTTGTTCTTTGCTGTTCACAGGTTACTAAGGCATCAACTCACATTTTGTCACGTGCATTTTGTGTATTGTAAAAGAAAGGTAAAGGTGTGTTCTTACATAGCGCGGTATCCAGTCCTAGGGACTGCT